>VDFB02075321.1:247694238-247741810 GCA_007258455.2 Sequoia sempervirens | reverse complement strand
CCTAGCTAAGTCCCTCTCACTCCAACCCCTTCTCTCCCACTCCCTCTCTCTTAAACTCTCACTTCCACCCCCTATCCCCTCTCTCTAGACTCTCTCTCTCTCTCCCTCCCTCCCCTTCCCTCTCCTTCTCCCACCCTACCTAGAAAACTCTAGATCTCTCTCTCTCTCTCTCTTAAAATTCTCCCTCCCTCTAAAGACATACATAAATACATACAAACAAGCATAGTACATATTTATATGCAATACTAGATACATACAAGCATACATGTACATGGATGTATATAAAATCTTACATATAAGTAGGCATACATACAATATACGTGCATTGATACATATAGGCATACATACATACATACATACATACATACATGGCATACAAGCATACATGTGCATACAAACATACAAATATATAAACATACATTCAATATGCATTTAACATAAATCAAGACATAACGCAAGTGCGTTATATTGCACTCGTGTTATGTCTTGCTAGACATGCTCCCTACAAACGAAAAAAAACCATGTCAAAACTAACATATAACACGAGCGCATTATAACGTACTCACGTTATATCTTGCTTTGGGAATCCCCAAGCCTTGAGATTGGTATTTTCCTTGGAATACCAACCCAAAGGCTTGGAGGGCATTTCCAATGACTAGAGACATGTTTTTGAAACTTCTACAATATTTCACATAATTGGGTTCATGCTCATCGTCATGATTGCACATGGTTCAATATCAAACAAATCGAACATCTAGGTAATGTTAGGTTCTCTCTTAGCTATCCAACAATGTAATTTTTTTCACTTTCTGGCAATGTTAAGTCGTTCATCCATAATTTCATTTGTTTGTATGTCTCTTTTTTGGTAAAAAGTAGTGTTTGGTGTTTTTTTCGTTATAAATTAATTTTCTTCAAATTTTCAAATAAATTACATTTTTAGAAACTAGACTCCATTCTACAATTTATTTTTAAAAAAAATTCAATTAGTTTCCAAAATTTGTAGGGGTAGCACGGCCAAAATTCTATTTTTCAAGAAGTGTCCACTTTGAAAATTAGTAAAAAATAAAATATTCATTAAAAAATTATCAAAAAAAATGTGCATCAACTTCATATTGTTAGCTAACTTATGACTGTAGTGATTTTAAAAATACTAAAAAAAATTTCACCGTATGAGGCTCATACAAGAGTTGTTATGTTATGTTTTTTTTGACAAAAAAAAAAACCAATTTGTGTACATCCCTTCTTTGAACCCCCTAATCTTAACCATTTTCAAAATAAACTAGTAGTTTAGAATGTAGACTCAGAGCATTTCAATCCTTCTTTTTGTTCCATCTCAAAATTTTGAGTGTAAGTATCCTCAATTTCACATCCAAGGTCAGTATTTCTTGATTTTAGAAAAAAAGTGGCCGCTTTAGCCCCCTTTTTGGGAGCCATCTTGGTTCACTTACCCCTACACGTGGCACAAATAGATGAAGGTGCTATCAAAAGAGAGCCCGGAATATGTAAACATGCAAATTGCAAGCCAAGGCTATGCAAAACCAATAATATCAACCTAGAGGGTGCTTTAAGGATTTTAAATCCATAGATAAATTTATAAAAAATAGAAAGAGGTACATCAAGAAAGGACTTTAAAGTTTACAATAAACCCAAGAGTGTTACTATAATCAACTAATAATTATCAAATGCCACAAAAAGATTCCAACCTAAATTGACTATTATTTAAGCTTTTATCCCAATATATGTGCAAAATATTAAGAGCACACTTCAAAAAATCAACCAAATAATGTTACTATAAGGAAGTTCCAACTCAATAAGTGGTTAAGAACTCAATAAAAACATTGTAAAACAAAAATCAAGCCAATAATGTTGCCAAGAAATAATAAAAAGTCAAAGAAATAAAGGTTCATGAGCCTAATTTATAGAAATAGTTATACTATAGAAAACACACTTACTTCATGCTAGGTTCTTATTTTTACTTTGATATGTATTTGTAGACACTTGAAATTGTCCTGATAGTATCACATACTTGATTTCTTGTACTAACATCATCTCTAGTCTATTTCACCTTATTCCTCCATTCAATTAAACAGTGTCAATTATTAAATTAATTTTACCTTTTCTCCTATGGATTAAATAAATCAAATTTATTTAGCTAATTCATCATTCTTCATACTAATTTCATTATCACTTGACTAAATAATTCAAATTATTTGATTAATTTTCACCCTTCATGCTTTGATTAAATAATTCATGATTATTTAATTAAAGTCATTTCTCTCATCCACTTGCACAATTAAATTATTTTAATTAATTGTTTAATTGGCTAATTTCTTTCAAATCCTCCAAATTTTCTCACTTGCACAATAAATATTCTAAGGGAATATACCATTTTCAAATTCAAATATTCCTCCCCAAATGGAAGTATGTCCAACATTCCTCCAACATATTTCTTAAAAATTAGGGAATTGGTTGAGTCTCTCATGAATCCTAAATCATTGTTTTGATCTATGATCCATGTCTCATGGATTGACAATTGTTGGATTCATCCTTGATCCACGCTCATTCCTCACATTTGATTTCATCCTTTGATTCTCATTTCAAAAATCTATAAATAGTGAGCATTTTTCCATAAATCATCCACAAGATTTGAGTAAACGTACTCTCTTGAATTAAATCTGTAATTTGATCAAATTGAGTGCACTTTGTGGGTCATTTGATTTTATTTCTTCATTAATTATCATCAATTATTTTGCATATCATGGATTTTGTCTAGATTGTAACACTCTGCATCCATGAAGGACATAATCACACAATGGGATTAAGGTTTGCATAATTTGCTTGATTAGCTTTCATTTGATATTTGTTTCAATATTTCATAGTTTTAAAGTTAATTTGCTTTGTAAGAAATTTCATTGAGGATTTATATGTTTAATTCATCATTAGCTTTTTGTTAATTTGATTCAATTTAGCTTTAATTGGTCAATTGAGTTTATACATCTACAGTATTATCATGGTACTTTGCATGTAAATATTAGAGGGGATGAAAATGTAATGGTGAAAACTTCACACCTTACGCATTTTCTTTTGATTTTGTACTCCCTTTTTTTTTATTCCTTATGCAATGGCATATGTACAATTGACTTGATTTTTGCTAAATTTTGGTACATAATAGATAGTTGCACCTTACATAACTCCATTTGCACTCACTTCCATGGACCAATTTTGATTCTTAGTTTCACTCATTTCCTACCTAGATTCACATCTACAATTTGTGGCAGTGATCTAGGTTAGTTGTGTGATTTGTGGAAATGAACCCATAACTTTTAGTTTCCAAATTCAAATTTATGGCTAACATAACCAACAAGCTATGATGCGCTAATACGAAGTATAAAATATTTCACTTTTCATCTATGGAGTTGTGTTTAAGGACTAAACATATAATCATTTTATAGGTTAGCTAAAAAACTATTTAAAATATTCAAGATACATGCATTCACATAATTACAACATTTATTACCAAATTACATGCACTTGAATCATCCTCTAGGGCATCCCCTACATGCTTTTGTGTTGTCTTTGATCATTTTAAAAAGTTGTTGGCTTGGTATCCTAGGAGTTTTGACCAAGGCGAGACATTCCATGTCTTTCACAAACTCTCAACCATACACAATAAAATGTTCACATAAAAAAGATAAATCCAACAAGGCAAATTGAGAATTAACATAAAAGAGTTTACAAATATCAAATCTGTGTCACTAAATTAGATATAGAATTGTATAATTTTGATGTGTATATGTTTTATTGATCTTGTAAGTTTGTGAAACTAACCCATAGTAACATACAATAAGTGTTTTTAAAACCCCTAAGCATTTATCTGTAAAACAGGTTCACATAATAAAATAACAAGAAACAGGACAAAAACATAGCATAAAATAGTGAAAAATGATTGAAAGAAATTATACTGATCTAGCTTGTATTACATACAATCCAAAAAATTTCAACAACAATAGTGATGTTCACAGTGGACAACCTCATATTTATACTTGGAGCCTCTAAAATCTAGAAACTTCTAATATTCTAGTGAAAGTTAAAACTGGAATGATATTTTCTTTGGACAACTTTTAATTGCTTCTAGTTCCTAGAAGAATCTTGTCACTTTCTAAACAGTCTTATTCCTTAACTTTATCTAATCATTTCTACTTATGTGTATATATTAATCAATCACTCGTAATCATTTATCATATTATATTTATGATAGATTTCTACCCAAATATTTTTTTTAAATTAATTTTCGACAGTGCACTACTCCATATAATTGTTTTCCCAGCTATTTTTAGTCTTAAATGATACCCTATAATTTTATAGAAAGAGACTTTGTTCTAAATATAAAAGGTCGTCAAATGTGCAAGTCTATCAACCAAACCCAATAACAAGAACGCATCCTGGTAGAACACTGGTTTACATGAAATTCTAGTCAAACGTTTCTAGAAAGTGTTAAAACTATCAACAATAATTCTGCTCTTTGTCATAGTGAGATTAAAACCAGCTAGTCAGTGGCAGAAATCTGATAGAACACGGTCAGAGGAGTCATATAAAACTAGAAGCTTTATCAGGCAAACAAAACTTGCCAGCTTAAAAGAGTAAAGCTTCTTTAACTATTATAATTTAATTTACAACTAGCTTTCCAACAACTGTTCTCTTTTGGAAATGAAGAGCAGTCAATCATTATTTTTGTTGAGATTATTTTACAAGCATGAATAGGTGGCAAGGCATGATGCATTGACGGTGGCAGTGCAGTCGGTGGAAAGAAATTTAGATATTTGTCCTAGGGTTTTAAGCGTGCGTAGTTTATTTACATTCTTTGTCGATTATGTTAATCGTTGAAAGTTGTGACAAAATCTGCACGCGTTAAACGAAGGCAATGCTTTTGCCGGGGAATAAAATCCAACTAAGATTCCATTCCCTTCAGCAACTTGTTTCAAACGACCGTACTGGTCGTCCACATACAAAATGACGCGCACTTTAAAAAAATTGTTCGTTCGTCATCCGATCTAACTTTTTGTTTCTGGAATCTGATTATAATATGATGAGTCACCTACATTTAAATTAAAAATTATTAGTTAAGTAGTCATGAGTGAAGGGATTTAATTCATTAGTCATTCAAAAGTTAACTAAATGTTACTTACTTAGGTTAAACAATCATGAGTAAGGTTTTCTTTATTAAAGTAATCCAATGAGTTAGTATACATGTAAATTAAAATTCGCTTATCGGTTAAGAAGTTACAAATTGGGGATTCAAATTATGAAGGTCACTTAAAGATCGAACTTAGTTATATGTTCATCTTAATTAAAAGTTGTCCATTTTATTCTCTTCTAAACTCTCTTCTATCCTAATGATGGATCACAGATTGTGATTCAAAACTTTGATGTAAAAAAAATCACACAATCAAATCTAGAAATGACAATTTTAATTTGAAATCTAGTTTGTCAAGTCATTCAAAGATTGAACATGGGTTTTATTCTCCTCTAACTCTCTTCTATCTTAATGATGGATCACAGAGTGTGATTCAAAAATGTAAAAAAATTCACACAATCAAATCTAGAAATGACAATTTTTATTTGGAATCTAGTTTGTCAAGTCATTCAAGAATTGAACATGGATCTATCACTCAAGGAATAAACTTCGACCAATCATGTTTGTAAAATTTTAAACCTTTATGAATAGCATAATCAAAATAAATATTATCATCTTACTAATTATATTTAATCAATTAAACAACTCTTGAACCAATTTATTTTTATAAGTTTAATTACATATAAAAATATTATTGTAAAATTGTTAAAAAAAAATACAATTGTTGAGTAGATTAACATTCTCTTCATCCATTCAATTTTTTTCCCCAAGTATTTAACTTATATAATTTATGTTCCTAAGTTGGTGCTTCAATGAGCACTAGCCTTTCCTAAGTGTTTGTTTTGTCATGCTCGCTCTTACAATATTTAGTGGAAATACACTAGGCACTCCTATTATTGTGCTTTCTAAACTTTGTACTTTCTCCATTATGTGCATCCATGATACATTGAACCCTAACCTAATTAAAATAATAATAGGTAAAAGTTATTTATTTTGTAATTATTTTTGGGGTTTGTTTTGGATTCACTTCAGTTAGATCTTTTCATGTAATGACAAGTCTATAAGTAGAATAATTTATGTTAAGAGTTAGTATAGTATTTAATTTATATTTTTTTATTTGTATTTATTTTTTTAATTAATTTTATTTTTCAATTTTGGCTTTTTAAAAAAAAATTATATTAGATTTTTAGTTTGTAAAATAGTTATGATTTTTATATAATTATAAATATAAGTTTCAAACTTTTAAAATCAAAATTTAGATTTGAGGTCTATTTATTTTTCTTTTACTTAATTTTTATATATTCATGTTTAAAGTGTGAAATATTTTACTTGTACTATTGATATGGTATTTAAGGATTAATCTCAATATGAATTTAGAACATTTAATAAGTCTATGGAATAAACATCTCTTGTGTGAATCAAGAGCATTAAAAGGGATTATTCAATGACATCAATATGCTAGGTGGAATACATGATTGTTTGTTGTCTTTAAGTATAGTTTGAATTCATTGTCTTGATATACTTATGATGTTTGATATAAAGGAGGTATTTTTCATTCCAAGGATCCTTTATAGTCAGGTCTTGACCATGATGGGTAGCTTAGTGATCTATATGATCAGTTAAACAAGGGGTCATTTAAAAATCTAGACTTCTATAAAATGCACTCTTAAGTACATGCAAACTTATATAAAATGTAGATCTATCCTTGATACATTACTTATAGGCTTTTAAATTTAGACTCATTTTCATTTTATGCAATGTTGCATCAATTCTAGAAGATTTAAACATTTTATCTTACTCTTAAAGGTTTAAAACTATCTAAAGATGTGATTAAAATAAATGATAAAATCTTAGGGTAAGGTAAGGAACTGAGAAATACATTGATATAAATGGACAATGATAAGTTTCATCTAATAGATACAAATTTGGAAATGTTAAGAAAAATCAATAAACAAATATCATAGTACAATCAATATTCACATAATCACATATAATATCATGCAATCACCAAAGGAAAAATAAAATTTTTAGATTTTTTAGCCACATCACATAAAATTGCCATATTGCATGTGTAAATTTGAGACAAGACTCTATTTAACACAATCAATAAATCAATAAGTTTGTTATCTTATTCAGTTTAGACAAATAAAACAAACATATCTGCACCAATGATCAAGAACTTGTCTTCAAACAATAGGCTCTATCCTTTGATAGCATATTAACATTCACAAAATTTAATAGAAAATATTCATACTTAAAATGTATCTATTTCTTGAATTCAAAATGATCTTTGATGATTAAAATGTTTCAAAAAGACAAAATATATATAAACCATGCATCTCATAATTTATGGATCTAAGAATAGTCTTTTGGAGTCTTACTTGCTAGGTCATCAACCCTAATTGAAAATAAATTGAATTGGAACTAATACTAACTAAAAGCTAACTAAACAACTTGGATATTACTGAAAAACTCATCTCCACATCAACACTTTTCCAATTAGGATGTTGATTTATTACAACTTATTTAAAAGTGTGAGAATTGGCTATGAAGATAGCCACCCAAGATCTAGAGGCCTAATAGAAAGCACAAGCATAAGAGAGATAGAAACAAGATGACAAGAATAAACTATATTATGTCAATAAAATAGAATGTAATGAGCCAATAGTACGTAGGATACCCCTTGGTTATATAGCCAAGGTGAGAACATAGAAGGGCATAAGATTATGACAAGTGTCGTAATCTTATGACATGATACAACTATGAAAAGTTATCACTCCACCTAAAGTGGGAAAGAGATAATGTGATAATCACCACAAAAGGTGGATCACCCACAAAAGGTGGAGAGATAATCACATGATGTGTCCACAAAAGGTGGAATTGATGTGGTAATGACATGTCAAGTCCACCAAAAGTGGAAAATCTCCAACAACCTCCTATGTGGTCCCTAAGTAAACTAAACTAAGGTGTAATCATGACCTAGGACAAGGTACAAGACATATAATTCCACCAACACCCCCCCTTAAGTGAAAATTAGGGAGAATGTACACAAATGCAAACAATGCAAGATGGGTCCTAGCTACTAGGCCATTTTAGGTACCCATGTACAAACAATGCAATCTCTCACAAGCGAGGAAAGATAGAAAAACCCAGTGGGAAAAAACTACCCCCCAAAAGAGAGATGAGATACAAAAGCCTATGAACATAGCATGAGAAGGATAAAACCCCATGTGAGGAAAAATTCCCCCCCATACAAGAGAAGAAGAGAGACAAGGTAGCCCCCCCTCAATGTACAATGATCACCCATGGAAGATGCATGAGAAGGAATGAAGAAGCTGCTCCAAAACTGTCAAACAACATTCCTCCCCTTAGGAAGAAACAATACGAAAGGTGTATGAATGAAGTCTCCCCAATCCACAAGTGTAGAAGGAAGAACCCTCAAAATTTAAGAAGTCTCTAAAAGCTACTCAAAGCTCCCTATGTTGACACTAAAAGATGCCTGTCCCAAACTATGTGAAGCTGCAATGGAGTCACTTACTAGAACTTGTGAGAACCCCTTTGCAACAACAATCTGATCTGCTGAAAAAGACAACTCAAGATCTAGCAAGGATGTAGGTAGAACATACTCCAAAGATGATGTCTCCTCAAGAGAGAAAGTGGCCTCCTCCAACTGTTGTACATAGGCATCCACAATCACATCAACCACAAAAGATTGATCATGTAGAAGAGGGTCAGAGTGTTCCCTCGCAACAACTGAAGAAGAATCACCTTCATCAAAGAGAAGATGTAGATAGTCAAATGTGTCTCCCAAGTCTGCAATGTAGGACTCCATAAACAAACTGCCAATGTCTGTCAAGTAGTCATCCCATGAAGTTGCTACTAGAAGACAAGGTATACACTATTGCACTGAATCACAAGGCACTGAAACTGTCAGAACACAAGTATCATCAGGTACATCATTCAATGTAGAAGATGGAGTACCAACAATAGGTTCAAGAACCTCAAGAGTAGAAAGCACTCCAAGATTCAAGTAACCATACTCAATCTCCTCAAGTGTGTCCACACTAGGGTGAACTGAATCATCAATAGGAGAAAAATATGAGAAGGTGTAGAAATGAGAACGATTATCAACCTCCCCAACTGCAACAAGAGCCCTGCTATGCAAATCCCAAACAATGACAAAATTTGGTGTGAACTCTACACTTTTTCTTGAACCACTATGTGTAATCTGATAGATGGAAAGGATGTTCCTTGACAAAGTAGGCACACATAGAACATCATTAAATGCTCCACCTTCAATGTCAATAGACCCCTTCCCACAAACTGCCAAAAAAGTGTTGTTGGCCATCAAAATGGGTGGTGATGAACAAGAATCAAATGAAGAGTACATAACCTTGGAAGAAGTCATATGATGTGAAGCTCCTGAATCAAGGATCCACCTATCTGAATTGGAATCTACAAAAGCAAGAAATGCTTGCCCCTTATGTTTCTCATGTTGAGATGATGAAGAAGGAGATGAGCTTGATGTTGTTGCCATGAGAGTTGTTCCTTTTCCCTTAGAAGAAGAGGAAGGAGATGAGTCCTTCTCCTGATATGTAGCTAGAAAGTTGATGTTGTTCTTCTTAAGGATATGTTTCAACTCATCAATTTGCTTAACATGACAATGATGCTCCTCATGACCAAAATTTTTGCAATATGCACATATTGGTTGCTCCCTCTTGCTTGAATTATTGTATTTCTTTGAAGAAGATGAAGTTGAGCTTTGTTGTGGAGGAGTAGATTGTTGGTTCTCTCCTTGTGGATTTGGGGAAGATTGCTTCTGCTTCTTATTGGAACCCTTTCCTTGAGTCCCTTGAACCCTTTCAATGCCACAATCCTTAAGCTGTGATCTTAGCTCATTTGCCTTAGTGACATAGTCTTGGATTGTATCAAAATTCTTGGGATCTAACATTGTGAGATCATTTTCAAGCTGATAACCTCTAATCTCATCAACTAGGCCATACAATTGACCAAAATTTTCCCAAGCTTCTTTAATTGTTTTACACTTATCAATTTGAAAGATTAGATCTTTTGATACATATTTCCTTAATGTTCCAAGAGCCATAGTATTTTTAGTGAGCCAATCCATATGAGCAATAGGATTAGCTTGAGGATCAAATGGTGCAACAACAGTTCCATCAATATAATGAGTTAATCATTTTTCTATTAACTTACTCCAAGCATCAATTTTCCAAGAAGCATAGTTATGTGGAGTTAACAAGGGAAACTTAGGAGAACCCATAGCAGCAAAATGAAAGAGATCAAGATAGAGAGAGATGCACAACCACTCAAGACACCACCCCAAATTCGCTTAATTAAAGAACCCCCCCAAAAAAAAAAGATGATTTGTCACTTTATAATTAGTGTGTGTACAATGGCCACTTGCAAGCCAAGCAAAGTGGGCTTCTGATTTTCAATGTTTTACAACAGCCTTAAGTAGGCTACAACAAACTCAAATGACTAATACAAAAGACCAAAATGAGATCTTATCCTTACAAATGCCAAAATAGGCCAAAAGTGACCAAGTGTTGAAAGTATAATTTATGATCACAATCACTACAAACTGATAGCAGCAATGTGAAGGATAGAAAAAATCATGCACTTTCAAAAAAAATGGCACATGAAAAGGAGTCAGTATGAGCCTAAACAAAGCCCTAGAAGTTGAAAAAATGGTGACAATTGAGCAACACCTGTGACAAATCCAATTTTATGGAAAATACATGCACCAAAATTAGAAAATAACTACACCACTATGATGTGCACAAAAAATTAGCCCAAATAAAAAAAAATTACACAAAAAAGGCCTCAAAACGACCAAGATATGAGCCTTAGAAGTTGAACTGCAAAATCAAAAAGCTCAATGGAGAGGGGTCTGCAAATTTTCAAAAAGTGTGTGACGTCGTGCTGACATCATCAAAATAGGAGCCTAAATTTGATGGTTTTCTAGCCATCATAAGCTGCAAGGGGTTAAATTTGATGGCCGTATGGACATCACACTAGGTGTCGCTCCAAATGCTAGAATATTCTTCTGAATCTTTAAATATTCTCTGCAGCCAGTGGAAGTTTTCCAGCTGACTGTTGGTGGGGCCCCAGGTTGGTGGCTGTCTGTGGTGGTGCCAAGTGGCACCTGCAGGGCACAGTAGTATTGATTGACACAGGTATCAAGTACTCTGCGCTATAATGGCTGGGTCGTACGGCTTGGCCAGCAAATTTTTTTGCCTCGACGAACAACTTGCTCTGATTTGGATGATTTGGCAGTCGATTTATGGGTTTTTGGCCCTTCTGAGCACAATGGCGATATCCTTTTTTGGATGAAAATGCTCTGAAGTGGTAGCTAGCTTGTGGATCTGGCAACCACCTCCAATCTTCAACCCTTTGTAGATTTGGCCTCCGATTTCCAACTAAGATGAAACAAAAGGAAAATCTGACTATCTCAGACACTCCAGTCACAATGGTGAGCTCAGATCTGATGCAACAAGCTCCCAAAATTCACCTGCAACACAAGCCCAAAAATGGAACCCTCCAAGAATCTATCCAAATGACTAACTAAAGGCACTCCAATAGCTCTGATACCATGTAAGAATTGGGTATGAAGGTAGCCACCCAAGATCTAGAGGCCTAATAGAAATCACAAGCATAAGAGAGACAGAAACAAGATGACAAGAATAAACTATATTTTGTCAATAAAATAGAATGTAATGAGCTAATAGTACATAGGATACCCCTTGGTTATATAGCCAGGGTGAGAACATAGAAGGGCATAATATTATGACAAGTGTCGTAATCTAATGACATGATACAACTATGAAAAGTTATCACTCCACCTAAAGTGGGAAAGTGATAATGTGATAATCACCACAAAAGGTGGATCACCCATAAATTGTGGATAGATAATCACATGATGTGTCCACAAAAGGTGGAAGTGATGTGGTAATGACATGTCAAGTCCACCAAAAGTGGAAAATCTCCAACAACCTCCTATGTGGTCCCTAAGTAAACTTAACTAAGGTGTAATCATGACCTAGGACAAGGTACAAGACATATAATTACACCAACAAAAAGAATAAATTTTTTGACATGAAAATAATAATAAAATGGTAAAACTCTCTATAAAGGTATTGAAAACTTCATTCAAGTCATTCATGTTTGATCATTTGTGATACTATAGCTTTATCCTTTGTTAAAAGGTGCAAATCTCAAGATTTTCCTATAACTCATCAAAATATGTTAGCTCTTCATGGAAGTTATGAATGTATTCCTTTCATTGCATCATTTAATTGATGAATCCTTCGAAGACTAGACCATGGAAGAAATCTTCAAACTCATTGATTATCTTTGTCACAGAGGCTACCAAGGATGGGGTTTTCCAAAACGTGCAACTAATATTTTCAATAAACTATTTTATCTTCTCCATAGCCTGACCAACTAGTCCTTTATTCTTGCTCAACTTATCTTTGTACTTCCTCAAAAATTTGAACCTTAACTATCTAGCATTCAACCATTATTTCAATTTGTCCTAGTCAACTTCCTCAATCACAACTACATTTATTAATTCCTCTATAGATGCCACTTTTATTTTCTGCATATTGAGATATAATCATCCCACATGAGCAATTCCTCATTTATTTGTGACTCAATCTCATGAGTTAGGCTAGCTTCATCACTAATATAGTGGTATGTCTTTATATACTTTTTGCATCTCATAAAAAATAACAACTCTTGGGGCACATGAAGTGCCAATAAATTTGAAATAATATGGGATGATCTTAGATACTAGATATGAGATGCACAAAATATATGATGAATTCATCAAGGATCTAGAGTGGACAAAGCTAAAAGTATCTACACTAGAAAAAATAATGCATAGGATATTGCAAGGAATCAAAACATGGGTGAAATAATGGAAGAGAAAAATTGAAGCATAAGGTGTCTGACCTACATACCCTAGAGGTAAAAAAGAAAAAATAAAAAGTAGACATGACCTAAATCATGATTATTTTATCATAAAGAAATGGAAGACCTGTGCAGTCTAGATGGTCCAACACAAGAAGAGAATACTAATTTCCTAAAGAAAATCAATTAATATACAAAAGCATAGACACAATAAAAACTAGTACACTAATGATGACAAGCCATCCAAGCTCATCTTCCACCATCCCTTCATAAAAGGAATCCCAATAAACAATGGTAACATACATGCCCCAAAAGGAAAAAGATACTTGGATAAGGAAAAGTGAGTGGAAGTAGAGACATCTATTGCTTCTATTTCTAGAACTATATTATCATCTCCTCCTAGTATGTCAAGAAAAATAAAAATTGTAGAAGCACTAGAAAAGGAAGAACAAATAAAATTAAATTTTGTATCTAGTGCACTTATAGAAGTGCTAGTACCAATTGACCAAACCATATCACCATCACCTACTATAGATATGTTAGAAGTGGTTCTACAATGGTTACTTGGATAAGCTTGAAAAATCACAACATAGAGATATTTTTCAAGTCTCTCCATCAATAGACCAAGTGTTTAAAGAGTAGAAAACTATAAAAGGGTATGTGCAGGATCATCATGGAAAAAACAAGCCCTTAAGTGGCAAAATTTTTAGAAAAATCAGAGTTAGGCAACTTGACGTAAAAATTTGAATAAGTTATCTATATTATTTCAAAAATATGTAAAAATAGAATCTATAGAAAATTGAATGTAGTTTCTAAAATACTAAGTTTATTTTTTTTAAAATAAAATCTATTTGGTAAAAATTGGAAATTTCATTGTAGTAGTACTTAAATTTTAGGGAAAAAATAAGTAGGTGTCTGTCTGACCACTCTAACCACAAGAAAATGATAATATTTTTTAGTAAGATTTTAGATATAAGTAGAGGAATCATGTACAGATGTGATGCATATTTTTTTGTGATTTTTTTCCAAGTAAATAATTAATTATGAATTTTTTATTACAACCTTTAAAAAATATAAAAAACTTGTATGTTTTACCACCTTAACTTGGTCAAAACTTCTTGGAATTTAGTATTTTTTTTTTAATCCTATAGTATGCAAAGCATAGAATATGACACATGTTTCTAATTCAAAAAATGTGATATCATTTGAAAGCTATAGATGTTTTTCAATCAGACTATCAATTAGGACTTTAGTCTTAATTCAAATAGAAAATTAATAATAATTATTTATTAAATTCAAAGTAAAACATAATTTATATTGGTGGAGAGCTGATAATATCCTTTAAAAACCCTTTTCATTTCATCAATTTTGGGTTAAAAAAAATCGTTAGCCACATATCCATCATATTGCCACTTTTTGGCCCATCATGATTTTGCACATACCCAAAAGTAGAGGAACAAAGAAAAAAAGGATGAATTTTTAATTAATAAAGAAATCCAAAAGGAATATAATATGGGAACTCCTCAAGGAGAAATATTAAATAAACAATTAGCTAAGAAAATAACACAAGAGAAAGGGATACAAGATGAAACCATCATAGAGCCACCTCAGCATGAAGAGATGCATATAGATGCAAAAGTGTGTATTGGTGAATACCTACCTAACATCAATCTAGAAATTGGAAGAGATATTGTTATAGATAAAAATCTAGAGAACCCTAATATGTAGCAAAGGACTAAAACCTTTGGGTCTAGTAGTGCAACTAAAAATAACATGAAGAACCAAGGATTGAGAAAGGAAAAACAAGATAAAAATCACCTACAATGTGACAACAATAACAAAGTATAGGTATAGATACAAATGCACCTTCTTGGTTGCTCAATGTCAGTCTAGGCCATAGGTGCAAATCATTTTACTTGACTTGAAGAGCATAATGGGGAAGACAAAAATACCAAGACAAAGGAAGATGAAAAGGAATGTATCATCAATCACAAGGGATTTTATAGGCTCAAGAACAAGTATAATTGCAACACCATTGGTTGAAAAAGGTATAGTTTATATGACACCCCTAGATTACCAATTGACAACTATTAAGTTGGGACATTCAACTAGAGAATAATAAATATTTGAGATCAAGGCTTAATGTATATGTAATGATGGCTAGGATGCAAAAGTATAAATAAAAGAAACAAGAACTAAGGGATCAAGTGGATGAGTTACAAAGTTATATTAAAAAATTGGTTGGATAAAGTCAAAATATAGACCAACTACCACCTAATCCTATGCTACTTTCATAAAATCATATTTTAGCCTTAGACTAAATGAAATTTGAAGCTAACATCATAAAAATTTGGATAAAAGAGTTAATGTATCTAGAAGAATAAATAATTAATCTACTACCATTGGAAGGTACAAAGAAGCATCCAATTGGGATAAGAGAGTGAAGAAAAATAATAATAATTGTGAATATAGACTGACATAGAATGATATAGAGAGGATAAGATTGAAAATAGTTGGAGAGAATGGATGATGAATTCTTATTAAAAAAGAAATTAAAATTGGATTCACTGTTCTTATGACATCAATACTGGATGTTGGGGAAATTCAGCTTGTGCTTGACCATATAAAGTTAGTGAATTTATAAAATGCTCCAACATAGCAACCCATTCTTTCAATTCTCTTTTCTTCTATTTATATTTCTGCACTTTGGCAATAGTAGCATTCAAATTTACTTTTCTTTGTTTTAACTCTTGCCTCCAAGATGAGTGTCCGATATTAATTCTCTTACTCCTTAGGTGTTATTTCATGTCTATCTTTATCAATTGTTGGAGTAGCTATATGGATGGTTCTATCACCATCTGCATTTATTTGCATGATATGTTTTGATTTTGCTCTACACCTAGGCTTAGGAATATCTACTTCCTATATAAAACTGTTAAGATTCAGAGGCAATATTTCTACTTCCATTGGAGAAGCCAACTCCCTGATCAACCAATTAGTTGCATTATCGCCTTGCTCTACCTCTATAACATTTCTTTGTTCCTGGTTTCCACTTGATTCAGGAACTTCTTCTCTTTTATATATCATGTCCTCTAAAATATTAATTTCCTCAGTAATTTCTGGCATAGATTTGAGATTACTAGGGTTTTTCATTGTCTCTTTTGTTTGAAGACTTATAATTTCCTGTTTATCTAGATGTTCAACATCATCTCTCTAGAAGTTACTTTCTTTATTCTCTGCTACATCATGGTTTTCCTCATTTTCAATTCTATCACCTAAAAATTGTGTAGATTCTTCCTTCTCAATTTCAACTTCAACTTCAACATGGCCTTTCTCTAGTTCTTCAAAGACCTAAAATTGTTCATTAACATTTGGAACATTCTCGAGCGAAGGTTGGGAATCAAAAGTATCTTCAACAATTATTTCATCAATAAGGCCCTTCCCTATAGTCTCCCCTATTTCCATCTCAAGGATATTAGGGTTTCTTGCTTTTGAGTTGAGTGTTCCTTGTATAAACTCTTCGTCTTCAACATTTATAGGACTAGACCCTGTATCCTGAATCTCTTCTATCACTAGATTTACCATAGGTTTATCTAGTGACTTTTTTTCTTTCACTTTCTCCCACATGGCACCCAACCTATCCATTTTTTATTTGATTTTGGCTTCATCTTCCTCAGAAATCTCTTCTAAAACCACAAGAGTTCCTCCCAGTATTGGTTTCACACTAGCCATATTAACAGAAGGAGAAGTAAATAGTGATACAACCCTTTGAGACGTAGTCTTGGTTTGTGTTCCAACATTTTCTATTACTTCTGCTTCTTCGTCAATAACCAATTTAGTCATTGGTTTCATTGTAGAGGAAGATGCACCTTTGGGTCTTACTTTTGATTTATCTTTACTTGTTTCTACATCTTTTTGCTTATCATATGGTTTATTAGAATTTCTTGTTTTAAAATTTTAGGGGTTCTTTCTTCAATTCTTATACTAGGAGTTGCCTTACTAGTTTTCCTTCTCTTCTTAGTAGGCTTTCCACTCTCAACTGGTGTTTCATCTATTTTTTTTCTTCTTTTATCCTTTGAAAATTTGGGCTTGATTCCTCTTTCTCTCAAAGCTTTACAAAAATCATCAATCTAGTGTTGAGTATATACTAAAACTGGTCTGGAGAATTCATCAATTGATGTCATGTCTTCATTTTCATAACCTGGGTCTAGGATGGGTTCATCATATACCTTTTCTTCATTGTAGAATTTATTCAACACTTGGCCATTATCCTCTTCTAATTAATTTGGAATGTCATGAAGCTTGAGAATCTGAGCATATTTAAGAGACAATCTTTCATATTTTCTTATTCTTACTATGTGCTCATCTTCACAATCAAGTCAATAATCTTCTAAGTACGAGACGTGAGCATGATAACCAGCTATATTCTTGGAAATATTTCCCTCAATGTCATAATATATTCTCTGAAATGGGAAATCTTCAAAATTATATATTCTTAATTCTTCTTCACACAAGTCAATCACTCTGATTGCATTACACTTATAATTTCCTATCACAATGGGAAATTTGAAAGAGGCCTTCTTGAGAGCATGGATATAAAGAGCTTGAGATGGTTTCAACTGTCTCACCAATTCTAAAAAAAAAATTGTTTCTTAGGTACTTGGACAGCATGAACAAATGTCCATCAAATCCTTCCATCCTAATGCAAGAGTAAGTGGGGAACTAAATGCACTAGCCTCTCATTGGTTGAATGACACTTTGTGCTTCCAGGGATAATCTTTTGGATTTATCACCTTCCATCATTCTGACTAGTTTTATGGAGAACAAATCATTGACTTTCCTATAATTATCTTTATATCCATGAATGGTGATCTGGGATAAATGGGCATATATCAAAAAATTTCCTACCTTTGTGCCCAAAGTACCAATCTGTTTTAACCCTTGCTTGCTAACTCTAATGGCACAGGAGTAAATCACACATGCAAACATGTAAAAGCACCTAGTTTTGGGAAATGTTGTTATCTGTTCATATAATCTATCACTTATAAACTTTCCCCAATGCATTTTCATGGGACTTTCCATTAGGCTAGATATTATTACAAACATCTAGGGTTCAAATTTACTTGCATCCCTTAAACCAGCTACCTTGCTCAACAAAGTTATAATATCTTGAATTTATTGGTTGAACATAGACCTCTAAATTACTTTGGTTTGTGGTGTAACTAGCTCTTGGCACCATTGGGTACTCATAATTTCTCTATTGCGAGCTTCAACATTTTGATGCATTTTTCCCTTTTCTTTCATATCAACATTATACATTTGTGTGTAAATAGGGAGCCCAAATGTGTACACAATTCCTTTTTGTGAGAGGTCTACATAAATTATCCCTTCTTTTTCAATGACTCTTTTGGTTAGGTTGTAGTAATTCATACATTTCATAACCAAATCAGGGGCCTCCATCGCTGGTGGAAACCCTCCAGCTAAAAGTAACCCATTTGCTGCAACATTTTTGGTACATTGAGAGGCATTTTATTGTAATACTCGTGAACAGATTTCAATAATAGAATACCATCCCATATGAGTGTCTATAACCACCACATTGATTGGTATGGCTTGTGAATTGCAATATTTGAATTCATCTTCTGCCCTTGCATCAGAAGTACTCATTTTCTCTGGTGTGTTATGCAATTTTCAAAATGTTTGTCTTGTGTGTGAGTTAGGGTTAAATTTAACCAAATTTTACAATTTATAAAACTTTTAGTTCATATTTTGGTTAAATTCAAAAATCAAAGAATAATCAACATTTCAATTTCTAAAGGGAAAATAAAATTTTTGAGACTTTTCATATTTGAAAATTACTAACAGAGTGTTAGTTATTTGAAATATACTTGATTCTAGTCAATGATGATAATCTTTCATAATGCAACTTCAAAACCCTTGTGAGCTATGTTCTCACTTTCTCGAAATTTACCTCTCCTTGCATGCCTGTATTATTTCATTCTTTCAATATCCTTTGCAAATTTACAGCATGATGCAAAGTGGAGTGTTATAAAAGCAACCGCATGCTTGAGGTGGTGCCAAGTACATAGGTAGTTCATCACCTTCATTAATTACCTATTATTTCACATTAATTCCTTGAATAAAGGTACAATCATTATGGATTATGGTTCAAATTACAAACACCTAGATTTATGTGTGGGCTCACTACTAGACGAGAAAGATAACACAATGATCATACATGGAAATTACATGTCACACTGATTCTCTATAAGGTATAGGTCATTAAAGATACGTGATCAAGTTGTGATCACCAGGATTGAGACTTTCTGGTATTGACTTTAAGAAGAAATACCAAGATCTAGGAATTTACCTCTAAGCTTCAGAAAGAGAAAACTGCAACAAAAGAAAAGACTGAGAACTGGGTTCAAGAGAGATTAAATTTTTTTGAAACAAACTCTTCGGTTTCTAACTTACGAATAAGGAAAATAAAAGGAAATAAAATTAAAGTACTAGAATATGATAAAAGGATATTATCGGGATTGACTACTCTAGTTAATGAAATATCGGGTAGAGCTAGGACCAAATGAAGATACAATTTTCCTTGATGCAAATGCAAGATTCTAGGATTCCAGTTTTCAGTAATATATTAAAAAAATTATGAAAATACCAAAACACCAAATTTGGGAAGGAAAAGGATAAAACAAAGACCAAGCGAAATAGAAAATGAGATTAGCAACCAACCAAGCCATATAATGATGCCAAAGCAAACAAAAACAAAAGGGAACAAAGGAAAAAAAAGGGGGTCCACATTTTTCCAAAGGGAAAAATGGGGTGTGTTGTGAGACCACACAACAACTAGTACAAAGAACATTGTGTGGTTAGACAATATTCATGATGGTATTCAAATTAGAGATCACGTGAGAAGGTTAAGAGACCTAGAAACCCAAAAATCCATGTTATTAGGTTTCTTTAATTCATTTCAAGGTAAAATGAAAGAACGGGAGAGGATATTGGAAAACAAAATTGAGAAGTATAAAAATGACATCACTTTCATGGTTAGCAAAGATAACTGCATTATGGAAGCAATTGAACCTAGAACTGTTTGGATCCTGGAGCTGGGATATGAGGTTATACTAGAATTGCTTATTGATCTAGTAGTGTATACGCATAAAAGTGGTCATGTCTATAATCCTGGAAATTAATTAAATATTTATTATTTAATTAATTTTTCTAAAGTCCTCTACATATGATTAAATTTATTTAATTTAATTATATTGTTCATTCATCTTATTCTTCTTCCATAATTAAATAAATTTATTTTATTTAATTATTTTCCTATGTCCACTTAATTAATTAAATAAATACATTCTATTTATTTAAATTAATTATCACGGTTTGAATTTAAAATTAAATCTTTTGATTTAATTAAGTTTAAATATTTCTCTTTCTTCTATTTTTAATTTCTTCTTCTAATTAATTAAATGTTTCATTTAATTAATTTCATAAAAGTGATTTAATTAAATAAATCTTATTTAATTAAAAATATCTTGTGCTTTCTTTCTAAAATCACAATTAGGTATTTTTATTTGATTGTGAAATCTTTTCATATCATAATTAAATATTTTATTTAATTATGAGATCTTCTGCTTTCTTCAAAAATCCTGATTAAAGCTTTCTTCTTATCACAAATTTTCTTCTGCTTTAAAAGCTTAATTAAGAAAAGCTAAATATCCTCCACAAATAAATAATTGATTTTTTTAATTAATTATTTATCAGCTTTAAATCTTTCTTTTATTCTTTTAAAGAAAGATGATTTCTTATCTTCTTATCTTCTTCCTCTTTCATAAAAATGGAAAAATCTTGTTTCTAGGTTTCTTCTATTTTCTCTTCAGTTTCATCTTTCCTCAACCATTCGATCTGCCAGGAATTATCACAACCGTCAATCGAGACAGCCAATCAGAATCATTCGAAAAACTCTATAAATACCTGTGTGACTCCAAGCATTGATAAGAGGCAATTAATTAGAGTTCATGCATTTAATTCATTTAGTATTCATTTATCATAGCATCATGTTTATTTGAAGCTTATTAATTCAAATCATTATCATAGCTTAATCTCGCATCATACATCATATCAAAATCTTGTTCTTTAGGAAGACAGTTTGTTGAGCCTAGCCTACAATCTGAGAACACAAAGCTGGAATCAACAAAAACACTGAAGATAGAGGATGATAGGACGACAATGGAAGCAAAATACTGAGTTTGCATCTCTTTATCTTTTTATATTCTATTTTTATAAAATGTCCTATTGGTGTGTTTGAATAGTTATTTCAATTCATTTACGCATTTATTTTTCAATCACACATTAAATGGCGCCCACCGTGGGGCCTATGCCCCTATTTTAGACTTCTTTCTTGCAGGTTTTCCTTGCAGGTTTTCTGGCATTCGGCAGCGCATCTGGAAGATCCAAATTTTTTTATTTTGTAGGTATTTCGGCGCATCTGAAGACTGTTTCGGCGCATCTGGGTATTTCTACAGCGCACCTGGGAAACAGAGTGGCGCATCTAGGCATTTCTACAGAGCATATAGGAATTTAGTTACCGCATATAGGACTTTCTTTAGCGCATTTAAATATGTTTCAAAAAAATTTAAAAAAAAAAATTGCATTTAGATTAGCGCATATAGGTTATGTTTTCGCGCATCTGGGTAACAGAGTTGCGCATATAGGTTCTATTTTCGCGCATTTGGGTAACAGAGTTGCGCATATGGTCTTTGTTTCTACGCATCTGGGTGATAGAGTTTCACATCTGAATTGTAACAGAGATTCTAAGTTTGACGCCTTCTGCAGACATAATTTCTTTCATTTTCTTGCTGGATTTAAAATGAATCAATCTAGGGTAGCCACCACACCTTTATCATGTAGTTAAAATGAACCCCATGTCTGTTGTGAAGCAAAATCTTCACTTAGATTAAAACACTTTTGATTTTGGTGCATTTAAAATGAACTTGTCTACTCTTCTTGACTGTGCTTGAAAGTGGTAGGTGATTATGCTCTCACCTTGTGCAAACTAGGTGATCAGAAAACCAGACCCACTTTTCCCTGTGTAACCCTAACTTGATAATCGAAGTATCCTCTCCCCTTGCGCACTTGTGTGATCCTGGGTGAAAGAGAAACGGTTATTGACTCTAGAAATTAGGCCTACCTGGGTATTTCATCACCCCAACACGACTCAAACTGGCAACGCGAGCTAAAGCCAAGCTACCCCAACCGGTATATAAATGTAAATCTTATGGGAAAACCTAAGGTTGCTTGAAAGGATGTCGGCAGGATGGAATTGTACCTTAAACCCTATTGAGCTTAACCTCTGTAAAGGAAGTGCCAATTTTAATGGTGATTAATCTCTGCTCCATGTATGGCCATATACCTGAACGAGGGGTCCCAAAACTAAATACTGAAGTTTAGAAAGCCAAAACCTTCTAGTCCTGCTAGTTTGAAAATCGCGGTCACGTGGAAAGCCTTCCCACACTTTCACACAGTCTGAGAGGGATCAGCTCGCCATGGGAGTTTCATGGGGGTTGGAAGCTTGGTTGGCCTGAGAAGAGAGTGAAATGTAAGGGGGAGCCCGTGCAGCCAAGCTTCTGGATTCACACGCTACTGATATGCAGTTGGGGAAACCCATGTGGAGTCTAGCAGATATTGTCCTGGCCTAACCTAGGTTGTGCTTATCTTATTTTGTGCTTGGTTACAATCAACTTAAAATCAGACTATTTGTTGTGCTTTCAAAAATATTAATTCAGATAAAGGATCATCCGAAACAAACATGAAAAACTTCAGCTGAAACTGGTCAAAAACTATCTTTAGAAGACTATTTTAGTGCATATAGGAAAACTGCAGCACATTTAAACTCTATTCTAGCACATCTGTGCTTTGTTTCAGCGCATTTAGGGTATTCTGCTATGCATCTGTGATCTATTTCTGCATATCTAAGGTATTCTGTTGCACATTTGACTCTTTCTCCAGTGCATATACCTCTTTTTGCAATGCATATAGGAAACAAAATAGCGCTTATAGGTTTCTGTTAAAATTTGTACATAGACCCGAATCTCTGAGATTTCTCTCCCATGTTGAGAAAGTGGAAATCAACCAAGTTCGCCAAGAAATTAGTCTTCAATAAGATCAAGAAGCCCAAAAAGAACTTAAGTTACAAAAAGACTTTAGATCGCAGAGAATTCTTGTACAAGAGTCAGGACATCCTACTCCATTATCACACATTCCTCCATAGGTATCAAGACTACATTAGAGGATTCACCGATGATTACGCTGTAGAACCTTTGGCTACCTAAGCTTATTATCAAAGATTAGCATTATTTCAACATCACAATCTTAATCAACCTCTTGAGTTTGGAAACATACCACAACCTTCAATTGAATATTCAATGCATCCTAGTCAAATCCTTCAGTGACCTTCGATCATATCCTAGGATTTCTCACATATGCCTGTTTTTACAAGATCTCAATACAAAAAACTAGGAGAAACATCTCAACAAGACACTCCCCCCCACAACATTCAAGAAGAAGGTGAACGTGATAGTCCTCTTTTTAGTGTGAGTCGCAATCCCCTTTTCAGTGACGACAGTATGGCTGATAGAGAGGAAAATTCATTTCACAAGAACAAAGACATGAACAAAACTCCCGTAGATAGTGATGATGACCAAGAAGAAGGATTTAACCTTAGGGAGGCTGAACAAGACCCCAAGTTTCTTAAAGTCCTTGAAAAGATTCTACAACGTGACAAAGAAAATTATTTTCTCTTCTTAGCAGATCAAGGAGCTAAATTGCCTAAAGATTTTGATATTGAGAAATTAAAAAGAAAATAAGAAGAAACATCCCCATCTGATTTAGCTATTTTTAGACAAGAGTTTAAAGCACTCCAAGGACAAGTTAAAGAGTTACAAGGGGGAACCACAACAAAGAAATACACTCTTGATGACATATGTCCTTATCCTTTTGATAGAAGTCTCAACATGATTCCATTTCCTAAACATTGTGAAATTCCCAAATTTGATCGTTATAATGGGAAATCAGATCCAATTGATCACGTTAGAGATTTCTAAAACATGACATTGGAATTCGCCCATGAGGATACTTATTTATTGTGATTATTCCCTCGGAGCCTTGGAGTTAACTCTATGGAATGGTTATCTAAGATTACACCTCCCCGGCTCAATCATTTGAGGAACTGACAATTGTTCATAACATGGCCACTACAACATTCAACACCAAATCACCATGATTGATCTTTGCAAAGTTGCGCAAAAACCTAGTGAACCTTTCACTACCTTTCTTCAAAGATGGAGGAGAATGTTCACTAGGTACCCATGGCATGTCCCTGAAAAGGAAAAATGGTTATTTTCATCAATAGCCTCAACTCAGAAATGAACTATCGCTTCAATCTACATTTTCCCCCCTCCTTTGAGAAATTGATTGAGAATTTCATCACCATCAAAAGTGCATTGGTCAAAAGAGGGACAATAAAACTTGACAAGGACAATCCTAGCTCATCTAACCATTACAACAATCAAGACAAGTCTAAATTTTGGACCCGCAACAAGAATATTGTAAACGATGGTGTTGTAGATGCAAATCATATCAAGACTAGGCCATTTGTTCTGAGCACTCCAAATACTACTCGTAACAATAATTACAACAATGTCAATTCAGTCGCGAATCTAGGAAACAATCATCCCCCTCCAACGAACAACAATCAGGGGACTGTCAACAACCAAAACTATCGAGGAAACAACAACAACAACACCTTAGGGAATACCTCAAACATGAACCCACAACGCTTTTCATTCTTCTCCAATAGAAGAACTTTCACTCCACTAGGACAATCCTTGGAATCCGCTTTCAAAGAGGTCATGGAAAAAAATTTCCTTACTTTGCCACCTCAACGCAATTATGAACCTAGTGTAAAACCTCCATCATGGAATGAAGCTTATTATTGTGACTATCATAGGTGTAGAGGTCATCATACAAACAACTATCAAGCTTTGAAGCATGCTAGTCAAACCCTGATTGACAAAGGAATCATCACGGTAGAAGGACAACAAAAATCCAATGAAGATCACCAAGAATTTTGCAACCCTTTACCGAATTATCAAAAGGGAGAGTCGTCTGACAAAAATGTGAACCAACTTGATGACAATGTAATCCGCCACCTCTATACGGATGATGAGGGAGTCAATGTTATAAAAATCAAAGAGAAAGTAGACAATGGACAAGTGAATGTCACAATGAGAGCACAAGATAAAGTTATCTTGAAGGGTACCTCTTCGAAATCCACTGAGACCTTCCCTCAACATCAATATGACTTAGTTAACCAACTTCGAAAAACTCCAGCTCAAATCTCCATTTTAGAACTCCTGAAGATTTCCCCTGCACATAAGGAAATTTTAGACAAGGCCCTTTTTGAAACAACTGTATCCACGGATTTGGATGTTAACCGATTTCAAGCCATGGTGGGACATTTGTCCTCACCTACATGTCTCTCATTTTCAGACAAAGACGATGTTTCCATGACTCATCCCCATAATTCATCATTATACTTAGAGGTCATGATCCATAAGTTTCGTGTTAAACGTGTCCACAGATGAGGGCTATTTAAATATGCACTTAATAGATGTTCAAGATTAGGATTTGCGAGAAAATTGATTGATCCTAGAAGGAAGATTATTAGAAACTTTAGCACATTGAGAGAAAACATCTAAAGGTCTAATCATGCTACCAACTTAGCAATCATATCAAATACCTTCGTCGCGCCTTGTAGGATCTGCCTATACATCTTGTTAATGGTCCTGATCCATGAAATGCAAGCTGTTCCGTCCACTTACCATCAATGTCTTAAGTTTCCATATGATGGATAGGAAATCACTATACCAGCTGATAATTCAAACACCCAAACTTGTGCCAATGTCAAAGCTCATCAGGATACTTTGGTTCCAAACAACCGAGAAGCACTTGCTAATACTTCTCCTAAGCATGATACACAAATCAGTCAATTAGCCAAAAGCTTTGACAAGAAACTATAGGTTCAAGGAAATGAGCTAATATCTCCTTTGACTTGTTAATCTACCTACATCTCCTCGAACATGGAAAACCTCTATTACACAATAAATATCACATCAACAAGTTCAATGGACACTATCAAAAGAAAATTTCATGGAGACCATGGATGGCAACCCCGATTGGACCTAGAAGGATGAGGAGGGAATATCCTAAATATACCCACCAGTCGACAAGGGCATCTCACCCAAAGATGGATAAGGATAATATCCTTGAAAGAAAGATAAAAGAAGGAGTTTACCCACTCCCAGGCTTACATGATAAAAATCGGATGACAGGATACCATGATCCAAACAATCACATGCCACCTCATGGTTCCAGAGAATGAGACATCAACCTGACTTACAGCACCATGGGACCTGAGGAGAGAAGGTCCAACTACAAAAGAATCAACCATAATGCAATTATGAGTCTAGTGATACCTGTTTATTTTAAATGAACAAAGATTCATTAGAGAATAAAATGATCATTGAGATCATATTTTGATCCACTGAATTTGGTCTTGACCTTAACTATCATTGGATTTCAGCCAAAACCAATAAATGACTTGTTACTTTTAAATCATCCCATCTCAAAGCTTGATCGATCAACAACCTAGTGATAGCACCTATTTTCCAAATGATAGAAGCTATCATAAACTTCCTTCTCAGATGATAAATAATTCATGTTCACCAGCCACGCCATAAGTCTCTTGAATCGTGGAGAGTCGTTCCACTGCAAAATGAAAATAGTGTTCGATCTAGAAAACCAAAATCTGTACTAGATCAAACAAAAGATAAAATAAAGAGCGTATCAGATGGTGAAAACCTTTTTAAGGCACCACCTGATGGGACTCTTGACACTCTCCCGGAGCACTATCATGAGCGATCGCCCATCCTCATCGAGCCTACAAAGGAAATCAATGTTGCAACTACAGATAATCAAAGGATTCTACAGCTAGCTGAATCGATGACAGATAAAGAAATCCCAGAATTCATGAACTTTCTCAAAGAAAATCAAGTCAATTTTGCTTGGTCATATGCAGACATGCCAGGTCTCTACCCTAATCTCATAATGCATCATTTATCTATCAAACCAGGAGCCAAACCAGTAAAACAAAAACTCAGAAAGATGAATCCTCATGTTGCATTACTGGTTAAAGAAGAACTCAAGAAGCTCCTAGATGCAGGTTTTATAAGATCGATTGCCTATGCAGAATGGATCTCCAATATTGTACCAGTAGCAAAGCCAGACAAATGCGTAAGAGTATGCACTGATTTCCAAGATCTTAACAAAGCTTTCCCAAAGGATGACTTTTCGCTTCCAAGCATCGACACTATAGTTGATTTGACAGCTGGCCATGCCATGTATTCATTAATGGATGGTTTTTCTGGTTACAACCAAATCAAGATTGCGCCAGAAGACCAAGAGAAAACAGCTTTCACTTGTCCATGGGGAACATGTTGTTGGAATGTCATGCCTTTCGGCTTAAAGAATGCTGGGGCTACTTATCAAAGAGCTATGACTACGATTTTTCATGACATGATGCACACATTCATGGAAGATTATGTAGATGACATATTGGAAAAATCATCCACCAGAGAAGGACACTTGGAGATACTGTCTAAAATATTTACCAAATTGAAACTTCAAAGCAATTCCCAACCCAAGAAATGTTTTCTGGGTTGGCATCCGGAACTGCTAGATATTGTTTTAAGTGGGACTGGAAGTAGATCTCACAAAGTCCAATCCTCCAAGAAAACTAGTCATTGAGATCATAAGGGCGCATTTTAATTCACTCTAAGATTCATTGCAATCAATATAAAAGCCCACTGCTCACACATCTCCGTATAAGAACAAGTCTCTTTTAGATGGGATGATAAATGAAATGGCATTTCCAAATCAAAATTCGATGAACCCACCAGCCTCTATACTCTACCCTCAAATCTAGACAACGAGAATATATTAGTAATGATCAAAGTCGAACTTAACTACACTTTTATTGAAGGCTTGTTTAGTAGTGAGCCTCGCTCACGTAAATTCCCATATTATATGCTAACCCGCAAACAATCTTGTTCAAAATTATCCACCTGGCGATCTACTATGCAAAGCATCGCTAATGTGAAGGCAGAAAAATGATTTTGATGGTGCTTGACATCCACTTGCGTTGATTGCAGCAATCAAGGTGACAAGAGTGTCGAACACCAGACGCCTCGCCAAACAGTAGCACCCTTACATATTGAATTTAACGTCAGACATAAGCCACTGCATTCCACATCATGGTCCTATACTTGGATGCTCTTTTACTAACATGGATCGTATGCATTCTCTCTTTGTCACCCCTTATGGACATACCATTCCTCGGTCATATAGGCTAATGTTTCCATGCACCAATAACATAGCCAAATATGAAGCACTAATTACTGGACTAAAAATAGCATTAGAATGGAGGATTACCAAGCTACAAGTTTATGATGACTCACAGCTTATATCATTAACCAAATCATGATGATTATCGACTATGATGATGTCATGGCTATACAAGAAGATGATTGATGCATCAAAGCATTGTAAATATCTGCCCACATACAAAATCAAGGATTATTAACAGTTAAATGACGCTTATACAAGATCGCCTACTTGTACAACTCCCAAAAAATCCTATGGTGAACAAAATTATTTACACCTGCCTATGACACACCTGAAAGCCAAATTATCTACCACTTGATAGGATCTGATTCACCCTGGTATGGTAATATTTATGCCTACCTAAAAGATGACACTTTACCACCTGACTTATCCCACAACCAAAAACGTAACTTTATCTGACAACCCTCTCGATATACCCTTATCGCTGATACCCTTTATCGTCGTGGTCTAGATGGTACTTTACTTCAATGTCTTGAACGTGACGAATCTGAAAAAGCTTTACAAGAAGTTCATGGGGGCATTTTTGGTACTCATTCGAGTGGACTAACCTTATCCAAGAAATTTATTAGAATGGGTTACTACTGGCCTACAATGGAGAGGGAATCATTCACTTTTGTTAAAACATGCTCAAAATGTCATATTCATGGGAATCTTATTCATGCTCCTGCACAAGAACTTCATTCATTCACACCAACCTGGCCATTTTCTCAATGGGGGTTAGATCTAGTAGGGAAAATTCATCCCTCCTCCTCAAATGGACATAAGTTCATCATCACAGCGACCGAATATTTCACTAAATGGATTGAGGCAGTACCTCTCTCTAAAGTCACTAGAAAACAAATTTCATCCTTCATACTCAACTACATTATTTGTCGATATGGTATTCCTAATGCCATTATTACGGATAATGG
This sequence comes from Sequoia sempervirens, assembly GCA_007258455.2. Lineage (NCBI taxonomy): Eukaryota > Viridiplantae > Streptophyta > Pinopsida > Cupressales > Cupressaceae > Sequoia > Sequoia sempervirens. The sequence goes on along the minus strand of VDFB02075321.1, from coordinate 247,712,299 downwards.
TCGGCCTTTCAAGAATCAGGATGTCAATTAACTTTGCAAAAGATTCCATATTCAGCACAGATATTCCATGCCTTACTATCCACAAGGGAATGGCCAAGTAGAGGCCTCAAACAAAACTATACTCAAGATTTTGAAGAAGACTGTCAATGACTCAGGGAAAGATTGGCATGTTTAGCTCAATCCTGCCTTGTGGGCCTACAGAACTAGTGTCTGAACGCCAACAGGAGCAACACCTTTTGCCCTTGTCTATGGAGCAGAAGCCATATTGCCTTTAGAAGTTGAAATACCTTCGCTAAGGGTATCACTGAAAGGTCTCATAACAGATGATGAATACAGAGTTTCCTGACTACAAGAGTTAGAACTTCTAGATGAAAAGTGACAAAGAGTAGCTGACCATTTAAAAGCATACCAGCAGATGATGTCTCGCAGCTATAATCACAAAGTAAAGCCACGTACCTTTCAGGTGGGGGATCTAGTTCTGAAAGAGAACCCACGAAATCAACAAGACCGAGAAAAGAAAGGAAAGTTTGAACCAAATTGGCTAGGCCCTTACATGGTTATTGCAGTCTACGGTTCGGGAGCATACAAGTTATCAACGCCAGAAGGAGACCTGTTTGATGAACCCATCAATAGTATACACCTTAAGAAATATTATGTTTAAAGCAGAATAAGTCCCGAAGAAATCCAAAAACAGCAGAAAAAGTCCTGAAGAAATCCAAAAATAGTAGAAAAGGTCCTCAAGAAATCCAAAAACAGCAGAAAAGGTCCTAGAGAAATCCAAAAACAACAGAAAAAGTCCTGAAGAAAGCCAAAAATAGCGTAGGTCCCAAGAAACTAAAACAGAGAAAAGGTCCCTAAGAACCAAAAACAAAGAAAAAAAAAGTCCTTAAGAAACCAAAGGTAGAAAAGGTCCCAAGAACTAAAAAGTAGAAAAGTCCCAAAAATCTAAAACAGCAGAAGTATCCCAAGAAATCTAAAATAGCAGAAGTCTCAAAATACAAAACAATAGAAAAAGTCCCAAAAATAAAAAATACAAAATACAAAAAAAATAAAAAAAATAAAAAAAATGTCATAAGGTGAAAACCTGGCAAATAGGCAATCTATTGACAGAGAAATACAAAAAAAAATCAAAAAGAAATCAGAAAAATGCAATAAATACAGATAGTGAAAATCTGTCAAACAGACGCTATCCATACCTCTCCAACTATTAGTTCCTGTTTTGCACTTTGTCTTTTCAAAGCTTTCATTTTTTTATTTTTTTAGCATCTTTTTCACACCTTAGGGTCATAAATTGCATCATCCTCCCATCATATTGTCCAGAGTAATAAAATGTCTTACCATGGCTTGACTATTGTACAAATATTCCTTTCTGCAAGTTGTGTCACTAAATGGGGAAAACAACTCAACTGGGGGCACTCAACTTTTAGAGCATACCAAAACAGCTAGACTATGTCCTAAGATCCAATCATATGAACAAACAATCAACTCACTTGAAACGTCATCGAGCCTTCTCATGAAACACTTTTCAGCAAATACCATATCATTGTCTATTGGATGATCCAAAATCTGAATAATGTATGAAATAACAGTATTACATTTTGAATAGAGGTTGTTTGATTTTCGATATCATTACTCTAGAGCACACTCGATGATGTCCTGAAGTAGAGTGGCAAGGAACAAGAATGACTTTTTCCTTATTTGCTGTCTTGAGGTTAACGGTCAATCTAATGCAAATATGTCACAGGACATGATGACCAAAGCAATATCATTGATGACAGTTCCACATTTGCATCAGAAAGGTGGTTAATCTTTGTTTGTTTATGTAAGAAATACTCAGGTCATCTCGGTTCAATTATACCTCGATGCTTGTGTTCGCTTGCTATATCAAAAATCATGAAATTTGTACTCTGGTCATCATTGGTGCTAACTTCCCCTCTGATGCTTGTACATACTTCCAACATTTTAAAATGTTCTATGATGATTCAAGAAGGCTTGAAATAGGCTCAACAAACTGGTTAGTTTCATTTAGTTGCATATTTATTAGATCATTGTATATATCTGCATATTGGATTCACATTAGTGTTTTGAAAGGCTGAATGAAGGCATCAACGGTTGTCATATAGTTTTGAGCTTTTTGTGGACGACATTTGGACATTTGATTTATTCCATCAATTCATTTTTATCATTTATCATTTATCATCTTTATCATTATCATCATCATTCTCATTCATTGCATTCATTCAGTTTTATCATTCTTATTTCATTCATTTTATCACTTCATTTATCATTATCATTTCATCATCATTTCTCATTTATCATGTCTTTCATTCATCTTTATTATTATTATTTATCCTTGTCTTTTTTATTCATTTTATCATTCCCATTTTCCATGCCATCTCATTTATTATTTATCATCTTTATCATTCATCATTTATCATTTTATCACCTATCATTTATCATTTCATTTTCATTTCATCATCATCATTATCATTTTATCATTTTCATTTTACCATTATCCTCATCATTATCATCATTACCATATCATTCATTATCATTCCATCACCATTCTCATTTATCATTTATCATTTTATCATCTCATATCATTTCATTACCATTATCATTTATCATGTTATCATTTATCATTTGTTATTATATTATTTCATCATCATCATATTACCATTTTCATTACATAAACATTACAAAAACATATCATTTATCTTTTCACCACTATCATTATTCATATCACATTCATTATCTATCATGTCACGATGCATTTCATACATTAAAAAATTCAAAAATCCACATCTCACATATATACATCATCACAAAACATTACATCTACTCACATCACATCACTAGATCATCTTGCATCATAAGATTAGTCCGCAATAATAAAAAATATCAAAATCCATCTCATATCATACATGCATATAAATAACATCCATATCACATCACAAATGCATAAACATATCATCATCAAAAATATCGCCGCTGCATATCATCGCTCATCAAAATAATACAAGTATCCAATGTCCAATGAAACTAAAAGGTTCAAAACATCATACATAAGACATGATCAAAACTCAATATACATAATAAATCGGTCCCAAATGGCTAACTGGTGGATGCCCCCGAAGGAGCTGGTCCGAAAGGAGGCGGCCTGCCACTCGTACCTGCATCAGGATCCCGTCGAGGCCCTGTAACCTCTCTGCCATGTGTCGATGTTCATGATCTGGTCCTAGTCCTATTGTGAGATCTGGGATAAGGCTCTCGCCGCTCGGGAGGGCATAGCTCCTCATATCGAACTCTATAATACTCGGCCTCTCTGGCTGCCTCAAATCCATCTGCAATGGCCTCCCACAATTAGGTACTCTCTACGGTACCCATAAGTTCAGGCCACACCTCTATCAAGGCTCTGTATCTTAAGGGCATCTCTCCAGAACTAACTACGCTACTTGGGAATCTTGGGGCAGATCTCGAACTCAACACCTATGCCTGCTCGCCCCAGCCTCCGTGTCAGCCCAACCTATGTCCGCCTCCTCAGGCAAGTCGCGGTTATAATCAGATTACATCATACTGAGCCTGAAAGGTCTCGGCTTGTAACTGTTCGCTGTCCCTCGAAAAGGTCTACACTGACCTTGCCAACGGCCCATGCCCGCCGACAGGATGACACCCTAATCACTATCCGCGGTCTGCCACCGGATCTAGCCCACCGAGGAATCTGTGCTCTGCCTAGGCTGTCCAACCTCTATTGTCTCCCCTCATCTCCATCATCCCCCCATCATCCTCATCATCTGAGCTGTCCTCCTCCTCCCCATCTCTGCTCTCCTCACTCTCCTCTCCCTCCTCCTCCTCCCCTCCGCCCATAGCCTGCTCCCCACCAACCACATCCCCCTGTATCCCTGCTCCTGGCGGTAGTGCTATCCCGATAGCCCGTGGCTCATCTGGCACTGTAAACTGTGGAAATGGATGCGTATGAAAATAGTGTGCATAATCATCCGTCATCCCTGCATCCTGTACCTCTGGTCTGTCTGTCCATACCTCTGGCTGTAAGGTGGAGTACTCTATATACGTTGCCTGATATGGAATGCATGGTCCCCATCCTACATCCCCCTTGCGCCGCCCATAATGAGCAACGCCCTGGGGCATCCCCTGCATGAATCCAAACTGCCTCAGGACCCATAATGCCAAAAATATCTCAATAATAAAGGGTGTCTGCCCTATTAGATATCGTGGTCGACAAACAAAATGCATCTCTAAATGATCAGTCGCCCATGCCTCACAGTCTGTGTAAGGTTTCCATACCACTGCATCGACATCATCCAAAACCCGTCGCCAGTACTCTACCTTGCCCAGCCTCTGCTGGACAACTGCACCAGAATATGCATATACATAAGGCCGCCATGCTGGTCTAGCTCTCATGCAAAGTGGTCGCGTGACTGCAATATGCTCCCACGCCCAGATCTGTAGCAATGTCACTCCACTCGCCAAGCTCGTCGATCCTTTGTAGACAATCTGATGTAGATCGTGATACATGTCAGCCAGGACACAACTCCCCTAGGCAAACCTCTATGGCTGCATAATCATCCACTCCAACATCCTCCTCCAACCAACTGCGAATCCCTTCGACCAATGGTTCGGTCCAAGGAAACCTCTGACAAATGTAGCCAACACGGCAACTAACGCGGGATACCTGCTAAAATTCTCCCAATCTATCCAGTAACCATATATGCCCGGATCACCACATATCCGCTGCAGTGCCTCGGTCCCACCAATCTCCTTGTGGTCATAAACCACAAGGCACCAACAACTGGAATCCCAAGAATCTTGTATACATCCTCGGGCATCACACTCATCTCACCCGTCGGCAGGTGAAAGGTGTTATGCTCTGAATGCCATCTCTCTGCCAAGGCAGTCAACAGCCCCCTATTGACTCGAACACCTCGCGGCATGGCCAACAACGGTCTCAATCTACAATCCGCTATCACCTGTAGCTCGGCAGGGGTAAGCTCTCCTATCCACTCCCAACATAGTGGGAACCGCTCTCTAACCTTAAGGCTTTTAAAAGCCTCCTATTTTGTTTAAATCATCACAAGGACACATCAAATCAGACTCATATCATGTGGTCTATCTAGCCAACAAAACATATCAACGACCCATATCAAGTGCTACATCAATCTATCAGCATGTCAAATCAATCTACTCTATCATCATTTACTATTTGTTCAGGAAAGCAAATTTATCAACACACAACTCATTTACTATTTGATTTCCATAGCAGAAAGCAAATTTATCAAAACATCTACTCTTTGTTTTTCAATCACGAGAAGCAAAGTTATCAAACTCAAATCAATCATTCAATCCTTTTCCTCTTTGTTGATCCGTCACAAAGTTATCGGCTATCTACTCTTTGTTTTTTATTTTGAAGGCAACGTTATCAGTTCTCTATCAGATTTTCTATCCTATCAGCATGACGGTCCTACAATTTATCTATCTATTGACTAAGGCAGCAATTTTAATCATCATTTTTCATCACCCAAGCGTTTTGGGGAAAATTTCCTAAATACGCAATTCTGTTGCCAATATGCGCTAAAAACCCATATGCGCTAAAATTTTTCTCAAATGCGCTAAACTGTTTCCTTGATGCACTAAAACTCCGGATGCGCTATTCTATTCGACAGATGCGCTACTTTATCTCTCATATGCGCAACTCTATCAATTTTGGACTTAACCCTAGATGCGCAATTTTGTGCCCTAGATGCGCTACAGAATCTACCTAGCCGATCTTATCCTAGATGCGCAACTCTATCTATCGGATGCGCTAAAGAATCAGTTTTTCCTTACTCTTAGATGTGCTACGGAATTTCCTATATGCGCTAAACGATTTGTTGAATGCGCTAAAACTATTCCTAAATGCGCTAAAACGTGCAAAAAAATTGCAATCCGATTTACAAATAATTCAAAATTGATCTAAAATGCACAATTTGACAAACATAAACTATTGGAATCACTCACCGGTGGTCCATACGCAGCTGGTCTCTGGTATTGTCGCGCTCGCTTGAAACTATTCCTGTGCACTGGGATCTCCATCTCGCGAAGTCACTATCAGAGCTCACTTTTTACTGTAGTAGCAGGGTGAAAATGACATTTCATTTTACCCCTTTTACCTTATAACGGTCTTTTTAGGGTGGGCATTAATGGCATTTTCCATTTTTTATCCTCTTTTTCACTGGGGCATCAGACACATCATCTATCGGGAGCTAAATCACTGTTTCCCTATCACTATCAACTTCTTCTTCCATGATTTACCTCCCGAAGGGGTATCATCGACAATCAAAAATTAGAAACATATCAGGGGCAAAATTTTTATTTTTCTTTGAACCAATGCAATTCACACATCACTTCAAAGAGGGGCAAAATGTATACGCATAAAAGTGGTCATGTCTATAATCCTGGAAATTAATTAAATATTTATTATTTAATTAATTTTTCTAAAGTCCTCTACATATGATTAAATTTATTTAATTTAATTATATTGTTCATTCATCTTATTCTTCTTCCATAATTAAATAAATTTATTTTATTTAGTTATTTTCCTATGTCCACTTAATTAATTAAATAAATACATTCTATTTATTTAAATTAATTATCACGGTTTGAATTTAAAATTAAATCTTTTGATTTAATTAAGTTTAAATATTTCTCTTTCTTCTATTTTTAATTCTTTTTCTAATTAATTAAATGTTTCATTTAATTAATTTCATAAAGGAGATTTAATTAAATAAATCTTATTTAATTAAAAATATCTTGTGCTTTCTTTCTAAAATCACAATTAAGTATTTTTATTTGATTGTGAAATCTTTTCATATCATAATTAAATATTTTATTTAATTATGAGATCTTCTGCTTTCTTCAAAAATCCTGATTAAAGCTTTCTTCTTATCACAATTTTCTTCTGCTTTAAAAGCTTAATTAAATATTTTATTTAATTAAGAAAAGTTGAATATCCTCCACAAATAAATAATTGATTTTTTTAATTAATTATTTATCAGCTTTAAATCTTTCTTTTATTCTTTTAAAGAAAGATGATTTCTTGTCTTCTTATCTTCTTCCTCTTTCATAAAAATGGAAAAATTTTGTTTCTAGGTTTCTTCTATTTTCTCTTCAGTTTCATCTTTCCTCAACCATTCAATCTGCCAGGAATTATCACAACCGTCAATTGAGACAGCCAATCAGAATCATTCAAAAAACTCTATAAATACCTGTGTGACTCTAAGCATTGATAGGAGGCAATTAATTAGAGTTCATGCATTTAATTCATTTAGTATTCATTTATCATAGCATCATGTTTATTTCAAGCTTATTAATTCAAATCATTATCATAGCTTATTCTCGCATCATACATCATATCAAAATCTCGTTCTTTAGGAAGACAGTTTGTTGAGCCTAGCCTACAATCTGATAATACAAAGCTGGAATCAACAAAAACACTGAAGATAGAGGACGATAGGACGACAATGGATGCAGAATACTGAGTTTGCGTCTCTTTACCTTTTTATATTCTATTTTTATAAAATGTCTTATTGGTGTGTTTGAATAGTTATTTCAATTCATTTACGCATTTATTTTTCAATCACACAAGTAGAGATTATGTTAAGAAAACCAAAAGATCCATATGTGGAAAGGTTTCAAACATATGCAGAGATATCAACTAAAGTAAATCTTGAGAAGAGAAAGGAGGACATTGAGAAGAATGTGGAGAAGATGAAAACTCAATTGGAAGAGATTGTGAACCCACCTAAGGGTTTTGCAAAGAAAATCAAAGCCCCATATGTGGCTCTGCAAGGTACTCCTAGCACAATAAGGCTAGTTATAACCTCTATCCCCTCTCCTACTATTTTGAAGTCTTCCAAAACTAAGCATATAGAGAATTCAAAGAAGGATACATCTAGTGTCCTTGAGCAGAAAAAGGCTCCTAAGAGTAGACGAAAATAAAATGCCACTAGGGAAAGATACATAAATTATGAAGATGAAAAAGAAGAGGAAGAGGGAGGACCACAATTTATCTGAAAGAAGAAAAAGTATCAAGCCTCCACGAAAGAGACTAGTGCCAAAAGAACAAAATTTGATATTGTTGATACTAAAATTCAAGAAGAGGTAGAAATAGTAAAGAAATATTTCAAGATTTAGAGAAGATAAAAGAAGTTAGGAGAAGGAGAGAATTTTCTAAAGGAAAGGGGAAGAAGAAAGAAAATACCCTTCTTATAAGGGAGCATAGTCCCTTGAAACTTGAAGCACTGTTTAATAGCATTTCAAACTTTGGTCTCTTGGAAGAGATAGATAAAATGTATCTGGAGTCTAATGATGAGGATAAGGAAACCATTGAATAAGCCACCATTAATTACATGGTAACTTTTGACACTAGCTTAGATAAAATTGAGGATCATTTTCCTCATGTCTTAAAAATGTTTTAATTGCAAGAAGGCGAGAGGATATTGAAGAAGATGTGAAGATAAAGGAATTTTCCTTGGAGAAGACTAGTTCTTCTCTTACAAATGAGGACAGATGCAAATTTTCTAAATTATACAGTAGGAAATTCAAATCAAATCAAAGAGTTAGCATTCTAATGAGTAGAGACAAAGAAGACATTGAAAGAATGAAGAATGAGACTCTATGAAAAGTTAAAGAACTAGCTAAATGGTTGGGAGTCCCTCTGAATAGTGAAGAAAAAATGAAAAATGATTCATCCATCTCAAAAGAAATGAGCCTAAAATGCACAACATGAGCATGTTCTTGAGCCTAAGAATGAACAAGAAAACATGGTAAAATATGATACCCCTCTAGTTGTGGAGAATTTTGTTGTTGAAGAAAAGAATGATGATATGTAGGATGCCTCAAAGAAGGAGAAAGCTCAAGCAAAAAAAAAAATTCCCCCTCCAAATATGGAGCAAAATGAATAAGAAATATCAAAGAATTCTAAGGCACAAAAGGATGAAAACTTACCTCCTCTGAATAATGGGAAGCCTGCTGAAGAATAAAAGAATGTAGAAGACTACTCTGGTAACGAAGAAAAGGAGAAAGATAAGGAAGAATAAAATTTTCAAACAATTGGTGAATCATTTAGAGCTTCTAGAGATTCATTGAAAAGTCTACTAGATATGTAGCTAAAGTTCCAACTAGTGGTATTTGCATAGTTATTAAAGATTCCCATGCAACAAGGACAAGTAGATATGGACAAAATGTCTCCCCTACATAAATTATAGCTTGGTTATGTCTTTCATGCCTCATATAAGGAGAAAGCTCAAGCAAAACAAAATTTTCCCCCTCCAAATATGGAGTAGAAAGAATAAGAAATATCAAAGAAGTCTGAGGCACAAAAGGATGAAAACTTACCTCCTCCAGATAATGAGAAGCTTGCTAAAGAAGAAAAGAATGTAGAAGATTACTTTGGTAATGTATAAAAGGAGAAAGATAAGAAGGAAGAATAAAGTTTTCAAATAATTGGTGAATCCTTTAGAGCTTTTAGAGATTCATTGAAAATTCTACTGGATATGTAGCTAAAGTTCCAACCGGTGGTATTTGCATAGTTATTAAAGATTCCCATGTAGCAAGGACAAGTAGATATGGACAAAATGTATCCCCTACATAAATTATAGCTTGGTTATGCCTTTCATGCCTCCGAAAGGAAGGAGATAATCTAGACACACCAAAAGAGTAAAAAAATGATTGATAAAGTAGTAAAAGTGTTACAAGATAGTTTCCCTAAAGCAAATGTTGATAATTCTCTATCCGATGTGCAACAATTGAGGCTATTACTTGATTCCTTTAAGGAATATTCTATCAGATTAGAAGAAAAGGTTGAAAAATAAATGGCAAAGAAGGTCAATGATAAGAGATTGACTATAATATCTAATAAATGCAGTGTTGCACATGGTAAGTTGCAAGGCAACTTAAAAGATGTTAAAAATTGTGTGGAAGAAGCTAAAGTTCTATTTCAATTCTCTTTAAAATGGCCTAATTATACAAGGATCATAAAGGACCAAATGGACTAAATAGAGTCACAAATTACCCAAGCCTCTAGTGTTTATGTCCCAGTAAGTGATGCAAATGTTGTAACAAGGACAACTATTGAAAATCTACATGGATAGTTCTTCCAACTGCAAGAACAGAAACATAAAACCATTGTGTAGTATAGTCAATTCAGAGACTTGGTAAGTGCAATTATTACATCTCTAACTCGAGCTTTAGCCGATGTTGAAAAGGTGTTGTAAAAGAATTGTTTTCCAGTTCTTCGGATGACAGGGAAGACCTCCTTATGTAGTTTGAGAGTTAGTGTAGTTTTCTTTCCTTCACCAAGAAGGATTAAGAGGAAGACCTTGCAAAATTGAAGATTTCTAATCAAGGTAGTTTACCCTCCTCAATTTAAGTTGTATATTTTTTCTTTGTATAGATAGTTTTCTTGATTACAATGTACATATGTGAAAGTATTTGATGATGTTATGGTGTAAGTATTTATCATTTTGGTAATGGATAACAATGCTAGGGGGGTTACATTGATGTAAATATATCTATAAGAGGGAGTAGAGCAAAGTAACTAAATATATTTTGGGCACCCTTTTCCCTTGATGTCAAATGGGGAGCAATTTTGGCTAGGTGTGTTGCCATCAATGACAAAGGAGGAGATTGTTGGAAGATTTTTTGTCATTGAGGAGATTTTTTAGAGTATGGCATATGGTATTGTTATGGTGTTGTCATTTATTTCAACTCATTGTATACATGCAGAAGAGTTGATCCAAAGAATACTAAGAAGTTTGGATAATTACCTAAGTTTCAAGTGTAGTTTCAATGTTACAATGAACCAATTTTATGATTCACACTACTCCACTATGAAAAAAAATTCCATGCAGTTTTGAGGTGTAAATTATGCATGTTGAATGTGTTCAAATCTAAAGTTTCATGGTTGTTTGTCTTTTGCAGTTGAAGATATTGTTGATAAAACTTTTTTTTTAATTCAAGGGGTAAATGCTTTTGACCGGAGCTATGAACCAGAATACAACCATTCAACAATACCACCCCAATAGGGTTTGAACCTTGGTGGAAAGAACAACAATGCCACCTATAAACCATCACACCATGCCAATACCGGCAATAAAAGTAATAACTAAGTTGTGATAGAGTTAGTGGTGTAAAGTGTATGTTGGATGGCTCTGAATTTCGTCACGATTGAATATTATGTTATGAAGATTTTTGGAAGTGTTTAAAGATTTCAAAGGTGTGTACATTCCAAGTGTCACGTTTTTTGGTGGTTTGTGTGTCAAGGTGTCAATGAACAGTTGGTTCATTTAGATATTACTTCCCCAATTTTGCTAGCTAGTACCAACCTAAGTATTTTGAGGTTGTACAAAGTTGAATTGTGTATGGAGTGGTATCATAGGAGTGATTATGGTTCATGTCAACCTATTTTGGTTGTGTAAACATTTTGTTTCTTTCCACAAGGTGTGTGTGTTGATGTTTTGGGCCGACAGGTTATTTGGTGCACAGTAAATCTAATTAGGCCAACCTAAATAATGTTTTGGATAGTTGTGGTATATATAAGGTTGATTCATTGTGTGAATGTGTGCATAGAGTGTGTAGAGTGTGTGAGAGAGATATATCTATTGTGGAGAGAAGTGTGAATCGTAGTAGTGGTGAAGTATGAAGTGTGAAGTACATTTTTTGAGCTTAAATAGAATGCTACCTTTAGCATATGTCAAATGCATTGTTAGAACTTCATCATTGGAAATGAGCCACCCTTTCTTTTATCTCTTTCCATTATAGGTAGTGACCCCTTAGCAATGTTCCATTCTCTTTTGGATAGTGATTCCACCATTTTGTATCAAACATTGTAACTAGTTATAATATATTTTGAGCTAATCCTCAGCATGGTTTTTCCCTTTCTAGGGTTTTCTACATAAATTTGGTGTTATTTTGTTCCTTGATGTGATGCATGCTTTATATGTTCTTTTCATTCACTACAAGTTAAATATGATGCTTTGAATAGATGTTTGAATTGATAAAGTTAATGAGCTTCAGTGCATATTGATTCACCTCCCCCCTCGTCAGCATTCTGGGTGTTCAACAGTAAAATCATTCTCATTCTTGAGTAACCAATATTTGGTAGCATTAAAATATTTCCACATTATTTTGGAAATAAAATCACCTTGAGTTTTAATAGCCTCCATAGTGATAATGGAGTGAAATACTAGATCTTTCTAAGCATTTCCACCATGTAAGACCCCAAAAGAGATGTAATGCTACAATGAAATATTTAATCCACCTAGTACATGCAATTCTTGGCCTTATGTGTGACTATTATAACTATTTTTTCCCTTGGTAGGTTCTATTATTACTGGTTACCAATATCATATTGATGAGTTATGAAACCTTATTTTGGTGTGTTGTGGATAATATCTAGTTACATTGGTGAACCTTGTGGGTAACTATTGTTGCAAGGTGTCACCCTTGGTCTCCTCAGTGTGGGCCAACATGGCACTCAGGCTTCGTGACATGGTTTAACTACCTCCTATGGATCTTAGATCTTATATAAATCCAGTAGTTGAACATGTTGATCTTTTGGTGCAAGAGCAACCGTCTTTGCAAAAATTGGTATCAGAGTTGAGGTCATAGGTTTGAACCCCTCATTTGCGTTGGGGAAATTGTTGCAAGGTGTTACACTTGGTCTCCTTAGTGTGGGCCAACATGGTGCTCAGGCTTAGTGACATGGTTTAAATGCCTCCTATGGTTCTTGGATATTATATAAATCTAGCAGTTGTATTGAGCATTAACAGGTCGATCTTTTGGTGCAACGACAACCATCTTTGCAACATCTCTCTCTCAACACCATGTTGAAAACATGTTTTTATTGTTAATAAATTACCTATTTATCTTATAAATTTTTTATAATGATGTATAACCAACTCTTTTACCTCATTACATTTTTCATACTCTAATGGTGTTGTTGAATTCAAATCACTATGTTTTAGACCCTCCCACTTTTTAAACCTAGCTAATAAATTTGTTAGGATTTGGTGTTGTACACCACTGCATAAAATATTATATTATAATATTGTAATAAATAATTATTTAGTTGTGGTACATATAGGAGATATGTTTGGCCATACTAGGAAATTATTTGGAGCTACTTGTTAGTTGTATAATTGTAACATTGGGTTAATTATTTTATGTGTTGGTGCAAATCAAAATTCAACTTTTCTATCAAACAATTAAATTTTACAATGCAATAACCTCCACACTCAAATTCTCATTTATACAATTTACTTATTTGATTAGCAACACAAAATTTAGAGGCAAATTTGGACTAATTTATTTATTCCACATTAAATTCTTGTAAAAGTAAATACACATTGATCATCTACAAATTCTTTGATTCACCATTTTATCGTATTCTTTCCTCTCTATTTTATTCCACCATATCTTCAATCTATTTCTTGTATGCCCAATTCTATATCTTTAATTCTTCATTGTGCCCAGATGTCTCGAAAATTCATCTTACATTCACCTTATAGCTTCCCTAAGTATGTGTTTGTAACACTCTACTTAGTATATCTATTTGTAACGCCATAGAAAAGTTGCACAATAGAAAACAAAGATCACTAGAAACAAACATATGCATGCAATAATAAATCTAAGGTGCAAATCTACTCGTTAAGCAACAAAGTACATAGGAAAGTAAAACGTAAACAAAACTAGAAAAATCTCACCAATTTCGAACATATTTCCATGATTCATCTCGATTGCCCTTCTCCATTTCGCTTGTGTAGTATAATTGCCCTCAGATTTTTCATAAATTCGTGCAAGTATAGCCTAAGATAGTGATTAGAAAAATATCAAAGATTCAAGACAAAGTGCTCTCAAAAGTCATAAGAATTCACGAGAGAGATTGGAATGAAGAATGACAAATCAATTTATAGAAAATTGATTATTCGAACGACTGGTCAAGATTGAAAGATCAACAGATGGGTTGAGATCGAAAGATTAGACATGCATTCCGATAACCGCAGCAGTGACAGCATGCAGAGCATATAAACTAGAATAGGATTACAAGATTAAAATAAATGATTTAATCTAGTTCGGCATTCAAAATATACAGTCATCTTTGCATGATAAAGATGAAGATTGATTATAACGATCAGTTTTATTTAATAATATAATATTTAATTAATTAAATAAGAATATTTAATTAATATGCATGTACTAAATGATAGGAACTAGATACTGAATGATCTGATGAAGAGATTACTTGAGACAGCCACTCAGACATCAAATGAAGAGTTAACTGAATGATTAAAATAGATGTTGAGTCGAGTAAAGGTGAATATTTAGATAACTCACATAATTATCTAAAATATAGAAGAATACGTTAAAATAGAATTGATGAATTAAATAATTCATTTTAATTCAAGACTCAATATTGGAAGAATAATTAAATAAATAAGATTTATTTAATTAAATGATAAAGAAATTTAAATGAATAATTAAATAAAGAATTTATTTTATTATAGTTGAAATATGATACGGAGTAAATTAAATAATGATCTATTTAATTTAACAAGAAGAATAAGGTTAATTAGTAACATAATTAAATAAAAAGCATTTATTTAATTAATCAGATAGAATTAATGTTATGTTTGAAGTAATTAAATAATTAAGATTATTTAATTAATAGAAGAATTAAAAATTGAAGTGAATAATTAAATAATTAACATTATTTAATCATGACCATGGAGAATGCAAATTACGAAGAATATGGAAGTCGCAGGCTAAAAACCAGATTTTGGTGTCTACATTTGCCCCTCTTTGATATAATGTCATTTTGGCGTTGTATCAAAGAAAATCGATAAAAACATGCCCCAGTAATGCTCAAGTAATGCTCCAGATTAAAATAGGGGAAGGTATGCCCCCTCGAGAAAATTGACAAATTTCTGAAAAGTTCAGAAAAATTTGGAAATGTTCCCAATTAACACATAAGATAGGCAGAAATGCAATGGAGTTGGTGGAATTGGGTTCAGAAATGGGAGGGACAGGTATGGAATGATAGAAAATGGAAGTTAACATGGCCAGTAGGACATAAATGACACCTAGGCCCTAGGTATATATAAGAAAGAGGGGTAAAAACCTATTCATTTGCACCCACCTAGTTGAGAAATTGAGATTTTGCTCTGACTTTCTAGTGAGGATGTCTCCAGTTCCAGCTACTCACCATCGCGCATACAGGATCTGGACATACCAGAGACCAGCTGGTGCGGACCCCTTGGTATGGACCTAAAACTTTCCTTTTAAATTTTTTGTTCTGCACGCATTTTAATGCATGTAATTCATATTTTACGTATGCGTCGTTTTAATTATGAACTGCATACGTGTGCGCGAACAACGCATGTGTATGCGGAAAAATGCATTTGTAGTTTTACGTCGGTCATTTTGAATAGGATTTAGCAGTTCAATGCATGTGTTTATTTCTGATATGCATTTGAATTTTTGTAACGCATTTGCATTTTTATAGCTGCATATGTAGTTTGTGAAATGCATTTAAATTCAATGCACCGCAAGTTTTATTTTGCGATACATATGACTGTAGTGTGACGCATTTGATATTATTAGCCGCATTTGTTTAATAATGATGCATGTGAAGATTATGAACCACATGTGTTAAAAAGCGATGCATGTGCAAAAGAACAATGCATTTGCATTTTTTGTAATATAGTCATTTTGCACTAGAATAGATGATTAAGGCTGATAGGAGGCATGTATAATGCCATTGCAGGTTGTTTTGGACACGATTTATACACAGGATTCGAGACCCACTACTTTTCGATTCAGAGACAGCTTGCGGCCAGCCAAGCAACGAGTTCTATGGCATCTAGGTTTATTACATGTGGCCGATATGCCCCAGATTCAGGCAAATCAGGGATTATTGACAGCGTTATGTGAGAGGTGGCACTCAGAGACATCGTCCTTCCACCTATTGACTGGAGAGGCCACGGTGACCCTGGAGGATGTATATGGGATCCTTAGACTACCTATTAGAGGCACACGGGTGGCATATGATACTCAGAGGGGTGCTGCTGAGATGTGTAGGTATTACCCCCATGCTGACATTAGAAAGTTAGGGTTTGATGACTATGAGATTAGGTGGCGGGTGTTGGCCCAGAGATATAGAAAGTTGGACTATCTATTGGCTACATTGATAGGCGGTATAGTATTGCCCGACCGTTCCTATGGGATGGGGGGAGATGCTAGTAGGCATGCTCGAATGGCGAGTTGTGTATGCTTGGGGTTCTTGTGTACTCGGGATGTTATACTTCCATCTGCATGATATTGCCTACTGAGAGGCACAGTCGATGAGTTGTGGCACCACGCTTCTGATGGTATGGGCGTGGGAGCATATAGCAATCTTTCAGCCACCTGTTATAGTTGACCTACCTCATGGAGCTCCATACGCCTTTCGTTATGCGGGGGTGACCACATAGCATCATATTGGGGATACAGGCTATTTCAGACACGCCATAGATACCATGCAATAGTTCACCTGGAGACCATACCTGGGATGTGAGGAGTGGTCAGATGAGGATGAGCACTTGCCATTTTGTAGACAGGCATAGTACTTGTTTGGGTAGACAGTATCACACGTGCACATTATAGAGCAGCAGTTGCCAAATCAGGTCCTGAGGCAGTTTGGAGAGGTACAGGATGTACCTCGAGGTAGAGCAGAGTTTGCAAGATCCTTGCAAGAGGTCCTGCTATGGGGGCCAGAGATTCTAGTGGCCATGGCAGCGGCAGATATTGACAGGTTACAGGCACTTCCATGGGGATGGAGAGATGGGCCAGCAGACCTAGGGACCACAGCAGAGTATGATCAGTGGTGGGAAACACAGGCTGATCCCCTTGACAGACCCAAAGTAGCTAGCACCGGTAGAGCAGCGTGGTACAGGTCCACGAGGCAGATGAGGTAGAGGGAGAGGCCGAGGAGGCAGAGGAGGCCGTGGTGATGGAGGGGATGATGGTAGAGGTGGGCGGCATGGAGGTAGGAGAGGGAGGTGTGGTCGACGGGGACGAGGACCAGCCTTATCACCGATGCGGAGGAGGGGGGAGGAGAGGAGGATGTAGCCATGCTAGATGTGGCCAGAGGTGGAGAGGAGGTGCAACTAGTGGAGGCAGCCATCCCAGATATCCTAGATATTCTAGATATCCTGGTAGAGGAGGAGGCAAATGCCGAGGAGGCAGGCAGAGAGGAGACAGAGATTGATGCCCTGGGCTTGTTAGATGCCTATCAAGAGGATAATGACAAGGATGATGATCATGAGAGAGAGATCTGAGATTAGATCCTGGAGGAGTTAGATGAGGAGGAGGATGGGAGAGACAGGGCCAGAAAAGATGATGCAGGGGCAGAGGATCTAGACACGGATACATTGCGAGCCTAGGTTGCCTCCTTGGAGGAGCAGATGAGAGTGTTGATGGTTGAAAGGGACGCATATCGGGTGGAGAGGGATAGAGCTTTGATGGACAGGGATGAGGTCATAGCCCAGCGATAGGAGACTGAGCAAAGATTCACAGAGCTCAGGGCATTATGTACAAGACCATTAGCTACTTTTTCCAGAGAGCTAGTTAGGGCCGGAGAGAGGGAGAGATACTATCAGGACTTATATGAGGCAGAGGTTCCATTAGAGAGATGAGCTCCTAGTTTCTCAGCAACACACATTAGCAGGTCCTAGACCAGGACCCACACACAGACAGTTAGTATAGAGGGGGTGGATCAGCCACGTAGAGCAAGCCCATATGAAAAACCTTCCTCAGCTCAAAGATCAGCGGGTTCTCATCATCA
The DNA here is from genome assembly GCA_007258455.2 of Sequoia sempervirens. Lineage (NCBI taxonomy): Eukaryota > Viridiplantae > Streptophyta > Pinopsida > Cupressales > Cupressaceae > Sequoia > Sequoia sempervirens. The sequence goes on along the minus strand of VDFB02075321.1, from coordinate 247,694,421 downwards.
TTCCTCCACACACTCCTAGCATGATGGCAATGGCAGCTTAGGATAGGGGTACTATTTTTCAAGACACTGTATTTTGATTTTATAGCCTGCGGGCTTCCATGTATTATTGATACATTATGACATTGTGATGTGACACATTTGAGCGAGATATATATATATATATATATATATATATATATATAT
>VDFB02075321.1:247256660-247694138 GCA_007258455.2 Sequoia sempervirens | reverse complement strand
AAAATAAGTAGGTGTCTGTCTGACCACTCTAACCACAAGAAAATGATAATATTTTTTAGTAAGATTTTAGATATAAGTAGAGGAATCATGTACAGATGTGATGCATATTTTTTTGTGATTTTTTTCCAAGTAAATAATTAATTATGAATTTTTTATTACAACCTTTAAAAAATATAAAAAAACTTGTATGTTTTACCACCTTAACTTGGTCAAAACTTCTTGGAATTTAGTATTTTTTTTTTAATCCTATAGTATGCAAAGCATAGAATATGACACATGTTTCTAATTCAAAAAATGTGATATCATTTGAAAGCTATAGATGTTTTTCAATCAGACTATCAATTAGGACTTTAGTCTTAATTCAAATAGAAAATTAATAATAATTATTTATTAAATTCAAAGTAAAACATAATTTATATTGGTGGAGAGCTGATAATATCCTTTAAAAACCCTTTTCATTTCATCAATTTTGGGTTAAAAAAAATCGTTAGCCACATATCCATCATATTGCCACTTTTTGGCCCATCATGATTTTGCACATACCCAAAAGTAGAGGAACAAAGAAAAAAAGGATGAATTTTTAATTAATAAAGAAATCCAAAAGGAATATAATATGGGAACTCCTCAAGGAGAAATATTAAATAAACAATTAGCTAAGAAAATAACACAAGAGAAAGGGATACAAGATGAAACCATCATAGAGCCACCTCAGCATGAAGAGATGCATATAGATGCAAAAGTGTGTATTGGTGAATACCTACCTAACATCAATCTAGAAATTGGAAGAGATATTGTTATAGATAAAAATCTAGAGAACCCTAATATGTAGCAAAGGACTAAAACCTTTGGGTCTAGTAGTGCAACTAAAAATAACATGAAGAACCAAGGATTGAGAAAGGAAAAACAAGATAAAAATCACCTACAATGTGACAACAATAACAAAGTATAGGTATAGATACAAATGCACCTTCTTGGTTGCTCAATGTCAGTCTAGGCCATAGGTGCAAATCATTTTACTTGACTTGAAGAGCATAATGGGGAAGACAAAAATACCAAGACAAAGGAAGATGAAAAGGAATGTATCATCAATCACAAGGGATTTTATAGGCTCAAGAACAAGTATAATTGCAACACCATTGGTTGAAAAAGGTATAGTTTATATGACACCCCTAGATTACCAATTGACAACTATTAAGTTGGGACATTCAACTAGAGAATAATAAATATTTGAGATCAAGGCTTAATGTATATGTAATGATGGCTAGGATGCAAAAGTATAAATAAAAGAAACAAGAACTAAGGGATCAAGTGGATGAGTTACAAAGTTATATTAAACAATTGGTTGGATAAAGTCAAAATATAGACCAACTACCACCTAATCCTATGCTACTTTCAGAAAATCATATTTTAGCCTTAGACTAAATGAAATTTGAAGCTAACATCATAAAAATTTGGATAAAAGAGTTAATGTATCTAGAAGAATAAATAATTAATCTACTACCATTGGAAGGTACAAAGAAGCATCCAATTGGGATAAGAGAGTGAAGAAAAATAATAATAATTGTGAATATAGACTGACATAGAATGATATAGAGAGGATAAGATTGAAAATAGTTGGAGAGAATGGATGATGAATTCTTATTAAAAAAGAAATTAAAATTGGATTCACTATTCTTATGACATCAATACTGGATGTTGCGGAAATTCAGCTTGTGCTTGACCATATAAAGTTAGTGAATTTATAAAATGCTCCAACATAGCAACCCATTCTTTCAATTCTCTTTTCTTCTATTTATATTTCTGCACTTTGGCAATAGTAGCATTCAAATTTACTTTTCTTTGTTTTAACTCTTGCCTCCAAGATGAGTGTCCGATATTAATTCTCTTACTCCTTAGGTGTTATTTCATGTCTATCTTTATCAATTGTTGGAGTAGCTATATGGATGGTTCTATCACCATCTGCATTTATTTGCATGATATGTTTTGATTTTGCTCTACACCTAGGCTTAGGAATATCTACTTCCTATATAAAACTGTTAAGATTCAGAGGCAATATTTCTACTTCCATTGGAGAAGCCAACTCCCTGATCAACCAATTAGTTGCATTATCGCCTTGCTCTACCTCTATAACATTTCTTTGTTCCTGGTTTCCACTTGATTCAGGAACTTCTTCTCTTTTATATATCATGTCCTCTAAAATATTAATTTCCTCAGTAATTTCTGGCATAGATTTGAGATTACTAGGGTTTTTCATTGTCTCTTTTGTTTGAAGACTTATAATTTCCTGTTTATCTAGATGTTCAACATCATCTCTCTAGAAGTTACTTTCTTTATTCTCTGCTACATCATGGTTTTCCTCATTTTCAATTCTATCACCTAAAAATTGTGTAGATTCTTCCTTCTCAATTTCAACTTCAACTTCAACATGGCCTTTCTCTAGTTCTTCAAAGACCTAAAATTGTTCATTAACATTTGGAACATTCTCGAGCGAAGGTTGGGAATCAAAAGTATCTTCAACAATTATTTCATCAATAAGGCCCTTCCCTATAGTCTCCCCTATTTCCATCTCAAGGATATTAGGGTTTCTTGCTTTTGAGTTGAGTGTTCCTTGTATAAACTCTTCGTCTTCAACATTTATAGGACTAGACCCTGTATCCTGAATCTCTTCTATCACTAGATTTACCATAGGTTTATCTAGTGACTTTTTTTCTTTCACTTTCTCCCACATGGCACCCAACCTATCCATTTTTTATTTGATTTTGGCTTCATCTTCCTCAGAAATCTCTTCTAAAACCACAAGAGTTCCTCCCAGTATTGGTTTCACACTAGCCATATTAACAGAAGGAGAAGTAAATAGTGATACAACCCTTTGAGACGTAGTCTTGGTTTGTGTTCCAACATTTTCTATTACTTCTGCTTCTTCGTCAATAACCAATTTAGTCATTGGTTTCATTGTAGAGGAAGATGCACCTTTGGGTCTTACTTTTGATTTATCTTTACTTGTTTCTACATCTTTTTGCTTATCATATGGTTTATTAGAATTTCTTGTTTTAAAATTTTAGGGGTTCTTTCTTCAATTCTTATACTAGGAGTTGCCTTACTAGTTTTCCTTCTCTTCTTAGTAGGCTTTCCACTCTCAACTGGTGTTTCATCTATTTTTTTTCTTCTTTTATCCTTTGAAAATTTGGGCTTGATTCCTCTTTCTCTCAAAGCTTTACAAAAATCATCAATCTAGTGTTGAGTATATACTAAAACTGGTCTGGAGAATTCATCAATTGATGTCATGTCTTCATTTTCATAACCTGGGTCTAGGATGGGTTCATCATATACCTTTTCTTCATTGTAGAATTTATTCAACACTTGGCCATTATCCTCTTCTAATTAATTTGGAATGTCATGAAGCTTGAGAATCTGAGCATATTTAAGAGACAATCTTTCATATTTTCTTATTCTTACTATGTGCTCATCTTCACAATCAAGTCAATAATCTTCTAAGTACGAGACGTGAGCATGATAACCAGCTATATTCTTGGAAATATTTCCCTCAATGTCATAATATATTCTCTGAAATGGGAAATCTTCAAAATTATATATTCTTAATTCTTCTTCACACAAGTCAATCACTCTGATTGCATTACACTTATAATTTCCTATCACAATGGGAAATTTGAAAGAGGCCTTCTTGAGAGCATGGATATAAAGAGCTTGAGATGGTTTCAACTGTCTCACCAATTCTAAAAAAAAAATTGTTTCTTAGGTACTTGGACAGCATGAACAAATGTCCATCAAATCCTTCCATCCTAATGCAAGAGTAAGTGGGGAACTAAATGCACTAGCCTCTCATTGGTTGAATGACACTTTGTGCTTCCAGGGATAATCTTTTGGATTTATCACCTTCCATCATTCTGACTAGTTTTATGGAGAACAAATCATTGACTTTCCTATAATTATCTTTATATCCATGAATGGTGATCTGGGATAAATGGGCATATATCAAAAAATTTCCTACCTTTGTGCCCAAAGTACCAATCTGTTTTAACCCTTGCTTGCTAACTCTAATGGCACAGGAGTAAATCACACATGCAAACATGTAAAAGCACCTAGTTTTGGGAAATGTTGTTATCTGTTCATATAATCTATCACTTATAAACTTTCCCCAATGCATTTTCATGGGACTTTCCATTAGGCTAGATATTATTACAAACATCTAGGGTTCAAATTTACTTGCATCCCTTAAACCAGCTACCTTGCTCAACAAAGTTATAATATCTTGAATTTATTGGTTGAACATAGACCTCTAAATTACTTTGGTTTGTGGTGTAACTAGCTCTTGGCACCATTGGGTACTCATAATTTCTCTATTGCGAGCTTCAACATTTTGATGCATTTTTCCCTTTTCTTTCATATCAACATTATACATTTGTGTGTAAATAGGGAGCCCAAATGTGTACACAATTCCTTTTTGTGAGAGGTCTACATAAATTATCCCTTCTTTTTCAATGACTCTTTTGGTTAGGTTGTAGTAATTCATACATTTCATAACCAAATCAGGGGCCTCCATCGCTGGTGGAAACCCTCCAGCTAAAAGTAACCCATTTGCTGCAACATTTTTGGTACATTGAGAGGCATTTTATTGTAATACTCGTGAACAGATTTCAATAATAGAATACCATCCCATATGAGTGTCTATAACCACCACATTGATTGGTATGGCTTGTGAATTGTAATATTTGAATTCATCTTCTGCCCTTGCATCAGAAGTACTCATTTTCTCTGGTGTGTTATGCAATTTTCAAAATGTTTGTCTTGTGTGTGAGTTAGGGTTAAATTTAACCAAATTTTACAATTTATAAAACTTTTAGTTCATATTTTGGTTAAATTCAAAAATCAAAGAATAATCAACATTTCAATTTCTAAAGGGAAAATAAAATTTTTGAGACTTTTCATATTTGAAAATTACTAACAGAGTGTTAGTTATTTGAAATATACTTGATTCTAGTCAATGATGATAATCTTTCATAATGCAACTTCAAAACCCTTGTGAGCTATGTTCTCACTTTCTCGAAATTTACCTCTCCTTGCATGCCTGTATTATTTCATTCTTTCAATATCCTTTGCAAATTTACAGCATGATGCAAAGTGGAGTGTTATAAAAGCAACCGCATGCTTGAGGTGGTGCCAAGTACATAGGTAGTTCATCACCTTCATTAATTACCTATTATTTCACATTAATTCCTTGAATAAAGGTACAATCATTATGGATTATGGTTCAAATTACAAACACCTAGATTTATGTGTGGGCTCACTACTAGACGAGAAAGATAACACAATGATCATACATGGAAATTACATGTCACACTGATTCTCTATAAGGTATAGGTCATTAAAGATACGTGATCAAGTTGTGATCACCAGGATTGAGACTTTCTGGTATTGACTTTAAGAAGAAATACCAAGATCTAGGAATTTACCTCTAAGCTTCAGAAAGAGAAAACTGCAACAAAAGAAAAGACTGAGAACTGGGTTCAAGAGAGATTAAAATTTTTTGAAACAAACTCTTCGGTTTCTAACTTACGAATAAGGAAAATAAAAGGAAATAAAATTAAAGTACTAGAATATGATAAAAGGATATTATCGGGATTGACTACTCTAGTTAATGAAATATCGGGTAGAGCTAGGACCAAATGAAGATACAATTTTCCTTGATGCAAATGCAAGATTCTAGGATTCCAGTTTTCAGTAATATATTAAAAAAATTATGAAAATACCAAAACACCAAATTTGGGAAGGAAAAGGATAAAACAAAGACCAAGCGAAATAGAAAATGAGATTAGCAACCAACCAAGCCATATAATGATGCCAAAGCAAACAAAAACAAAAGGGAACAAAGGAAAAAAAAGGGGGTCCACATTTTTCCAAAGGGAAAAATGGGGTGTGTTGTGAGACCACACAACAACTAGTACAAAGAACATTGTGTGGTTAGACAATATTCATGATGGTATTCAAATTAGAGATCACGTGAGAAGGTTAAGAGACCTAGAAACCCAAAAATCCATGTTATTAGGTTTCTTTAATTCATTTCAAGGTAAAATGAAAGAACGGGAGAGGATATTGGAAAACAAAATTGAGAAGTATAAAAATGACATCACTTTCATGGTTAGCAAAGATAACTGCATTATGGAAGCAATTGAACCTAGAACTGTTTGGATCCTGGAGCTGGGATATGAGGTTATACTAGAATTGCTTATTGATCTAGTAGTGTATACGCATAAAAGTGGTCATGTCTATAATCCTGGAAATCAATTAAATATTTATTATTTAATTAATTTTTCTAAAGTCCTCTACATATGATTAAATTTATTTAATTTAATTATATTGTTCATTCATCTTATTCTTCTTCCATAATTAAATAAATTTATTTTATTTAATTATTTTCCTATGTCCACTTAATTAATTAAATAAATACATTCTATTTATTTAAATTAATTATCACGGTTTGAATTTAAAATTAAATCTTTTGATTTAATTAAGTTTAAATATTTCTCTTTCTTCTATTTTTAATTCTTTTCTAATTAATTAAATGTTTATTTAATTAATTTCATAAAAGATATTTAATTAAATAAATCTTATTTAATTAAAAATATCTTGTGCTTTCTTTCTAAAATCACAATTAGGTATTTTTATTTGATTGTGAAATCTTTTCATATCATAATTAAATATTTTATTTAATTATGAGATCTTCTGCTTTCTTCAAAAATCCTGATTAAAGCTTTCTTCTTATCACAAATTTTCTTCTGCTTTAAAAGCTTAATTAAGAAAAGCTAAATATCCTCCACAAATAAATAATTGATTTTTTTAATTAATTATTTATCAGCTTTAAATCTTTCTTTTATTCTTTTAAAGAAAGATGATTTCTTATCTTCTTATCTTCTTCCTCTTTCATAAAAATGGAAAAATCTTGTTTCTAGGTTTCTTCTATTTTCTCTTCAGTTTCATCTTTCCTCAACCATTCGATCTGCCAGGAATTATCACAACCGTCAATCGAGACAGCCAATCAGAATCATTCGAAAAACTCTATAAATACCTGTGTGACTCCAAGCATTGATAAGAGGCAATTAATTAGAGTTCATGCATTTAATTCATTTAGTATTCATTTATCATAGCATCATGTTTATTTGAAGCTTATTAATTCAAATCATTATCATAGCTTAATCTCGCATCATACATCATATCAAAATCTTGTTCTTTAGGAAGACAGTTTGTTGAGCCTAGCCTACAATCTGAGAACACAAAGCTGGAATCAACAAAAACACTGAAGATAGAGGATGATAGGACGACAATGGAAGCAAAATACTGAGTTTGCATCTCTTTATCTTTTTATATTCTATTTTTATAAAATGTCCTATTGGTGTGTTTGAATAGTTATTTCAATTCATTTACGCATTTATTTTTCAATCACACATTAAATGGCGCCCACCGTGGGGCCTATGCCCCTATTTTAGACTTCTTTCTTGCAGGTTTTCCTTGCAGGTTTTCTGGCATTCGGCAGCGCATCTGGAAGATCCAAATTTTTTTATTTTGTAGGTATTTCGGCGCATCTGAAGACTGTTTCGGCGCATCTGGGTATTTCTACAGCGCACCTGGGAAACAGAGTGGCGCATCTAGGCATTTCTACAGAGCATATAGGAATTTAGTTACCGCATATAGGACTTTCTTTAGCGCATTTAAATATGTTTCAAAAAAATTTAAAAAAAAAAATTGCATTTAGATTAGCGCATATAGGTTATGTTTTCGCGCATCTGGGTAACAGAGTTGCGCATATAGGTTCTATTTTCGCGCATTTGGGTAACAGAGTTGCGCATATGGTCTTTGTTTCTACGCATCTGGGTGATAGAGTTTCACATCTGAATTGTAACAGAGATTCTAAGTTTGACGCCTTCTGCAGACATAATTTCTTTCATTTTCTTGCTGGATTTAAAATGAATCAATCTAGGGTAGCCACCACACCTTTATCATGTAGTTAAAACGAACCCCATGTCTGTTGTGAAGCAAAATCTTCACTTAGATTAAAACACTTTTGATTTTGGTGCATTTAAAATGAACTTGTCTACTCTTCTTGACTGTGCTTGAAAGTGGTAGGTGATTATGCTCTCACCTTGTGCAAACTAGGTGATCAGAAAACCAGACCCACTTTTCCCTGTGTAACCCTAACTTGATAATCGAAGTATCCTCTCCCCTTGCGCACTTGTGTGATCCTGGGTGAAAGAGAAACGGTTATTGACTCTAGAAATTAGGCCTACCTGGGTATTTCATCACCCCAACACGACTCAAACTGGCAACGAAGCTAAAGCCAAGCTACCCCCAACTGGTATATAAATGTAAATCTTAAGGGAAAACCTAAGGTTGCTTGTGCGGATGTGTCATATGGATGGAATTGTACTCCCTTAAACCCTATTGAGCTTAACCTCTTCAGGCTGAAGTGCCACCTTAATGGTGATTAATCTCTTGCCCCATGTATGGCCACTCGAACGAGGGTCCCAAACTAAATACCATTGTTTAGAAAGCCAAAAACCTTCTATCTGCTAGTCTAGCACTGGTCGCTGTGAAGCCTTCCACACTTTCACAGTCTGTAGTAGAGGTGATCAGCTCACCATGGGAGTTTCATGGGGGTTGGAAGCTTGGTTGGCCTGAGAAGAGAGTGAAATGTAAGGGGGAGCCCGTGCAGCCAAGCTTCTGGATTCACACGCTACTGATATGCAGTTGGGGAAACCCATGTGGAGTCTAGCAGATATTGTCCTGGCCTAACCTAGGTTGTGCTTATCTTATTTTGTGCTTGGTTACAATCAACTTAAAATCAGACTATTTGTTGTGCTTTCAAAAACATTAATTCAGATAAAGGATCATCCGAAACAAACATGAAAAACTTCAGCTGAAACTGGTCAAAAACTGTCTTTAGAAGACTATTTTAGTGCATATAGGAAAACTGTAGCACATTTAAACTCTATTCTAGCACATCTGTGCTTTGTTTCAGCGCATTTAGGGTATTCTGCTATGCATCTGTGATCTATTTCTGCATATCTAAGGTATTCTGTTGCGCATTTGACTCTTTCTCCAGTGCATATACCTCTTTTTGCAATGCATATAGGAAACAAAATAGCGCTTATAGGTTTCTGTTAAAATTTGTACATAGACCCGAATCTCTGAGATTTCTCTCCCATGTTGAGAAAGTGGAAATCAACCAAGTTCGCCAAGAAATTAGTCTTCAATAAGATCAAGAAGCCCAAAAAGAACTTAAGTTACAAAAAGACTTTAGATCGCAGAGAATTCTTGTACAAGAGTCAGGACATCCTACTCCATTATCACACATTCCTCCATAGGTATCAAGACTACATTAGAGGATTCACCGATGATTACGCTGTAGAACCTTTGGCTACCTAAGCTTATTATCAAAGATTAGCATTATTTCAACATCACAATCTTAATCAACCTCTTGAGTTTGGAAACATACCACAACCTTCAATTGAATATTCAATGCATCCTAGTCAAATCCTTCAGTGACCTTCGATCATATCCTAGGATTTCTCACATATGCCTGTTTTTACAAGATCTCAATACAAAAAACTAGGAGAAACATCTCAACAAGACACTCCCCCCCACAACATTCAAGAAGAAGGTGAACGTGATAGTCCTCTTTTTAGTGTGAGTCGCAATCCCCTTTTCAGTGACGACAGTATGGCTGATAGAGAGGAAAATTCATTTCACAAGAACAAAGACATGAACAAAACTCCCGTAGATAGTGATGATGACCAAGAAGAAGGATTTAACCTTAGGGAGGCTGAACAAGACCCCAAGTTTCTTAAAGTCCTTGAAAAGATTCTACAACGTGACAAAGAAAATTATTTTCTCTTCTTAGCAGATCAAGGAGCTAAATTGCCTAAAGATTTTGATATTGAGAAATTAAAAAGCAAATAAGAAGAAACATCCCCATCTGATTTAGCTATTTTTAGACAAGAGTTTAAAGCACTCCAAGGACAAGTTAAAGAGTTACAAGGGGGAACCACAACAAAGAAATACACTCTTGATGACATATGTCCTTATCCTTTTGATAGAAGTCTCAACATGATTCCATTTCCTAAACATTGTGAAATTCCCAAATTTGATCGTTATAATGGGAAATCAGATCCAATTGATCACATTAGAGATTTCTAAAACATGACATTGGAATTCGCCCATGAGGATACTTATTTATTGTGATTATTCCCTCGGAGCCTTGGAGTTAACTCTATGGAATGGTTATCTAAGATTACACCTCCTGTTCAATCATTCGAGGAATTGATCAATTTGTTCATAACACAATACGCCTACAACATTCAACACCAAATCACCATGATTGATCTTTGCAAAGTTGCGCAAAAACCTAGTGAACCTTTCACTACCTTTCTTCAAAGATGGAGGAGAATGTTCACTAGGTACCCATGGCATGTCCCTGAAAAGGAAAAATGGTTATTTTCATCAATAGCCTCAACTCAGAAATGAACTATCGCTTCAATCTACATTTTCCCCCCTCCTTTGAGAAATTGATTGAGAATTTCATCACCATCAAAAGTGCATTGGTCAAAAGAGGGACAATAAAACTTGACAAGGACAATCCTAGCTCATCTAACCATTACAACAATCAAGACAAGTCTAAATTTTGGACCCGCAACAAGAATATTGTAAACGATGGTGTTGTAGATGCAAATCATATCAAGACTAGGCCATTTGTTCTGAGCACTCCAAATACTACTCGTAACAATAATTACAACAATGTCAATTCAGTCGCGAATCTAGGAAACAATCATCCCCCTCCAACGAACAACAATCAGGGGACTGTCAACAACCAAAACTATCGAGGAAACAACAACAACAACACCTTAGGGAATACCTCAAACATGAACCCACAACGCTTTTCATTCTTCTCCAATAGAAGAACTTTCACTCCACTAGGACAATCCTTGGAATCCGCTTTCAAAGAGGTCATGGAAAAAAATTTCCTTACTTTGCCACCTCAACGCAATTATGAACCTAGTGTAAAACCTCCATCATGGAATGAAGCTTATTATTGTGACTATCATAGGTGTAGAGGTCATCATACAAACAACTATCAAGCTTTGAAGCATGCTAGTCAAACCCTGATTGACAAAGGAATCATCACGGTAGAAGGACAACAAAAATCCAATGAAGATCACCAAGAATTTTGCAACCCTTTACCGAATTATCAAAAGGGAGAGTCGTCTGACAAAAATGTGAACCAACTTGATGACAATGTAATCCGCCACCTCTATACGGATGATGAGGGAGTCAATGTTATAAAAATCAAAGAGAAAGTAGACAATGGACAAGTGAATGTCACAATGAGAGCACAAGATAAAGTTATCTTGAAGGGTACCTCTTCGAAATCCACTGAGACCTTCCCTCAACATCAATATGACTTAGTTAACCAACTTCGAAAAACTCCAGCTCAAATCTCCATTTTAGAACTCCTGAAGATTTCCCCTGCACATAAGGAAATTTTAGACAAGGCCCTTTTTGAAACAACTGTATCCACGGATTTGGATGTTAACCGATTTCAAGCCATGGTGGGACATTTGTCCTCACCTACATGTCTCTCATTTTCAGACAAAGACGATGTTTCCATGACTCATCCCCATAATTCATCATTATACTTAGAGGTCATGATCCATAAGTTTCGTGTTAAACGTGTCCTAATAGATGGAGGGGCTGGTTTAAATATATGCACCTTGAAGGTGGTTCAAGCATTAGGATTTGCAGAGTACTCCATTGATCCTAGAAGGAAGATTACTATAAAATCCTATGATGATGAGGAGAAAACATCTAAAGGTCTAATCATGCTACCAATCAGAGTGGGACCTGTTATCAAAAATACCTTTTGTCAAGTTTTAGATGGAGATCTTGCCTATAACATCTTGTTGGGTCATCCTTGGATCCATGAAATGCAAGCTGTTCCATCCACTTACCATAAATGTCTTAAGTTTCCATATGACAGACAGGAAATCACTATACCAGCTGATAATTCAAACACCCAAACTTGTGCCAATGTCAAAGCTCATCAGGATACTTTGGTTTCGAATAATCGAGAAGCAATTGCTAATACTTCTCCTAAGCATGATGCACAAATCAGTCAATTAGCCAAAAGCTTTGACAAGAAACTATAGTTCAAGGAAAATGGAGTTGGGGAATATTCCCTTTGACTTGCTAATCTACCTACATCTCCTCGATCACATGGAAAACCTTCTATTACACAACAACAAATATCAGCAGCATCAACATCAGCACAAGTACAAACAGAGCCAACTACCAAGTTCAATGGACAATTTATCAAAGAAAAATTTCCCATGGGAGACCCTAAGGATATGGCAATCCTGGATTGGATCTATAAGGATGAGGAGGAAACAATTCTAAATATCACCTTACCAGCTGACAAATATGGGAAAGGGTATTCCATCATGCAAAAGATGGGATATGATAATGGTCCTCTTGGAAAAAGAAAAGAAGGCATAGTTGAGCTTATCCATCTCCCAGGGCTTGCTGCATATGATAAAACTGGATTAGGCTATGATGCTACCGCATCCAAACAATCACAAGGTAATGTTTTTACACTGCAAGAAGGTTCCGATAAGAATGAGACATGTTTGGCATCAATCCTGACTTTCATAGAAAATAATTCTGATACCGATTCTGCTGAATATGAATGGGATACCATCCACAATGATGAATTTTGGAGGGACAAAGAGGTAGATTTCATACACAAGTATACGCCCACTTTAATCAAAGGAGAAGGTTCAGGGTCCCAACCACAAGAATCTGAACCACAATGCAACTATGAGTCTAGTGATACTGAGTCAGATTTTAATGAACAAGACTATCAGGAGAATAGTACCATCATTGACCTACCTCATACCTCGGATCCTATCGATAACTCTATCTTGACCTTAACCATCGCCGATTTCACACAACCAAATGACTTGTTACCTTTAATCCATCCTGATCTCATTGACTGGGATCTAACCGAACCTATGGATATACCTATTTTTCCAAATGATGAAGCTATCATAAACTTCCTTTCTGCAGATGATGTAAATAATTGTTCCACTAGCGATTTTCGCTATGAAGTCTTTAATCAGGAGAGTGTCAAGTCTCCTAGCTGCAATAATGAAAATAAAGAAAAATGATCTAGTGGTGAAAACCAAAATCTGGTAGTACTAGATCAAACAAAAGATAAAATAAAGAGCGTATCAGATGGTGAAAACCTTTTTAAGGCACCACCTGATGGGACTCTTGACACTCTCCCGGAGCACTATCATGAGCGATCGCCCATCCTCATCGAGCCTACAAAGGAAATCAATGTTGCAACTACAGATAATCAAAGGATTCTACAGCTAGCTGAATCGATGACAGATAAAGAAATCCCAGAATTCATGAACTTTCTCAAAGAAAATCAAGTCAATTTTGCTTGGTCATATGCAGACATGCCAGGTCTCTACCCTAATCTCATAATGCATCATTTATCTATCAAACCAGGAGCCAAACCAGTAAAACAAAAACTCAGAAAGATGAATCCTCATGTTGCATTACTGGTTAAAGAAGAACTCAAGAAGCTCCTAGATGCAGGTTTTATAAGATCGATTGCCTATGCAGAATGGATCTCCAATATTGTACCAGTAGCAAAGCCAGACAAATGCGTAAGAGTATGCACTGATTTCCAAGATCTTAACAAAGCTTTCCCAAAGGATGACTTTTCGCTTCCAAGCATCGACACTATAGTTGATTTGACAGCTGGCCATGCCATGTATTCATTAATGGATGGTTTTTCTGGTTACAACCAAATCAAGATTGCGCCAGAAGACCAAGAGAAAACAGCTTTCACTTGTCCATGGGGAACATGTTGTTGGAATGTCATGCCTTTCGGCTTAAAGAATGCTGGGGCTACTTATCAAAGAGCTATGACTACGATTTTTCATGACATGATGCACACATTCATGGAAGATTATGTAGATGACATATTGGAAAAATCATACACCAGAGAAGGACACTTGGAGATATTGTCTAAAATATTTACCAAATTGGAAAACTTCAAAGTTCACCTAAATCCTAAGAAATGTGTTTTTGGGGTTACATCCGGAAATCTGTTAGGATATATTGTTTCAGAAAAGGGAATTGAAGTAGATCCTGCTAAAGTCCAGGCAATCATGAAGATGCCTCCTCCAAAGAAAATTAGTCAATTGAGATCATTACAAGGGCGACTTCAGTCCATCAGAAGATTCATTGCACAATTGGCTGATAAAAGTCTACCGTTCACACATCTCCTGCATAAGAATGTTCCTTTTAGATGGGATGACAAATGTGAAATGGCATTTCAACAAATCAAGTAGTACCTGATGAACCCACCAGTTCTCATACCACCAAATCTAGACAAACCATTGATCCTGTATATTGCTACAACTGAGACATCCTTGGGGGCATTATTAGCACAAGAAGACCATGAAGGGAAAGAACGTGCAATCTATTACATTAGTAGAACACTGACAAGTCATGAACTTAACTACACTTTTATTGAGAAGGCTTGTTTAGTAGTAGTCTTTGCTTCACAGAAATTCCGACATTACATGCTAACTCATACAATCAATCTTGTTTCAAAAATTGATCCACTCAAGTATCTACTAAGTAAAGCATCGCTAACAGGAAGGTTAGAAAAATGGGTCATGATTTTGAGTGAGTTTGACATCCACTATGTTGATTGCAAAGCAATCAAGGACAAGTTATTGCCGATCAATTAGTAGACGCTCCTCTACAAACAGAGCACCCCTTACACATTGAATTTCCGAATGCTGATGTTTTCACTGCAGAATCTAAGCAACTATGGTCCTTATACTTGGATGGCTCTTTTACTCAACATGGATCAGGGGCGGGCATTCTCTTTGTCACCCCTCAAGGACATACCATTCCTCAGTCATATAGGCTAATATTTCCATGCACCAATAACATAGCCAAATATGAAGCGCTAATCATTGGATTAAAGACAAGATTGGAATGGAGGATTACCAAGCTACAAGTTTATGGTGACTCACAGTTAGTCATTAACCAAATCAATGATGATTATCAGACTAAGGATGACAAGTTGTTGCCATACAAGAAGATGATTGATGACTTCAAAAAGTACTTTGTAAACATTCAGTTCACACAAATTCCAAGGATTGACAACAAAGCAGCTGACGCTATGGCTATGATCGCCTCATTGGTACAACTCCCAGAAAAAAAAAAACTTGCTATGAATTTCTGGTGGAACAATTATTTACACCTGCCTATGACACACCTGAAAGCCAAATTATCTACCACTTGATAGGATCTGATTCACCCTGGTATGGTAATATTTATGCCTACCTAAAAGATGACACTTTACCACCTGACTTATCCCACAACCAAAAACGTAACTTTATCTGACAACCCTCTCGATATACCCTTATCGCTGATACCCTTTATCGTCGTGGTCTAGATGGTACTTTACTTCAATGTCTTGAACGTGACGAATCTGAAAAAGCTTTACAAGAAGTTCATGGGGGCATTTTTGGTACTCATTCGAGTGGACTAACCTTATCCAAGAAATTTATTAGAATGGGTTACTACTGGCCTACAATGGAGAGGGAATCATTCACTTTTGTTAAAACATGCTCAAAATGTCATATTCATGGGAATCTTATTCATGCTCCTGCACAAGAACTTCATTCATTCACACCAACCTGGCCATTTTCTCAATGGGGGTTAGATCTAGTAGGGAAAATTCATCCCTCCTCCTCAAATGGACATAAGTTCATCATCACAGCGACCGAATATTTCACTAAATGGATTGAGGCAGTACCTCTCTCTAAAGTCACTAGAAAACAAATTTCATCCTTCATACTCAACTACATTATTTGTCGATATGGTATTCCTAATGCCATTATTACGGATAATGGTCGGCCTTTCAAGAATCAGGATGTCAATGAACTTTGCAAAAGATTCCATATTCAGCACAGATATTCCATGCCTTACTATCCACAAGGGAATGGCCAAGTAGAGGCCTCAAACAAAACTATACTCAAGATTTTGAAGAAGACTGTCAATGACTCAGGGAAAGATTGGCATGTTTAGCTCAATCCTGCCTTGTGGGCCTACAGAACTAGTGTCTGAACGCCAACAGGAGCAACACCTTTTGCCCTTGTCTATGGAGCAGAAGCCATATTGCCTTTAGAAGTTGAAATACCTTCGCTAAGGGTATCACTGAAAGGTCTCATAACAGATGATGAATACAGAGTTTCCTGACTACAAGAGTTAGAACTTCTAGATGAAAAGTGACAAAGAGTAGCTGACCATTTAAAAGCATACCAGCAGATGATGTCTCGCAGCTATAATCACAAAGTAAAGCCACGTACCTTTCAGGTGGGGGATCTAGTTCTGAAAGAGAACCCACGAAATCAACAAGACCGAGAAAAGAAAGGAAAGTTTGAACCAAATTGGCTAGGCCCTTACATGGTTATTGCAGTCTACGGTTCAGGAGCATACAAGTTATCAACGCCAGAAGGAGACCTGTTTGATGAACCCATCAATAGTATACACCTTAAGAAATATTATGTTTAAAGCAGAATAAGTCCCGAAGAAATCCAAAAACAGCAGAAAAAGTCCTGAAGAAATCCAAAAATAGTAGAAAAGGTCCTCAAGAAATCCAAAAACAGCAGAAAAGGTCCTAGAGAAATCCAAAAACAACAGAAAAAGTCCTGAAGAAAGCCAAAAATAGCAGAAAAGGTCCTGAAGAAATCCAAAAACAACAGAAAAGGTCCTCAAGAAATCCAAAAACAGCAGAAAAAGTCCTGAAGAAATCCAAAAACAGCAGAAAAGGTCCTGAAGAAATCCAAAAAAAGTAGAAAAAGTCCTGAAAAAATTCAAAAACAGCAGAAAAGGTCCTGAAGAAATCTAAAAACAGCAGAAAAAGTCCTGAAAAAATACAAAAACAATAGAAAAAGTCCCAAAAATAAAAAATACAAAATACAAAAAAAATAAAAAAAATAAAAAAAATGTCATAAGGTGAAAACCTGGCAAATAGGCAATCTATTGACAGAGAAATACAAAAAAAAATCAAAAAGAAATCAGAAAAATGCAATAAATACAGATAGTGAAAATCTGTCAAACAGACGCTATCCATACCTCTCCAACTATTAGTTCCTGTTTTGCACTTTGTCTTTTCAAAGCTTTCATTTTTTTATTTTTTTAGCATCTTTTTCACACCTTAGGGTCATAAATTGCATCATCCTCCCATCATATTGTCCAGAGTAATAAAATGTCTTACCATGGCTTGACTATTGTACAAATATTCCTTTCTGCAAGTTGTGTCACTAAATGGGGAAAACAACTCAACTGGGGGCACTCAACTTTTAGAGCATACCAAAACAGCTAGACTATGTCCTAAGATCCAATCATATGAACAAACAATCAACTCACTTGAAACGTCATCGAGCCTTCTCATGAAACACTTTTCAGCAAATACCATATCATTGTCTATTGGATGATCCAAAATCTGAATAATGTATGAAATAACAGTATTACATTTTGAATAGAGGTTGTTTGATTTTCGATATCATTACTCTAGAGCACACTCGATGATGTCCTGAAGTAGAGTGGCAAGGAACAAGAATGACTTTTTCCTTATTTGCTGTCTTGAGGTTAACGGTCAATCTAATGCAAATATGTCACAGGACATGATGACCAAAGCAATATCATTGATGACAGTTCCACATTTGCATCAGAAAGGTGGTTAATCTTTGTTTGTTTATGTAAGAAATACTCAGGTCATCTCGGTTCAATTATACCTCGATGCTTGTGTTCGCTTGCTATATCAAAAATCATGAAATTTGTACTCTGGTCATCATTGGTGCTAACTTCCCCTCTGATGCTTGTACATACTTCCAACATTTTAAAATGTTCTATGATGATTCAAGAAGGCTTGAAATAGGCTCAACAAACTGGTTAGTTTCATTTAGTTGCATATTTATTAGATCATTGTATATATCTGCATATTGGATTCACATTAGTGTTTTGAAAGGCTGAATGAAGGCATCAACGGTTGTCATATAGTTTTGAGCTTTTTGTGGACGACATTTGGACATTTGATTTATTCCATCAATTCATTTTTATCATTTATCATTTATCATCTTTATCATTATCATCATCATTCTCATTCATTGCATTCATTCAGTTTTATCATTCTTATTTCATTCATTTTATCACTTCATTTATCATTATCATTTCATCATCATTTCTCATTTATCATGTCTTTCATTCATCTTTATTATTATTATTTATCCTTGTCTTTTTTATTCATTTTATCATTCCCATTTTCCATGCCATCTCATTTATTATTTATCATCTTTATCATTCATCATTTATCATTTTATCACCTATCATTTATCATTTCATTTTCATTTCATCATCATCATTATCATTTTATCATTTTCATTTTACCATTATCCTCATCATTATCATCATTACCATATCATTCATTATCATTCCATCACCATTCTCATTTATCATTTATCATTTTATCATCTCATATCATTTCATTACCATTATCATTTATCATGTTATCATTTATCATTTGTTATTATATTATTTCATCATCATCATATTACCATTTTCATTACATAAACATTACAAAAACATATCATTTATCTTTTCACCACTATCATTATTCATATCACATTCATTATCTATCATGTCACGATGCATTTCATACATTAAAAAATTCAAAAATCCACATCTCACATATATACATCATCACAAAACATTACATCTACTCACATCACATCACTAGATCATCTTGCATCATAAGATTAGTCCGCAATAATAAAAAATATCAAAATCCATCTCATATCATACATGCATATAAATAACATCCATATCACATCACAAATGCATAAACATATCATCATCAAAAATATCGCCGCTGCATATCATCGCTCATCAAAATAATACAAGTATCCAATGTCCAATGAAACTAAAAGGTTCAAAACATCATACATAAGACATGATCAAAACTCAATATACATAATAAATCGGTCCCAAATGGCTAACTGGTGGATGCCCCCGAAGGAGCTGGTCCGAAAGGAGGCGGCCTGCCACTCGTACCTGCATCAGGATCCCGTCGAGGCCCTGTAACCTCTCTGCCATGTGTCGATGTTCATGATCTGGTCCTAGTCCTATTGTGAGATCTGGGATAAGGCTCTCGCCGCTCGGGAGGGCATAGCTCCTCATATCGAACTCTATAATACTCGGCCTCTCTGGCTGCCTCAAATCCATCTGCAATGGCCTCCCACAATTAGGTACTCTCTACGGTACCCATAAGTCTTTGTGCCACACCCTCGGCCTCTAGTGCTCGCCATCTAAGGGCATCTCTCTCTGCAACCAACTATGCCACTTGGGAATCAGGGGCAGGCATCTGAACCTGTACCTATGCCTGTGCCTGTGCCTGAGCCTGTGCCTAAGCCTGAACCTATGTCTGGGCCTGTGCAAGCTGTGCTTATAACTGTACTATCATACTTTGAGCCTGAGCTATCTGGCTTTGTAACTGTGCCTGCTGTCCCTGAAAGGTCTACACCTGACCCTGCAAGGCATCTATCTATGCCTGCTGAGATGAGGATGACACCCTAATCACTATCCGCGGTCTGCCACCGGATCTAGCCCACCGAGGAATCTGTGCTCTGCCTAGGCTGTCCAACCTCTATTGTCTCCCCTCATCTCCATCATCCCCCCATCATCCTCATCATCTGAGCTGTCCTCCTCCTCCCCATCTCTGCTCTCCTCACTCTCCTCTCCCTCCTCCTCCTCCCCTCCGCCCATAGCCTGCTCCCCACCAACCACATCCCCCTGTATCCCTGCTCCTGGCGGTAGTGCTATCCCGATAGCCCGTGGCTCATCTGGCACTGTAAACTGTGGAAATGGATGCGTATGAAAATAGTGTGCATAATCATCCGTCATCCCTGCATCCTGTACCTCTGGTCTGTCTGTCCATACCTCTGGCTGTAAGGTGGAGTACTCTATATACGTTGCCTGATATGGAATGCATGGTCCCCATCCTACATCCCCCTTGCGCCGCCCATAATGAGCAACGCCCTGGGGCATCCCCTGCATGAATCCAAACTGCCTCAGGACCCATAATGCCAAAAATATCTCAATAATAAAGGGTGTCTGCCCTATTAGATATCGTGGTCGACAAACAAAATGCATCTCTAAATGATCAGTCGCCCATGCCTCACAGTCTGTGTAAGGTTTCCATACCACTGCATCGACATCATCCAAAACCCGTCGCCAGTACTCTACCTTGCCCAGCCTCTGCTGGACAACTGCACCAGAATATGCATATACATAAGGCCGCCATGCTGGTCTAGCTCTCATGCAAAGTGGTCGCGTGACTGCAATATGCTCCCACGCCCAGATCTGTAGCAATGTCACTCCACTCGCCAAGCTCGTCGATCCTTTGTAGACAATCTGATGTAGATCGTGATACATGTCAGCCAGGACACAACTCCCCTAGGCAAACCTCTATGGCTGCATAATCATCCACTCCAACATCCTCCTCCAACCAACTGCGAATCCCTTCGACCAATGGTTCGGTCCAAGGAAACCTCTGACAAATGTAGCCAACACGGCAACTAACGCGGGATACCTGCTAAAATTCTCCCAATCTATCCAGTAACCATATATGCCCGGATCACCACATATCCGCTGCAGTGCCTCGGTCCCACCAATCTCCTTGTGGTCATAAACCACAAGGCACCAACAACTGGAATCCCAAGAATCTTGTATACATCCTCGGGCATCACACTCATCTCACCCGTCGGCAGGTGAAAGGTGTTATGCTCTGAATGCCATCTCTCTGCCAAGGCAGTCAACAGCCCCCTATTGACTCGAACACCTCGCGGCATGGCCAACAACGGTCTCAATCTACAATCCGCTATCACCTGTAGCTCGGCAGGGGTAAGCTCTCCTATCCACTCCCAACATAGTGGGAACCGCTCTCTAACCTTAAGGCTTTTAAAAGCCTCCTATTTTGTTTAAATCATCACAAGGACACATCAAATCAGACTCATATCATGTGGTCTATCTAGCCAACAAAACATATCAACGACCCATATCAAGTGCTACATCAATCTATCAGCATGTCAAATCAATCTACTCTATCATCATTTACTATTTGTTCAGGAAAGCAAATTTATCAACACACAACTCATTTACTATTTGATTTCCATAGCAGAAAGCAAATTTATCAAAACATCTACTCTTTGTTTTTCAATCACGAGAAGCAAAGTTATCAAACTCAAATCAATCATTCAATCCTTTTCCTCTTTGTTGATCCGTCACAAAGTTATCGGCTATCTACTCTTTGTTTTTTATTTTGAAGGCAACGTTATCAGTTCTCTATCAGATTTTCTATCCTATCAGCATGACGGTCCTACAATTTATCTATCTATTGACTAAGGCAGCAATTTTAATCATCATTTTTCATCACCCAAGCATTTTGGGGAAAATTTCCTAAATACGCAATTCTGTTGCCAATATGCGCTAAAAACCCATATGCGCTAAAATTTTTCTCAAATGCGCTAAACTGTTTCCTTGATGCACTAAAACTCCGGATGCGCTATTCTATTCGACAGATGCGCTACTTTATCTCTCATATGCGCAACTCTATCAATTTTGGACTTAACCCTAGATGCGCAATTTTGTGCCCTAGATGCGCTACAGAATCTACCTAGCCGATCTTATCCTAGATGCGCAACTCTATCTATCGGATGCGCTAAAGAATCAGTTTTTCCTTACTCTTAGATGTGCTACGGAATTTCCTATATGCGCTAAACGATTTGTTGAATGCGCTAAAACTATTCCTAAATGCGCTAAAACGTGCAAAAAAATTGCAATCCGATTTACAAATAATTCAAAATTGATCTAAAATGCACAATTTGACAAACATAAACTATTGGAATCACTCACCGGTGGTCCATACGCAGCTGGTCTCTGGTATTGTCGCGCTCGCTTGAAACTATTCCTGTGCACTGGGATCTCCATCTCGCGAAGTCACTATCAGAGCTCACTTTTTACTGTAGTAGCAGGGTGAAAATGACATTTCATTTTACCCCTTTTACCTTATAACGGTCTTTTTAGGGTGGGCATTAATGGCATTTTCCATTTTTTATCCTCTTTTTCACTGGGGCATCAGACACATCATCTATCGGGAGCTAAATCACTGTTTCCCTATCACTATCAACTTCTTCTTCCATGATTTACCTCCCGAAGGGGTATCATCGACAATCAAAAATTAGAAACATATCAGGGGCAAAATTTTTATTTTTCTTTGAACCAATGCAATTCACACATCACTTCAAAGAGGGGCAAAATGTATACGCATAAAAGTGGTCATGTCTATAATCCTGGAAATTAATTAAATATTTATTATTTAATTAATTTTTCTAAAGTCCTCTACATATGATTAAATTTATTTAATTTAATTATATTGTTCATTCATCTTATTCTTCTTCCATAATTAAATAAATTTATTTTATTTAGTTATTTTCCTATGTCCACTTAATTAATTAAATAAATACATTCTATTTATTTAAATTAATTATCACGGTTTGAATTTAAAATTAAATCTTTTGATTTAATTAAGTTTAAATATTTCTCTTTCTTCTATTTTTAATTCTTTTTCTAATTAATTAAATGTTTCATTTAATTAATTTCATAAAGGAGATTTAATTAAATAAATCTTATTTAATTAAAAATATCTTGTGCTTTCTTTCTAAAATCACAATTAAGTATTTTTATTTGATTGTGAAATCTTTTCATATCATAATTAAATATTTTATTTAATTATGAGATCTTCTGCTTTCTTCAAAAATCCTGATTAAAGCTTTCTTCTTATCACAATTTTCTTCTGCTTTAAAAGCTTAATTAAATATTTTATTTAATTAAGAAAAGTTGAATATCCTCCACAAATAAATAATTGATTTTTTTAATTAATTATTTATCAGCTTTAAATCTTTCTTTTATTCTTTTAAAGAAAGATGATTTCTTGTCTTCTTATCTTCTTCCTCTTTCATAAAAATGGAAAAATTTTGTTTCTAGGTTTCTTCTATTTTCTCTTCAGTTTCATCTTTCCTCAACCATTCGATCTGCCAGGAATTATCACAACCGTCAATTGAGACAGCCAATCAGAATCATTCAAAAAACTCTATAAATACCTGTGTGACTCTAAGCATTGATAGGAGGCAATTAATTAGAGTTCATGCATTTAATTCATTTAGTATTCATTTATCATAGCATCATGTTTATTTCAAGCTTATTAATTCAAATCATTATCATAGCTTATTCTCGCATCATACATCATATCAAAATCTCGTTCTTTAGGAAGACAGTTTGTTGAGCCTAGCCTACAATCTGATAATACAAAGCTGGAATCAACAAAAACACTGAAGATAGAGGACGATAGGACGACAATGGATGCAGAATACTGAGTTTGCGTCTCTTTACCTTTTTATATTCTATTTTTATAAAATGTCTTATTGGTGTGTTTGAATAGTTATTTCAATTCATTTACGCATTTATTTTTCAATCACACAAGTAGAGATTATGTTAAGAAAACCAAAAGATCCATATGTGGAAAGGTTTCAAACATATGCAGAGATATCAACTAAAGTAAATCTTGAGAAGAGAAAGGAGGACATTGAGAAGAATGTGGAGAAGATGAAAACTCAATTGGAAGAGATTGTGAACCCACCTAAGGGTTTTGCAAAGAAAATCAAAGCCCCATATGTGGCTCTGCAAGGTACTCCTAGCACAATAAGGCTAGTTATAACCTCTATCCCCTCTCCTACTATTTTGAAGTCTTCCAAAACTAAGCATATAGAGAATTCAAAGAAGGATACATCTAGTGTCCTTGAGCAGAAAAAGGCTCCTAAGAGTAGACGAAAATAAAATGCCACTAGGGAAAGATACATAAATTATGAAGATGAAAAAGAAGAGGAAGAGGGAGGACCACAATTTATCTGAAAGAAGAAAAAGTATCAAGCCTCCACGAAAGAGACTAGTGCCAAAAGAACAAAATTTGATATTGTTGATACTAAAATTCAAGAAGAGGTAGAAATAGTAAAGAAATATTTCAAGATTTAGAGAAGATAAAAGAAGTTAGGAGAAGGAGAGAATTTTCTAAAGGAAAGGGGAAGAAGAAAGAAAATACCCTTCTTATAAGGGAGCATAGTCCCTTGAAACTTGAAGCACTGTTTAATAGCATTTCAAACTTTGGTCTCTTGGAAGAGATAGATAAAATGTATCTGGAGTCTAATGATGAGGATAAGGAAACCATTGAATAAGCCACCATTAATTACATGGTAACTTTTGACACTAGCTTAGATAAAATTGAGGATCATTTTCCTCATGTCTTAAAAATGTTTTAATTGCAAGAAGGCGAGAGGATATTGAAGAAGATGTGAAGATAAAGGAATTTTCCTTGGAGAAGACTAGTTCTTCTCTTACAAATGAGGACAGATGCAAATTTTCTAAATTATACAGTAGGAAATTCAAATCAAATCAAAGAGTTAGCATTCTAATGAGTAGAGACAAAGAAGACATTGAAAGAATGAAGAATGAGACTCTATGAAAAGTTAAAGAACTAGCTAAATGGTTGGGAGTCCCTCTGAATAGTGAAGAAAAAATGAAAAATGATTCATCCATCTCAAAAGAAATGAGCCTAAAATGCACAACATGAGCATGTTCTTGAGCCTAAGAATGAACAAGAAAACATGGTAAAATATGATACCCCTCTAGTTGTGGAGAATTTTGTTGTTGAAGAAAAGAATGATGATATGTAGGATGCCTCAAAGAAGGAGAAAGCTCAAGCAAAAAAAAAAATTCCCCCTCCAAATATGGAGCAAAATGAATAAGAAATATCAAAGAATTCTAAGGCACAAAAGGATGAAAACTTACCTCCTCTGAATAATGGGAAGCCTGCTGAAGAATAAAAGAATGTAGAAGACTACTCTGGTAACGAAGAAAAGGAGAAAGATAAGGAAGAATAAAATTTTCAAACAATTGGTGAATCATTTAGAGCTTCTAGAGATTCATTGAAAAGTCTACTAGATATGTAGCTAAAGTTCCAACTAGTGGTATTTGCATAGTTATTAAAGATTCCCATGCAACAAGGACAAGTAGATATGGACAAAATGTCTCCCCTACATAAATTATAGCTTGGTTATGTCTTTCATGCCTCATATAAGGAGAAAGCTCAAGCAAAACAAAATTTTCCCCCTCCAAATATGGAGTAGAAAGAATAAGAAATATCAAAGAAGTCTGAGGCACAAAAGGATGAAAACTTACCTCCTCCAGATAATGAGAAGCTTGCTAAAGAAGAAAATAATGTAGAAGATTACTTTGGTAATGTATAAAAGGAGAAAGATAAGAAGGAAGAATAAAGTTTTCAAATAATTGGTGAATCCTTTAGAGCTTTTAGAGATTCATTGAAAATTCTACTGGATATGTAGCTAAAGTTCCAACCGGTGGTATTTGCATAGTTATTAAAGATTCCCATGTAGCAAGGACAAGTAGATATGGACAAAATGTATCCCCTACATAAATTATAGCTTGGTTATGCCTTTCATGCCTCCGAAAGGAAGGAGATAATCTAGACACACCAAAAGAGTACAAAAATGATTGATAAAGTAGTAAAAGTGTTACAAGATAGTTTCCCTAAAGCAAATGTTGATAATTCTCTATCCGATGTGCAACAATTGAGGCTATTACTTGATTCCTTTAAGGAATATTCTATCAGATTAGAAGAAAAGGTTGAAAAATAAATGGCAAAGAAGGTCAATGATAAGAGATTGACTATAATATCTAATAAATGCAGTGTTGCACATGGTAAGTTGCAAGGAAACTTAAAAGATGTTCAAAATTGTGTGGAAGAAGCTAAAGTTCTATTTCAATTCTCTTTAAAATGGCCTAATTATACAAGGATCATAAAGGACCAAATGGACTAAATAGAGTCACAAATTACCCAAGCCTCTAGTGTTTATGTCCCAGTAAGTGATGCAAATGTTGTAACAAGGACAACTATTGAAAATCTACATGGATAGTTCTTCCAACTGCAAGAACAGAAACATAAAACCATTGTGTAGTATAGTCAATTCAGAGACTTGGTAAGTGCAATTATTACATCTCTAACTCGAGCTTTAGCCGATGTTGAAAAGGTGTTGTAAAAGAATTGTTTTCCAGTTCTTCGGATGACAGAGAAGACCTCCTTATGTAGTTTGAGAGTTAGTGTAGTTTTCTTTCCTTCACCAAGAAGGATTAAGAGGAAGACCTTGCAAAATTGAAGATTTCTAATCAAGGTAGTTTACCCTCCTCAATTTAAGTTGTATATTTTTTCTTTGTATAGATAGTTTTCTTGATTACAATGTACATATGTGAAAGTATTTGATGATGTTATGGTGTAAGTATTTATCATTTTGGTAATGGATAACAATGCTAGGGGGGTTACATTGATGTAAATATATCTATAAGAGGGAGTAGAGCAAAGTAACTAAATATATTTTGGGCACCCTTTTCCCTTGATGTCAAATGGGGAGCAATTTTGGCTAGGTGTGTTGCCATCAATGACAAAGGAGGAGATTGTTGGAAGATTTTTTGTCATTGAGGAGATTTTTTAGAGTATGGCATATGGTATTGTTATGGTGTTGTCATTTATTTCAACTCATTGTATACATGCAGAAGAGTTGATCCAAAGAATACTAAGAAGTTTGGATAATTACCTAAGTTTCAAGTGTAGTTTCAATGTTACAATGAACCAATTTTATGATTCACACTACTCCACTATGAAAAAAAATTCCATGCAGTTTTGAGGTGTAAATTATGCATGTTGAATGTGTTCAAATCTAAAGTTTCATGGTTGTTTGTCTTTTGCAGTTGAAGATATTGTTGATAAAACTTTTTTTTTAATTCAAGGGGTAAATGCTTTTGACCGGAGCTATGAACCAGAATACAACCATTCAACAATACCACCCCAATAGGGTTTGAACCTTGGTGGAAAGAACAACAATGCCACCTATAAACCATCACACCATGCCAATACCGGCAATAAAAGTAATAACTAAGTTGTGATAGAGTTAGTGGTGTAAAGTGTATGTTGGATGGCTCTGAATTTCGTCACGATTGAATATTATGTTATGAAGATTTTTGGAAGTGTTTAAAGATTTCAAAGGTGTGTACATTCCAAGTGTCACGTTTTTTGGTGGTTTGTGTGTCAAGGTGTCAATGAACAGTTGGTTCATTTAGATATTACTTCCCCAATTTTGCTAGCTAGTACCAACCTAAGTATTTTGAGGTTGTACAAAGTTGAATTGTGTATGGAGTGGTATCATAGGAGTGATTATGGTTCATGTCAACCTATTTTGGTTGTGTAAACATTTTGTTTCTTTCCACAAGGTGTGTGTGTTGATGTTTTGGGCCGACAGGTTATTTGGTGCACGGTAAATCTAATTAGGCCAACCTAAATAATGTTTTGGATAGTTGTGGTATATATAAGGTTGATTCATTGTGTGAATGTGTGCATAGAGTGTGTAGAGTGTGTGAGAGAGATATATCTATTGTAGAGAGAAGTGTGAATCGTAGTAGTGGTGAAGTATGAAGTGTGAAGTACATTTTTTGAGCTTAAATAGAATGGTACCTTTAGCATATGTCAAATGCATTGTTAGAACTTCATCATTGGAAATGAGCCACCCTTTCTTTTATCTCTTTCCATTATAGGTAGTGACCCCTTAGCAATGTTCCATTCTCTTTTGGATAGTGATTCCACCATTTTGTATCAAACATTGTAACTAGTTATAATATATTTTGAGCTAATCCTCAGCATGGTTTTTCCCTTTCTAGGGTTTTCTACATAAATTTGGTGTTATTTTGTTCCTTGATGTGATGCATGCTTTATATGTTCTTTTCATTCACTACAAGTTAAA
This sequence comes from Sequoia sempervirens, assembly GCA_007258455.2. Taxonomy (NCBI): domain Eukaryota; kingdom Viridiplantae; phylum Streptophyta; class Pinopsida; order Cupressales; family Cupressaceae; genus Sequoia; species Sequoia sempervirens. The sequence goes on along the minus strand of VDFB02075321.1, from coordinate 247,666,056 downwards.
TATGATGCTTTGAATAGATGTTTGAATTGATAAAGTTAATGAGCTTCAGTGCATATTGATTCACCTCCCCCCTCGTCAGCATTCTGGGTGTTCAACAGTAAAATCATTCTCATTCTTGAGTAACCAATATTTGGTAGCATTAAAATATTTCCACATTATTTTGGAAATAAAATCACCTTGAGTTTTAATAGCCTCCATAGTGATAATGGAGTGAAATACTAGATCTTTCTAAGCATTTCCACCATGTAAGACCCCAAAAGAGATGTAATGCTACAATGAAATATTTAATCCACCTAGTACATGCAATTCTTGGCCTTATGTGTGACTATTATAACTATTTTTTCCCTTGGTAGGTTCTATTATTACTGGTTACCAATATCATATTGATGAGTTATGAAACCTTATTTTGGTGTGTTGTGGATAATATCTAGTTACATTGGTGAACCTTGTGGGTAACTATTGTTGCAAGGTGTCACCCTTGGTCTCCTCAGTGTGGGCCAACATGGCACTCAGGCTTCGTGACATGGTTTAACTACCTCCTATGGATCTTAGATCTTATATAAATCCAGTAGTTGAACATGTTGATCTTTTGGTGCAAGAGCAACCGTCTTTGCAAAAATTGGTATCAGAGTTGAGGTCATAGGTTTGAACCCCTCATTTGCGTTGGGGAAATTGTTGCAAGGTGTTACACTTGGTCTCCTTAGTGTGGGCCAACATGGTGCTCAGGCTTAGTGACATGGTTTAAATGCCTCCTATGGTTCTTGGATATTATATAAATCTAGCAGTTGTATTGAGCATTAACAGGTCGATCTTTTGGTGCAACGACAACCATCTTTGCAACATCTCTCTCTCAACACCATGTTGAAAACATGTTTTTATTGTTAATAAATTACCTATTTATCTTATAATTTTTTTATAATGATGTATAACCAACTCTTTTACCTCATTACATTTTTCATACTCTAATGGTGTTGTTGAATTCAAATCACTATGTTTTAGACCCTCCCACTTTTTAAACCTAGCTAATAAATTTGTTAGGATTTGGTGTTGTACACCACTGCATAAAATATTATATTATAATATTTTAATAAATAATTATTTAGTTGTGGTACATATAGGAGATATGTTTGGCCATACTAGGAAATTATTTGGAGCTACTTGTTAGTTGTATAATTGTAACATTGGGTTAATTATTTTATGTGTTGGTGCAAATCAAAATTCAACTTTTCTATCAAACAATTAAATTTTACAATGCAATAACCTCCACACTCAAATTCTCATCTATACAATTTACTTATTTGATTAGCAACACAAAATTTAGAGGAAAATTTGGACTAATTTATTTATTGCACATTAAATTCTTGTAAAAGTAAATACACATTGATCATCTACAAATTCTTTGATTCACCATTTTATAGTATTCTTTCCTCTCTATTTTATTCCACCATATCTTCAATCTATTTCTTGTATCCCCAATTCTATATCTTTAATTCTTCATTGTGCCCAGATGTCTCGAAAATTCATCTTACATTCACCTTATAGCTTCCCTAAGTATGTGTTTGTAACACTCTACTTAGTATATCTATTTGTAACGCCATAGAAAAGTTGCACAATAGAAAACAAAGATCACTAGAAACAAACATATGCATGCAATAATAAATCTAAGGTGCAAATCTACTCGTTAAGCAACAAAGTACATAGGAAAGTAAAACGTAAACAAAACTAGAAAAATCTCACCAATTTCGAACATATTTCCATGATTCATCTCGATTGCCCTTCTCCATTTCGCTTGTGTAGTATAATTGCCCTCAGATTTTTCATAAATTCGTGCAAGTATAGCCTAAGATAGTGATTAGCAAAATATCAAAGATTCAAGACAAAGTGCTCTCAAAAGTCATAAGAATTCACGAGAGAGATTGGAATGAAGAATGACAAATCAATTTATAGAAAATTGATTATTCGAACGACTGGTCAAGATTGAAAGATCAACAGATGGGTTGAGATCGAAAGATTAGACATGCATTCTGATAACTGTTAGTAGTGACATGAGTGATACAAACTAGAAATAGGATTAAAGATTAAATAAATGATTTAATCTTTAGTTCGGCATTCGAAAACATAAGAAATATCTTTGCATGACAAAGATGAAGATTGATTATAACGACTCTCTGTTCGAATGCACACACAACATTTAATTAATTAAATAAGAATATTTAATTAATATGCATGTGTACGCAAATGAGTTAGAACTAGATGATTGAATGATTTGATGAAGAGATTACTCAAGAATGCCACTCAGAGATCAAATGAAGAGTTAACTGAGTGATTAAAATAGATGTTGAGTCGAGTAAAGGTGAATATTTAGATAACTCACATAATTATCTAAAATATAGAGGAATACGTTAAAATAGAATTGATGAATTAAATAATTCATTTTAATTCAAGACTCAATATTGGAAGAATAATTAAATAAATAAGATTTATTTAATTAAATGATAAAGAAATTTAAATGAATAATTAAATAAAGAATTTATTTTATTATAGTTGAAATATGATACGGAGTAAATTAAATAATGATCTATTTAATTTAACAAGAAGAATAAGGTTAATTAGTAACATAATTAAATAAAAAGCATTTATTTAATTAATCAGATAGAATTAATGTTATGTTTGAAGTAATTAAATAATTAAGATTATTTAATTAATAGAAGAATTAAAAATTGAAGTGAATAATTAAATAATTAACATTATTTAATCATGACCATGGAGAATGCAAATTACGAAGAATATGGAAGTCGCAGGCTAAAAACCAGATTTTGGTTTCTACATTTGCCCCTCTTTGATATAATGTCATTTTGGCGTTGTATCAAAGAAAATCGATAAAAACATGCCCCAGTAATGCTCAAGTAATGCTCCAGATTAAAATAGGGGAAGGTATGCCCCCTCGAGAAAATTGACAAATTTCTGAAAAGTTCAGAAAAATTTGGAAATGTTCCCAATTAACACATAAGATAGGCAGAAATGCAATGGAGTTGGCGGAATTGGGTTCAGAAATGGGAGGGACAGGTACGGAATGATAGAAAATGGAAGTTAACATGGCCAGTAGGACATAAATGACACCTAGGCCCTAGGTATATATAAGAAAGAGGGGTAAAAACCTATTCATTTGCACCCACCTAGTTGAGAAATTGAGATTTTGCTCTGACTTTCTAGTGAGGATGTCTCCAGTTCCAGCTACTCACCATCGCGCATACAGGATCTGGACATACCAGAGACCAGCTGGTGCGGACCCCTTGGTATGGACCTAAAACTTTCCTTTTAAATTTTTTGTTCTGCACGCATTTTAATGCATGTAATTCATATTTTACGTATGCGTCGTTTTAATTATGAACTGCATACGTGTGCGCGAACAACGCATGTGTATGCGGAAAAATGCATTTGTAGTTTTACGTCGGTCATTTTGAATAGGATTTAGCAGTTCAATGCATGTGTTTATTTCTGATATGCATTTGAATTTTTGTAACGCATTTGCATTTTTATAGCTGCATATGTAGTTTGTGAAATGCATTTAAATTCAATGCACCGCAAGTTTTATTTTGCGATACATATGACTGTAGTGTGACGCATTTGATATTATTAGCCGCATTTGTTTAATAATGATGCATGTGAAGATTATGAACCACATGTGTTAAAAAGCGATGCATGTGCAAAAGAACAATGCATTTGCATTTTTTGTAATATAGTCATTTTGCACTAGAATAGATGATTAAGGCTGATAGGAGGCATGTATAATGCCATTGCAGGTTGTTTTGGACACGATTTATACACAGGATTCGAGACCCACTACTTTTCGATTCAGAGACAGCTTGCGGCCAGCCAAGCAACGAGTTCTATGGCATCTAGGTTTATTACATGTGGCCGATATGCCCCAGATTCAGGCAAATCAGGGATTATTGACAGCGTTATGTGAGAGGTGGCACTCAGAGACATCGTCCTTCCACCTATTGACTGGAGAGGCCACGGTGACCCTGGAGGATGTATATGGGATCCTTAGACTACCTATTAGAGGCACACGGGTGGCATATGATACTCAGAGGGGTGCTGCTGAGATGTGTAGGTATTACCCCCATGCTGACATTAGAAAGTTAGGGTTTGATGACTATGAGATTAGGTGGCGGGTGTTGGCCCAGAGATATAGAAAGTTGGACTATCTATTGGCTACATTGATAGGCGGTATAGTATTGCCCGACCGTTCCTATGGGATGGGGGGAGATGCTAGTAGGCATGCTCGAATGGCGAGTTGTGTATGCTTGGGGTTCTTGTGTACTCGGGATGTTATACTTCCATCTGCATGATATTGCCTACTGAGAGGCACAGTCGATGAGTTGTGGCACCACGCTTCTGATGGTATGGGCGTGGGAGCATATAGCAATCTTTCAGCCACCTGTTATAGTTGACCTACCTCATGGAGCTCCATACGCCTTTCGTTATGCGGGGGTGACCACATAGCATCATATTGGGGATACAGGCTATTTCAGACACGCCATAGATACCATGCAATAGTTCACCTGGAGACCATACCTGGGATGTGAGGAGTGGTCAGATGAGGATGAGCACTTGCCATTTTGTAGACAGGCATAGTACTTGTTTGGGTAGACAGTATCACACGTGCACATTATAGAGCAGCAGTTGCCAAATCAGGTCCTGAGGCAGTTTGGAGAGGTACAGGATGTACCTCGAGGTAGAGCAGAGTTTGCAAGATCCTTGCAAGAGGTCCTGCTATGGGGGCCAGAGATTCTAGTGGCCATGGCAGCGGCAGATATTGACAGGTTACAGGCACTTCCATGGGGATGGAGAGATGGGCCAGCAGACCTAGGGACCACAGCAGAGTATGATCAGTGGTGGGAAACACAGGCTGATCCCCTTGACAGACCCAAAGTAGCTAGCACCGGTAGAGCAGCGTGGTACAGGTCCACGAGGCAGATGAGGTAGAGGGAGAGGCCGAGGAGGCAGAGGAGGCCGTGGTGATGGAGGGGATGATGGTAGAGGTGGGCGGCATGGAGGTAGGAGAGGGAGGTGTGGTCGACGGGGACGAGGACCAGCCTTATCACCGATGCGGAGGAGGGGGGAGGAGAGGAGGATGTAGCCATGCTAGATGTGGCCAGAGGTGGAGAGGAGGTGCAACTAGTGGAGGCAGCCATCCCAGATATCCTAGATATTCTAGATATCCTGGTAGAGGAGGAGGCAAATGCCGAGGAGGCAGGCAGAGAGGAGACAGAGATTGATGCCCTGGGCTTGTTAGATGCCTATCAAGAGGATAATGACAAGGATGATGATCATGAGAGAGAGATCTGAGATTAGATCCTGGAGGAGTTAGATGAGGAGGAGGATGGGAGAGACAGGGCCAGAAAAGATGATGCAGGGGCAGAGGATCTAGACACGGATACATTGCGAGCCTAGGTTGCCTCCTTGGAGGAGCAGATGAGAGTGTTGATGGTTGAAAGGGACGCATATCGGGTGGAGAGGGATAGAGCTTTGATGGACAGGGATGAGGTCATAGCCCAGCGATAGGAGACTGAGCAAAGATTCACAGAGCTCAGGGCATTATGTACAAGACCATTAGCTACTTTTTCCAGAGAGCTAGTTAGGGCCGGAGAGAGGGAGAGATACTATCAGGACTTATATGAGGCAGAGGTTCCATTAGAGAGATGAGCTCCTAGTTTCTCAGCAACACACATTAGCAGGTCCTAGACCAGGACCCACACACAGACAGTTAGTATAGAGGGGGTGGATCAGCCACGTAGAGCAAGCCCATATGAAAAACCTTCCTCAGCTCAAAGATCAGCGGGTTCTCATCATCATTCCTCCACACACTCCTAGCATGATGGCAATGGCAGCTTAGGATAGGGGTACTATTTTTCAAGACACTGTATTTTGATTTTATAGCCTGCGGGCTTCCATGTATTATTGATACATTATGACATTGTGATGTGACACATTTGAGCGAGATATATATATATATATATATATATATATATATATATGATTTTGGAAGCGATTCTCATGGCATGCATTTCTATGTATTGATTATGCAGTCTTTATGTATACATGTGATGTTTATATGATATTCCTATGTGATGGATGAGTATATGTATTGTATGATGTTTATGCAGCTAATGAGATAATGTTGATTCTATGCGATGTATGATTCTATATGTTGTATGCAATTTTGAACTATGAGATGCAATATGATGTGAATATGTATGATGGATACTACATGTATGTTATATAGACATAATGTGATATATGTAGTTATAGTTGCTTTGTACATGAAATGCTTATGATATGTATAGTTTGATGATGAATGTCTATTATGCCATGATGATCTATATATGAAATATGCTTATTTGTATGTATGTTTCTAACATGTATGTTAATGCAGGATGATGTCTAATGTTTTGTGTCACAGGACTCTGTCATAATGCAAGAAAGAAGAACTATTAGTGCAGAAAGAAAGATCAACAAAGAATAAAAGATAGAAGATAAATGTTAGTATTAGCAATCTTCAATATTTTACTGTATCACAAAAGGTATTGCACGTTATCATCATTGGGTGGGACTAATACAAATGGAGAAAAACACCATGATATGACATAGATCAAGGTGTGCAATATCACCCACTTGCTAATAACAGACAGTCACATACAAGGATTGTCATTAACTCATACTAAAGGCATAAGTTGTCATAATCTTTTTGTCAGGAAAAACCACAGACAACAAACAAAGTAAAAGATGAGTCATGAGACATCATTGCTACTCTAAATCCTTCATAGGACATCCTTGAGGAAACTAGTAACATGACTCAAAATCAAATTGAAAAGACAGTCGACAGACAGTAGTCAAAGAAAATAGAATTCTGATACATCGTTGCTTCTCTAAATCCGTCATGGGACATCCTTGAGAAAGCTAGTAACATGAATCCCAATCATCAATTCAAGATAAATGATAAGATAAATAAGCCATAGAGTCAAAAAGCCAGTAAAATATTTTCCAAAACTTGATCTTGTTTGTTTGATTGGTTTGATTGATAAAAGGGTTGATTGATAGAGCCTGATGTGAGGAGATACACATACCGGATAAGACTGTGAGTCTAGTTTTGATGTTATGACTATCTGTATAAGGCATGACAAAGCTTGGTTTCAGAAAGACATGTATTGTATAAGATGTTGAGTCAGATGTCGTTGATGTGATAACTTGTGTAAGGCTATGTTTGACCTTGTCGATTATGCAGGAAGGACTCATCCTGAATAAGACATAGGTTGACTATTTTGATAACGTCTGTTTCCAAGAAGGGCACATCCTATTAGTAGACTGTAGTTGATCCGTTTTGATTGTTTTGTTTGGCAACTTGTTTGATTTTACATGGAGACATTGCTAACTTGTTCACCAGATTGATGCATGACTTGAGAGAATGCATTGAAAATTAACTACATGTGACGACAAAACCCTAAAGGACTGACCTAGTGTGGTCTCAAGGGCTCATCGATTGATGGCCTTGCCTACATTATACACGCAGAGACCTTGTATTTTGAATTGACTTGACAGACAAGACTAACTACAAATAGAAGACATGTGTGACAGTGAATGTGACGAACCCTAATGGACTGACCTAGTGTGGCCTTGGGGGCTCATCGATTTATGGCCTTGCCTACGTTATACATGTAGAGACCTTGTAGTTCGACACGACCAATGACCTTGTGATATAAACATATGGATTAAATCATGAATTTATATAGACAAACCTAAATGGACTGACCTAATGCCTTGGGGGCACATCGGCAGATGGCCTTGCCTACGTCCAGTTGCAAAGGAAACATAGTTCGACAAATGACAAAGACTGACAAGTGCGACTGACTTTGACTCTGTTTTTGGATTTTTGAAAATGTTTTGATTTTTTTGTCTTTTTGAAGTTTTCTGATGTTTTTGTGTTTTCTCAGGTCATTTTGCAATGTTTGTGGATCTTCCATGGTTTTACGTCTTCAACATAGCCAATGTAAGAACCAATAGGACACATGTCAAGTGTTTTCCCCCAGTCTAGTATATAAGACCAATTGATTATGAATAGGGTAAAACGGGGGATATGAAATGCTCTCAATGTCAATCGTTCCAAGTTATGGGAAAGACTACCACTTATTACGGATGGTATATACAAACAATGGATATGAAAGATAAAATATATGTACAGGGATAGGTAGTACGTACAAGGATAAGGGGTATATACAGGGAAGTGGACTATGTACAAGGATAAGTAGTATCTACAGGGTTATGGATTATATACAATGATACAGACTATATACAGAATATTAGTAGACAAAGGAGAAGAGTTAACTACACATGGCACCTGTTTGCCAGGATTTCACCATGGTACATATCCAAAGCACCACCGAAGTGGTTTTCACTATTGGACGAATGATTTGTCTTTACTATTTTATAGATTATCTAATTTTTTTTATGTTACCAAGACGCCTGTTTACCAGGTTTTCACCTTGATAACGATTTTTATGATTTTCTAATTTTTTTGTAATTTTTTGCTAATTAAGACAAAGATCCCAGAAGCTATGTGTAGAACTTCTTCAAATGCATACTATTGATTGGTGAGGAAAATGGTTCCCCTTCAGGAGTAGAGAGTTGGTACGCTCCTAATCCAAAATCTTCCGTAACAACATAAGGTCCTAACCAGTTAGGTTCAAACTTTCCTGGTTTTTCTCTTTCTGCTTGATTCTTTGGGTTCTCTACTAAAACCAAGTCACCAATGTCAAAGTTTCTATTCAATACCTTCCTATTATAGCTATGACAAAGGTGATTCTAATATGCTTTGAGATGGTCTAATGCCTTCTGTCTTCACTCATCCAGGAATTCTAGCTCATGGAGTCTCGACACTCGGTACTCTTCATCATCATTGTGGCCTTTTAGGGATACCCTTAGGGAAGGAATCTCGACCTCAATAGGTAGAATAGATTTAGAACTAGATACGAGTGAATATGGGGTAGCACCAGTGGGAGTACAGATACTTGTGCGATAAGCCCATAGGGCAGGGTTAAGCTGTAAATGCCAGTCACGACCAGCATCATTGATAGTCTTCTTAAGGTTTCTAATGATGGTCTTGTTAGATTCCTCTGCTTGCCTGTTACCTTGTGGGTAGTATGGAGTAGAGAAGTGAAGTTGGATATGAAACTCTTCACACAGATGACGAACTTCTTGGTTCTTAAATGGGTGGCCATTATCAGTGATTATGGACTGAGGGACACCATATCGATAGATGATATAATTTAGGATGAATCTAGAAATTTGTGTGCCAGTAATGTATGTCATAGGAATAGCTTCAATCCACTTTGTAAAATACTCAGTGGTGGTGATAATGAATTTGTCTCCATTAAATGACATGGGGTGGATCTTTCCTATGAGGTTGAGTCCCCATTGGGCAAAGGGCCATGGTGACGTGATAGGACGGAGCTCCTGTGCTGGGGCATGTATCAAGTCTCCATGAACATGGCATTGACGACATTTCGTTACAAAGACATATGAGTCTTTTTCCATAGTGGGCCTGTAATAACCTAGTCTCATAATCTTTTTGGCTAAGGTAGGACTGCTAGAATGGGAACCACATATACCCTCATGCACCCCACGCAAGGTTGCTTGTGCTTCAGTAGAATCAAGGCATCTCAGTAGGGTATTATCTAAGGCACATCTATATAGGGTGTCTCCGACGATGGTGTATTTGGCTGATTTGCGGAGGAATGTCCTATGTTGGTTATTTGATAGGCCAGTGGGTATGAATTTGGCATGAAGATAATCATATATTTCTTTGTACCATGGGGAATCAAGACCAACAATGTCACACACCATTTTAGAATCTAGGGTATCGTAGGCTGGGACCAAAAGTTGTTCTACCAAGAACTCAAACTTAGGCACGTTGTTAGGAATGTCAAGAAGTGATGCAATTGTAGCCATAGCGTCAGCTGCCCTGTTTAAAACATGAGGTATTTGATGAAATTCAACTTTTTCAAAGTACTCTTTAACGCTATCAGCCATGCGCTTGTATGGAGCAAGCTTCTCATCCTTAGTCTCATAATCATCATTTACATGTCTGATTACTAGTTGAGAATCCCCATATACTTGTAAAATCTTAATTTTCCACTTGACTTCCTTGCATAACCCTATCACTAGAGCTTCATACTCTGCTATGTTATTAGTGCATGGGAATGCAATCCTGAATGACTTAGGGATAGAATCACCCTATGGTGTAATAAAAAGTGTACTAGCCCCTGAACCATGATTTGTATGTGAGCCATCAAAGTACAATTTCCATGTTATGTTTGTGCCAATTGTAAATATGAACTCATCAGGAAAGTCTACAACCAATGGATGATTTTCCTGTATGGGTGCATCAGCTAACTGATCAGCAATGACTTTTCCTTTAATAGCCTTTCTTTCCACATATTGGATATCATACTCACTAAGTATCATAACCCATTTGGCCAGTCGCCCTGTTAATGTTGCCTTGCTGAGAAGATATTTTAGAGGGTCTATTTTAGCAAACATTGTTTGATGTTTTAGCATATAGTGCCTCAGTTTTTGGGTAGCAAATACTACTGCAAGATAGGCACGTTCAATGGTACTATAGTTGAGCTCATAACCAACCAAAGTTTGACTAATATAATAGACTACCCTTTCATGACCTTCATCGTCATTCTGTGCAAGCAATGCTCCGAGTGATGAATGGGTTGCTATAATATAAAGAATCAATGGTCTTCCTTCAATAGGTGGCATTAAGACAGGTGGTGTAAGTAAATATTCCTTAATCAGTTGAAAAGCCTCTTCACATCTAACTATCCATGCAAAGGGTACTCCTTTCTTTAGTAGATGTTGAAACAGATGTGTCTTGTCTGCTAATTATAAATCTTCTGATAGATTGCAACCTTCCCTGTAATGTCCTTAGTTGACTGAGATTAGTGGGTGGTGGCATGTCCATGATTGCTTTCACCTTAGGAGGATCCACTTCAATGCCTTGTCTAGAAATAATATAACCTAATAGCTTTCCTGACTTGACCCCAAACACACATTTCTTTGGATTAAGTCTCACTTTATACTTCTCTAGCCTCTGAAATATCTTATCTAAAACCTATAAATGTTCTGCCCTTGTCTTAGATTTTTCAATAAGTTCATTGACATAATCCTCCATACAAGTGTGTACCAGATCATGAAAGATAGTAGTCATGGCACGCTGATAGGTTGCTCCAACATTCTTGAGTCCGAAGGGCATAACATTCCAGTAATACGTCCCCCAAGGACAAGTAAAAGCCATCTTTGCTTGGTCTTCGGTAGCAATTCTGATCTGGTTATATCCCGAGAATCCATCCATAAGGGACAACATCTCATATCTTGTTGTCATGTCAACTATCATGTCTATGTTAGGCAAAGGGAAGTCATCCTTAGGACAAGCTTTGTTGATATCTCTAAAACCAGTGTAAATGCAGATGCCCCCAGCTGGTTTAGTAACTAGTAAAAGATTGGAAATCCAATTTGCATAGTCGATAGATCTGATGAAACCAACATCTAAGAGTTTCTTGAGTTCTGCCTTGACTAACAAAGCAATCTGTGGGTGCATTTTTTGCAACTTTTGTTTCACTAGTTTGGCACCTGGTTGTAAGGGAAAATGATGTAGAACAAGGTCAGGATCCAACCCTAGCATATCCACATATGACCAAGCAAAATTTATCTATCTCTGTTCAAAGAAGTTATGGAACTCGGGCTGCTCTTTTATTGTTAATGATGCTGCAAAATGAACCAATTGAGGATTCTCTTTGGTGCCTATGTTGACTTCTACTGATTCTTCAATGAGCATAGGTGACTTTTCCTGTGCAATGGGGAGAATGTTCAAACCTCCATCCTTAGGTGCCTCAGAGAGGTTTTTACCTTCGGATGCATCCTTTCTTTTTACTTTTTCATTTTTGCGACTGGAAGGTTGAACAGATTCCCCAAAATATGCTTTGTTGTCCAAGTCAATGGTAAAACCATCCTTATGATCACCGTTTGGTATGCCTTCTCGTAATCCTAGGAACTCAACAATTGCTTCATTGTTCTCAAACATATCTAAGATGGGTGTGTCTTGTTGGTCCCAATCAATGAGTTGGGGGTAGACTAAGGGCATGTCATCGTCAGAGTTATCAAAGTTTAATGGAGTCAAGGTAAAGATTGAATTATTCATGTGGTTAAAAAAGTCTTGTACCAAGTCTTTTTTGCTCTTAGTTTTGGGTCTAGGTGGATTGATAGGTGGGCCTAATGCCAAGGTTTGACTATCGGAAATAAGTGGCTCAGGTTGCCAAGAGGTAGGATCAAGTGATTCCCAATAGTAATGTTTAAACCACTCTTCTTTTGTCATTTTCTTTGGTGGACAGGAATTCAAAGGATTGGGTGAAGAACTTAGCATCAAGTCAAGTTCTCCAAATAACTTGTCGAGGTCCATGGAAGAAGTAGAGGATAGGGAATCCCACTCATAATTGTTAGAGTTAGGGGAGTCACAATGATATTGGTCCACTCATTCGTGAGATGTCTTAATATCTTCTGAAGCACATACTTCCTCAAGTAAGGGTAATGGAGTACTAGGAACGCTAATCTGGATCGGTTGAAACCCTATCCCTACTCCTTTTGGCCACTGAGAAACAAATATTGGTTCAATTATGTCATCTTGGTTTAAGCCTAAACCACTTTGTCCATCATATTCTTTGCTTTACATGATTTTGAAACCCTTTCCATATAGACTTGTAGGAATATGAGCAAGTAAAAGGGGTTCATGATTATCTTCCTTATACAGCCAGGAAGTGACATCTTCTGCATCTATAGCCTCTTTGCTTAATTCACCCCATTTAGTGAAATTTGTTGTGGGGGGAACATGTATAGTGATCATAGACTGTACCCTACTTGTTATAGGTAAACCATATGACTTAGGAGGAACCAAATGGCTAACACAATAAGAAGTCTTCATGTAATACTCTCCACAACCCTTGTCTTGGACCTCAACCCTAGGAGTGGCAGGAAGTGAGGGTGAAACAGATGTTTGAGTGAGTGTGGAGGGGTCAACATAAGAAGATGGATTGGTTCACTAGTACTTGACATTGGGGGATCTCTTTTAGATTGGTGCAGTACTGGAAAGTATCAGGATCATCATCTATAGTTATTTTTGTGCCATTGTAAGGGAATTTAAGACACTTATGATATGTGGAAGGGACTGCCTTCATGGCATGAATCCATGGTCTACCGAGCAAAAGGTTATAAGGAAGGGTGAGATCCAAGACCTGGAATTTTGTCTCCATCACCGCAGGACCAATTCTGATAGGAAGTGTTACCACCCCCTTGGATTTTTGTTCCTCATCATCATAAGCTTTTATGACAATACTTTTGGTCGTGTCTACGCATGCTTCTAAGATACCTAATGCCTTAATCAGTTTTAAAGTGCATAGATTTAACCCTGCTCCTCTGTCTACCAAAACTCATCTAACTTTGGTGTCATCAACAAGGACTTCTAGATGTAAAGGGTCATTGTGGTTCGTCTTTTCAGTTGCATAGTATTGTTCAAAAAATGTGGCATGGTGATTATTGGTCAAGTATCCCACCATTTCCTGGAAACAATTGACATCTAGATCAATAGGGACTGTGGTATTCTGTAAAGCTTTATCAAGGATAGACCGATGCTCAAGGGAAATACGCAACAATTCCAAGATTGAGATTTGGGCTGGGGTCTTCCCCAACTGGTCAAGAAGATTATATTGTAACTTGGAAGGTTGAGGTGTTTGCTACGATGGAGGACCTTGAATAATGAATTTAGTACGATGAGTATTGATTGCACACTTAGGATTAGTATGGATGGTAATGGTATTGATATTCTCATTGGTGGTGTGAAGGCAGTTAATGGTTTTTCCACCATTATAATCATGCTTGACACTGGCATAGTTGGCTGACATATTGGTCTTAGTACTTGAACTGGGGAGAGTTCCTTTCCCATGGTCATGTAGTGGATCAGAAAAGACTTGATGATTAGTGCTTGATGACTTTTGTTTTTGTCCACTAACTTCAATAATTCTCTTTTCAACTAGATCATGTATGATATTCTTCAGTTGTCGATAGTTTTGTAAGTTATGTCCCTTAGTCCTATGATAGTCACAAAAGGCATTGTCATCCCACCAAGCTGGTTTAAACTGTCCTGGATCATATTGTCTTGGTTCCTGCAACTGTATGAGGTTATGCTATAGCAGTTGTTTGAACACCAACTCAATAGGTTCCCCTAAGGGAGTGAATTCCCATTTTTGAAATCTCCTTGGTTGTGGACATTGAGTATTTGGGATCACATTAGGAGGTTGATTGACAGCATTAAGCATGTTGGAAAAAGTATGAAGTCCTTGTAATGTGAGGAGGGATCCTGCTTGTAGTGTTTTAGCATCAACCACCCCATCATTGGTGACATTTTTGTTGCGAGACCATAATCTATTTCTATCAGTGGGGGTGTTTTGTACGATTGGGTTTCTATTGGATGTTGATGTCTTGAGTTCACCCTTTTCAATGAGGTCCTTCTCTATTATCACCCCTTTTTCCACTAGTTTCGAGAAAGATGTACAACAATGTACCCTTAAGTTGCTCCTGAGTTTTGCATGAAGGTTTTCTTGAAACATTGTAACTTTTTGTTTTCCAGGTATCTCGATAGGACACCTACTAGCTATATTTCACCATCGCTGGAAGAAAGCAATGAATGTTTCCCCTTCATCTTGCATTGTGTGACACAAGGTTGCTATATTTATCTTGTGGTCTATGTTGAAGGAGAATTGTTCCACAAATTTCTCAACTAATTCACCCCAAGATCTAATGCCAGAATCTATACTTGAAAACCATTCTAGCGCAATTCCTACAAGAATTCTTGGAAACAGCCTCATAAGATACGTGGGATCATAAGCAACATCTATGCATAAGGTAGAAAATTCCTTGATGTGTTCTATTGGGTTTCGTTTGCCATTGTACTTAGGGAGATTCGGTATGACATATCCCTGAGGTAACGGTGTCATGTACAATGATCTATCAAAGGGAAATGGGCAGATATCCTTTGTTGAAAATGATTTCTTAGTTGACAACGACATGTTATCCATTTACATTTGTAATGCATGCATTTGTGTTTGTAAGACGTCAACTTCGGTCAAAGATGTGCTAGGGGGATTATGCAGATCTGCATATGTGTTCTGAAATCCAAAGTCTCGTGATGGGTTTCGATTAAATGTTGGCATATGAGGTGGATTTGGATTCAGAATGTTGGTAAATGTGTTATGGTCTGGAATCGGCATAAATTAGTGTTGACCTGAGATCTGTGTAAACGGATTTTGATTTGGAATTGATGTAAATTGGTTTTGACTTGGAATCTGTGTGGACGGATTCTAACTACCAATTTGTGACAAAGGATTTTGATTCAGAATCGATGTAAATAGGTTTTGACTTGGAATTTGTGTGGACAGATTCTGACTACCCATCTGCAAAAAAAGGGTTTTGATTGCCATATTGGAAGGAGGGAATGCCCCCTATTTGTGTAATCCATGGTATAGTACTAGTGACTTGAGCACTAGGTATGGCCATCAACTGTGGTATGGTACTCATGAGACTAGTAGTAGGGGTGTTTGTTGATTGCGGACTTGGGACATCGACATAAGGTGTAGAGGCTAATGTTTTAGGTCATTTACTCCCAACAAGAGGACCGAAGGGAGTGGGCGATGAAGCCCCTATAGTGAAGTTAAATCCCGATGTCATGCTAGATGTACCAAATGGGGATGTATGGACTATTGTACTTTGTGTAGATGTGCTAGATGGCATAGTTGTGCTAACCTAAGGTATAGTAATACTAGCAGTCGTGGTATTTTTCCCTTGTGTAGGTTGATTTTGTAAAATGCTGATATCAAATCCTAGAGGTAAAGTAGCACCTTTAGCTAGCAATTGCCTAAAAATCATTGACAATCATTTGCTAGGTACTCATCTACAAAAGAGGCAAACTCAGGGTCTTGTGTGGCAGCCTCTATGTCCTCTACTGCAATATGTCCTTGAGTGTTTCTAGTGGTGAATTTGTCTAATAGAGTCTTATGAGGTCTTGAAGAAAATGGATTGGTGAACTCATTTGGGTTCAACATGTTTTCTCTCTCCCTTCTCCTAGACCTAATTACAACCATGTAAGACAAGCTCAATATGTGGGATATGCAAGACTATATCTATGAATAGTATGACTCTAGTCTATGTTTTTGGGAATTTCATATGCAAAATAAGAAATGCTCTATGATGACACTAGCCTAAGAGCTAAAGATGGAAGGTCTAAGCAAGGTTCTAAAATAGTCAATTCTATAAACCTTAAGACAAAGGGACCAAATACCTAAAGTCCAACCAAAGCATCAATTTAGTTTAAGTCAAGGAACCAATGTAGGACAAGGATCAAAAGACAAGTTGAGTTTCCTAACTAGACTGATGAGCTAGGAGGACTCTCTGTAGGACAAAGTATAAGATGACAAGACTAGGTTCAATGACAAATTTCGTTGACACTATGATTTTTCTAGAGTATAGATGGTGGACTACTCCTAAATTTTGTAAAAGTGACCTTTCTAGAAGTCTAATGCAAGGTAATATGTACCCTAAGATGAAGCTAAACTCTAAATGAAGACAACTGTTGGTAATGACTAAATGAACCTAAAGGGTGCAAAATTGAGCAAATCATTTTAGGTTTCTGTTCAAGGACTATTTGTGTGAAGACAACCGAAATTGGTGTAATCGTGTTGACTGGATAGTGACTGTGAATTCTGGTTTTCTGATAATTAGATAGATGCGTCTCAGGATTTAACAGATGCAATTCAAAATTAACAGTTGCAGTTTTCCAATAATCAATTATGTTTCTCTGGTAAAGTTCAGTCTGACTCTGACAGATGCAGTTAGCCTTTTAACAGATGTGACTCATACTGATAATTGTGACTCAGAATATAACGCATGCATTTTTTCCAAAGCGATTGCGAGCTAAACTGGCAGATGCGACTCAAGACTAAATAGATGCAACTCAAAATTATAGTTGCGACTCAGAATTTAGCAGATGCGACTCTAAAAATCAATTGCGAGTTTCTGGTGAACAATTGCGACTCTCTATGAATTTTCAGTGACATGAAATTTAAACTGACTTTGTTTTATGTGATCAAATTCTGATAATAAAAGACAATCATAAGAAAAAGTGTTTTCAATTTCGATTTTGGACTCAAGAAACGTTTAAATTGATAACAGACAAGGACATCCTAATAGGCCAAAGGCCTAGGGTTTGTATACTTGGTATAGCCCACCGAAATACCCCGGATCGGTGATGAACACCTTTCCTTCTCGAGAGCGAATAGCTGAGAAATTTGGTGGCATTAGCTCCCCTCCACGGATCATTAATGTCTTTCGAGCACACCAATTTCAAATTCTTTGGGCAATGACCTCCCAAGAACTGCTATCTCTACTCAAGGGGATCAGTAGTGAGTATCTTCGGGCATGATACTATACCCTGCACTATACCAAGCAATGACCACAAATAGGTTGGTCTCTAAAACAAAAGGTATTTAGTATGGGCATTCCATTCATGGGGTGTGATCCATACGACACGAGTTCCCTTTTGGATCCATCTTGTTGGAACCACACTCATGATTCTTGGGGTTTCCCCAAGAACCCACTTTTATATACCGACTAGAAGTCCCTTGGGTTCGGGGTGCTACCAGTCTGAGTTGTCCTAGGGTGAGTACTTTTTCCCACCAAAATAGGCCCAAGTTCTAGAGTTGGTAACCATTTCTCTTACACCCAAGATCGCATGGATACGCAAAGGGAGAGGATACTTCGATGTACCAAATCGTGAGGGTAACCAGACTTGTGCTTTCACACCAAACACAATAGACACTTGTTAATTTTAACCAAATAAAATATTTTCTAAGCTACCAAACAATCTGTTTCAAAATTAATTAGGGTCTTCGACAAGCGTCCTACTAAAAAACTCATTAGTAATTTTCAATATTATCTTTGTCAATCATCTTGCAAAAGCTTGTTAACTCCAAATGGCCACATGCTGAAAATCAGATATTAGTAACACACAAACCAATTGAAAATTTGAGATTTTCGAAAATAGAAAATAAAATTTTATGAGTCAATTGTGTTGCGGTATTACCAATCAGATGCATCATTTCTTCTTCAGTTACAGCTCAAGAAATCAATTATGGTTTAGGAAAATACAGATGCGTCGTTTATTCTGTCAGATGCAGTTCAAGAAGTCAATTGCATTGATTTGTCAAATAGATGCATTGTTCTGTACGAAAAACCTGTAAAGATCAAAATAAACATCTACGGATTTGCGAAGATGGTGTCTTCACATCGGGTTCACCAAATGTAACGCCATAGAAAAGTTGCACAATAGAAAAAAAAGATCACTAGAAACAAACCTATGCACACAATACTAAATCTAAGATGCAAATCTACTCGTTAAGCAACAAAGTACATAAGAAAGTAAAAAGTAAACAAAACTAGAACAATCTCACCAATTTCGAATGTATTTCCATGATTCATCTTGATTTCCCTTCTCCATTTCGCTTGTGTAGTATAATTGCCCTCAAATTTTTCATAAATTCGTGCAAGTATAGCCTAAGATAGTGATTAGCAAAATATCGAAGATTCAAGACAAAGTTCTCTCAAAAGTCATAAGAATTTGCGAGAGAGATTGGAATGAAGAATGACAAATCAATTTATAAAAAATTGATTATTCGAATGACAGGTCAAGATTGAAAGATCAATGACGGTTGAGATCAATAGATTAGACATGCATTCTGATAACTATTAGTAGTGACATGAGTGATACAAACTAGAAATAGGATTAAAGATTAAATAAATGATTTAATCTTTAGTTCGGCATTCGAAAACATAAGAAATATCTTTGCATGACAAAGATGAAGATTGATTATAACGACTCTCTGTTCGAATGCACGCACAACATTTAATTAATTAAATAAGAATATTTAATTAATATGCATGTGCATGTAAATGAGTTAGAACTGGACGATTGAATGATTTGATGAAGAGATTACTCGAGAATGCCACTCAGAGATCAAATGAAGAGCTAACTGAGCGATTAAAATAGATGTTGAGTCGAGTAAAGGTGAATATTTAGATAACTCACATAATTATCTAAAATATAGAGGAATGCATTAAAATAGAATTAATGAATTAAATAATTCATTTTAATTCAAAACTTGATATTGGAAGAATAATTTAATAAATAAGATTTATTTAATTAAATGATAAAGAAATTTAAATGAATAATTAAATAAAGAATTTATTTTATTATAGTTGAAATATGAGACAGAGTAAATTAAATAATGATCTATTTAATTTAACAAGAAGAATAAGGTTAATTAGTAACATAATTAAATAAAAAGCATTTATTTAATTAATCAGATAGAATTAATGTTAAGTGTGAATTAATTAAATAATTAAGATTATTTAATTAATAGAAGAATTAAAAATTGAAGTGAATAATTAAATAATTAACATTATTTAATCATGACCATGGAGAATACAAATTACAAAGAATATAGAAGTCGCAGATTAAACATCAGATTTCGGTGTCTACACTATTAAATTCCTTTAGAAACTCTATTCTTTATTTTCCTTTCTTATCCACTCCTAGTTGCATCTTGTGTGTTCTTTCTCTATTGAATTTTATTAATTTTTACCTATAATTTCTCTAAAATTTCAATATCTCCACCTTATGTTCCTTATATTTCCCTACATCCATATTTAATATCCTTCCTCATTAGTCGCAACTTCCTTTAGCTTATTTCATATGTAAATTTAAACTACCACTTCTTGATGCTTTCACAACCCCTCTCCTCTATTCTATAAACATTCTTTACTAAATTTTATCTCACTCACTACCCACGCCTCCTCTCTACATTATTTTAATTCATCATTTTTTTAATTCTCTAGTATTGCCTATTATGACCACTTGGCCTCTCCCATGTTTGTCAAACAATTTTTATATTATATCTTTAAACCATGAATCCTCATATTTCTTGTGGTGCTAAATTTTTTTCAAATTTTAAATCACCTCCCATCCCATACAACCTCCCCATTAGCTTTGCACTTGTTTTAATTTTAATTACATTATTATTCTTTTGACTTTGTTCAATTATAATTTCATCTCTATGAAAATCAAGAGTCATCATGTGTAATTTAATTGTAAAAATAATCAAAATGAAGTGAAAATTGAAAGGATTCATTTTGTCAATTAAAATTGACAGGAGACATTTTGTCAATTAAAATTGACAATAATGTCATTTTGATCTGCCTGGCACAAAACACTTTATCCAAAAATAATTTACCAAACCATAAAATAAAGAAAACTAAAATGCAACAAAAATAAACTGAAAAATTAGTTGATGTAGATTGTTGGTTACCTGGGTTGCTCTGACATCAAACATACCAGGTAAGTTAAATGTTCCATGAGTGTGAAACTCATGAACATTTTGGTGAAGTCAAAATCAAAATTCTAAATTTTACCAAGTCTGAAGCACTGACCCAAGAAGTCTTATCAGTTGGATGATTCTTCCAACAAACCAAATATTCCCAATAATCCTTTCCCTTTTTCCTTTTTGTAATGTGTGAGTTGATGATTTGATCTAATTCCTCAAACCTCTTCTTTCATAATTTATGTATCCATTCAAATTCATCCCATGAGTGAGAGAAATCAATGCTTTCCTCTTCATGATATGAATACAAACAAGCAACATTGAATACTGGGGAAATATCAATGCCATATTTAAGCTCAACTCATATGCATTTTATGAGAAAATTTGTACAACCTTGCATGGGCATATTTTTGAATTAGTTATGAATATATGCACAAATTTCACAAGATTTTATTTGTGAGATTTGTTTTTGTATTATAAAATATGAGACACATTTAGAGTATTTTTTGATGTTTTAAATGGACAAATCCTTTTTGAAAGGGGAAAAAGATTATTTGAATCTTTTAAAATGTGTAGGTGCTATTGTATATATTGATAAATATAATATTGAACAGTTTTCTATTTTCTGATGGTAAAATTGTTTCTTTTAAAATTTATTTACCATTCTAGCTGTTGAATAGAAGAATAGAATAGAATACTTTTAACATCCACAAGACCTCTGATGCTAGTAACTACTTCATCCACCTCAAGCATATAACTAGCAATATCTTCATCCTCTGTCATCCTCAGGGTTTCAAATATGCTCTTGAAGATTTTCATCTCAGCTTGCTTCACTTTATTATCTCCTTCACAAATGTTTCTCATCTTTCCCCATACATACTTAGTAGAATTGCAACTCATCACCTTCAAAAGTTTTGAATCAGCTACCCCACACATGATAACTTTCTTTTCCTTTGCATTGTTATCATATAGTCTAATCTTAGTTGGATCTATTGGAGGAGAAAAATATGTACTGTAACCATCCTTGATAGATTACCAAACACCAAACCCTAAAGAGTTTAGATATCCTTCTAATCTTTTTCCAAAAGGTGTAATTTGTCCCATCAAACCTAGGACCCTTGTAAGATCCATCATGTATCATCCTGAACCTTTCCTCAAGAGGTTAAGATTATTCAAAGGAACCTAGCTTTGATACTTTTATTAGGATCAACAACTTATAGACATATCAACAATAATTAAATAGATCAACAACAATGAAACACAAAGCAATGAACACACATGCACAAGATAGCACCAAATTTATGTGGAAAACCTAAGGAGGGAAAAACCATAGAGAGAAATCTCTCAATATAGAAATCTCACTGCTTACAAAATTATAATTTGTTTTAAGGCTCAATGCTTAAGGAAGCAGATTGTTCCTAAAAGGATTTGTAGGATAAGGCATGGAACTATAGGGAAATATACAAAGTACTTACAGTACTGAGGTGCATAAACTTAGGGAAAGATACAAATTGCAAGGACCTGCTAAAGAGACTCATTATCTAATACCAAGATACATGAAAATATGAAATTAGAACATATGTCAATAATACATTATATTGATTGATGTGTTAAAGCTCATTTGTATTTTCTTTTCAAAACTCATGGCTTCATTCCATACTCACACACCACGCCACTCTTGCTCAACTTGCAACTGAAATTTTCTTTTATTTACATCCTTCACAAGGTATCAAAACATCAATTAGGTCAACCAAAATAAAAGATAAACAATAACCTCAACAAGTTGGCCATAGAAACATAATGTGGTCCTATACATGAGATAGAGAGGAAAAAATACCAAATTATTACATCTTTCAATGTGATCCCAAACAACACATATGCTAGTGCACATCAACCCAAGTTGGCAACAAGGGAACATGTAGATAAAATATGTAGCACAATACCAGTTGACCCAAAAACACATCTTCAACTGAAATTAATCAATGTGGTTCTCAACAAGATAGGTTAGGACCCAAATACATCTTAACACAACCTCAAATGCTAGTGCAAACCCCCAAGCACATAACACAGGTACAAAAACAACCCTTGTCAACTAGACATCTATAATTTTATCAGAAAACTAGTTGAAAACACAATGCAACACCAAAGAGATCAAGTACTAAAGTGTGTACCATAAAGAGATGTTCCATGTACATCCAACAACACTTCCATATAGTTATTTCACACATTCCTGCCACAAACAACCACCACAAATCAAACAAAAACAAAACACTTCAACTGAGAAGCCTAGAAGACACTACCAAGAGATAGAACCTTGATAAACCAACTTGTGATAAACACCATCACATGAAATATGAAATGAGACACTGCATAGGCACTGAGATCATGTCCACCAAGCTATAGGAGTAGAAAAATCAATGTGGAGAAATGCAAAGCATGTTTTGGACTAGTCTCAAGAAGCAACAAAAACTTCCAACCCAATACAATTACCAAAAACCTCCTTGGTAACATAGGTGACCTAAAAATATCGGAGTGCAACATCCACAAAACATAAACATTGAATTCCAAACTGTAATACAAAATCTTGAAATGTGAAGGAATGTAGAAAATTCTCCCAAATAGTCTTCAAGGCAACTTCCTATAGCAAAAAATTTTACCAACTTGCAGAGACCAAAAATTCCTTGTAGCAAGACAAAATTCCTCAAGAATAATAGAAGAGAGCATAAAACACACTAGATACCATCAACAACATCTCTCCACCATCAACATCACTTCTAATCCACATCTTAATATATCACAATGATATCAATATTGCTGACAGTAACCATACTTAATACAACTTTACTTAAAATCAAACAAGACATGACATCCAATCATGAACACCAACCGTATCACTAATACATCACAATGACATCCCAAACTAAGCATTACATCAATGACAACCAATTCCAACAATAAGTTTATTTAGTTTCCACTTAAAACCTCTATACCTATTGTAGCCTTTAAGTCATTCCAAACATGTGATATTGTTTAAAGCCACTCCTTCCCAGCCCTACACCTCAATCCTATGTTCCTTATGACTCAATTCACTTATTGATCATGGCATAAATTTCTATGCACAAAATTAAGAAAAAAATTTGACTATTGTTTCAAAAGGTTATAAATTGAAAGCATTAAGGAGACCTATTGTCTTTCATTCAAATGCATTCAAAATCATTCACATTTTTAATATTTCTAAAATTATTTATTCAAAGGAAAACCATTAGATTTCTCAAACTCCAGTGATGAATGCTTAAAATTTTCATATTTTTGAAATTGAGGTTTTTAAAAATCTAAACATTCCATATGGTTTCAATAGTGAACAAAATCACTCTTTTAAAATAAAATTCATATTTCTTAATTTTTGAAATTTTTTGCTAGTCATGACATAAAATGAGCATTTTTAAATTTTATAGATAATTATTAATATCACTATAAATGGCATGTATTTTATTCTAAAATGGAGACTACATGATACCATAATAGTAAGCATGACAAACATGTTGGCAAGAGACACTGTAAATTTTTTTTGGTGTTGTCATTGATGGCAACCCTTGTCAGTGATTTGATCCGCTCGTCATCGTTTGGTCATACCGACAGATAGATTGAAGATCAATGATTATCTATTAAGCTAGAATAGAGCATCCGGTAGATTTTCGTTCTTTGATTCACATAAAAAATTTTGCTAGTATTTTTTGTTGTGGATCTTAGGGAATATTGTTTGGTGTATTATCTATGTTATCTGTGAATCTTAGTGCCTTGTATTGATTTGTGTACAAGTTAGAAGATATGGTTTGTTAATTTTTTGTTCATCAATGCATGAAGGCTGACTTCATCAATATAATGTGTTGTGGATATTTGAGGAGTAATTATCTAAGTGTTTTTGTGTTTGAGCATTTTGATTTGGGTCCTAACTATGTTTTGTTTGATGCACATTGAATATTATTCATGATTTGAGCTGATAGTTTGTAAATATTTTTATGTTTTGTTGAAGCCAACATGTTGCTATTAAATCTTTAGTCACAGATATATATAAGTGATTGATTGTATCATTTTGATGCATGTTTGATGGATGTTGATGTATGTTGAGAATATCAGAAGGATTGAAGAGCGATTATGCATAGTTTCACTTGTGCAGAAGAGGATTTTGTGAAGCAAATTGAAGCAAAATAGAGAAAAAGTGCAAAATCAGATAGGTCTAGAAATTGATTGATGAGCCTAATCGGAACTATAATCAGGCATTTGTAGATGCTACTTTATCAGTTCAATATTTTGGATGTAATCCATACCTTTTGTAAGGAAGTGAGCCTTTTTGTTTTTGAGCAGTGGGCTCTAGGCAGTGTGCCTGAATGCAAGTGCATTCCCATTTTGTAAACATCTTTTGAGAATACTCATATAATAGTGTGGATTGATCTCCACCATGGTTTTTCCCCTAAAAAGGTTTCCACAAAAAAATATTTTTGTTATGGTGTTGTGGTTATTTTTCTTATGTTCATGCATCTTTATTTTGGTTGAATGTTATTAGTACTTTAAGGATCAGATCAATAAAATTAAAAATTGCAAAACACTAATTCACCCTCCCTCTCATTGTTCCTTGATTCCAACAATTGGTATTAGAGCTTAGTTCCTTGGAAGAAGTTTAACAGCTTGTGGAAGATCTTGGAAAGTGTTTCAAATGGATTCAAGTAGTCTTCAATAATAGCTTTGGGTGGCCCTATATGATCTTGATCAGTCAAAATCTGAAGTCCGAGAACTACAAGAAAATCTCTTAAATGCTAAAAAATTCATTGAGTCATTGAAAGACAAAATCAATAAGCCCAGGGAGAAGAGAAGGGAACTATGTGATAAGATCAAGTAGGAAGACAATAAATGCATTGTAGATAAACAATTGAGTCAAACCCTAAAGGAAAAGATAGAAGAATGTGAAAAGTTTGCTAGAGATAATGCAGTCCTAAAGCATGAAATGGAATCTATTATGATTAGGATGGCCAAGGAGATTGAAGATAGAAAGAAGAATGAAGAGAAGCTTTCCCATTCCTTGAAAGATAAATCTGATGAATGTAGCCAAATTACTGATGGATTCAATCAGTTGGAGCTTGAATTAGAACAATCCAGACATAATGAAGAACTAGAAAAGTAGATTGATGATCTTAGAGATGAACTTGCTACTACAAATGAATTCAAGGAGAAGTTCAAGATTAGCTCAGTCAAGGTTGATGAACTAATTAAAATTCAGAGGATTGAAGGCAAAAAGCAAGGTCTTGGATATGAGGAAGGAGAAAGTTCCAAATATGGACAAAGGAATTTTGGACAAAGGATATTTAGGAAAGGAAATCAAATGAACAAATCTGGAAGGTATCTGGTAAGACAACCTAATGCTCAAAGATTCAATGGTCACTTTTTTGTTTGCAATAAATCTGGTCATATGGTGGCACAATGTAGGAGAATAATGAATCCAAGTAGTCCATCATTCCTAGTTCATTGCTTTAATTGTAATAAGTATGGTCATAAGTCAAATGAATGTAGAAATATGATGAACAACTTTTATAGAGATGTCAAATGTTATATATGCAATAGATTTGGCCATATTTCTAACCAGTGCAGATCAAGAGAAAATCAATGGAACAACTGGTTTGGTCAGAGAAATGTGGTGTGCTACAATTGCAACAAACCTGGTCATATTGCTAGATTTTGCAGAAGAGGTCTGGTAAATCAAAGAAACATGTAGAAGGATGAAAAGGGAAAAAGAAAAGTCACTATAGATGAGATTAGGAAGCCAATGAAGAAGGCATGGGTGAAGAAGAGTCCATCTATTGTAGGAAATGAGCTAGCACCAAAACTTGCTTATGGAATTCCTCCAGGAATTAGTTTTAGGCCTTTGGCCTAGGGGGAGTTGTCAAGAAAATATTTTAACCCCTATCAGTAATTGACACCAGGATGTGGATGAGTGTAGTGATTGCATTGATGATCTATAGATGCTATTTAAATAGTTGGAGAGTATATTATGCAGAGTTGAAGGTAAGTAGAAGAGTTATTTTTCAATGTATAGAAATAGGGTATCCAGATGAGTTGGGGTAAAAGAATTTATTGCAACAAAAAGGTTAGGTGCACGAATGATAAAAGGTCATTTCTATTTTTCATTTGTCACTTTGCACTTGAAGAAGAAGAATTGTGGAGAGATCTAAAGAGGACTTTGGTGAAATTTGGTGAATATTCAAGTGTGAAGGCAATTTAGTGATCAAACCCTATTCTGGTGAAAAGGTATTTATCAGGAAAACTTGTGAATTTTTGAATTTGTGAAAATGGCTACTCCATTGGTAGTTGAAGTCAAGGATAGAACCCATCTGAAATTCAAGTGGCATCCTTTCAATTCTGTTGCGACTGAGCCCTTAGGTGCATTTTCATCTATTTTGTACAATGTCTTGCATATTAAGACATTAGCACATACATTCATGCAAATATTGAGGAGTTAGGGAGCTTGCAATTGTTGAATTTGTATTCCAATCATATAGTTGGAGAGTATTTATGTGTTAAGCCTGAATTCAAAACCCTAGAGGAGAAGAAAATCACACAAATTGTAAAATTCCCCGTGTTTGATGAAAACGAATGGGTCTAGTATATTTTGAGTTGAGTTCATGTTGAATTTGTGTGGTTGAGTCAATGTTTTAAGATTACAAAAGAAGCTATAAGCATTGTTACTAGTTTAAGTTCCTCAGGTGGGTTGTCGATCTTGAAGTCCGTGAAGAATCAAACAATCATTGATGCAACTGGTTCAATATTTGATAAAAGAGCTATGAGAATTGATGATATTATTGAAGTGGATGTGAAGTTTTCCTCGATGGTAATTGGTTACAAGATTTATCACTCCAGTCAAGATAATTCAGTATCCAGTACATCTATTTATGCAACATATCAAATGGTGAAGGAGAATGCAGAGTATGACCTATGTGAGTTACTTCAAAGTTAGCTTCTGGAGAATCTTGGTAAGATTAAGAAAAAAGAAGAAGAATACTTTAAAGTATGGTAATGTGTTGTTGTGTTTGTTCTTTTTCTCATGAATGAATTCTGGGAGTTGGAAAAGTGCATTGGAAAAGAGGTAATAAGCCTATATTTGTTCAAATTAGAGACATGTTATGCACCATTGGTGATAGTCAAGCCAAGAAAACTACAATCTGGGGATATTTCAAGAACTTTTAGAATTTAATGCAAGCAAGGGAAATAATTCCTACTTCTATTGTGGAGAAGTATAAGGACACGAAGTTAAGGAGAACATCTTGGAGCTATATGCACAACATTTGTTGAGTAAGCCTTTGGATCTATCTAAAGAGAGGTTTGGAACATATGCAAAGAAGAATATGCAAGTACATGAGCAGTTGAAGAAACCAATGATAGTTCAGAGAGTAAGGAAAGAAGTGGAAATATTTGCTGAGAGCATTGGTATATCTATAGAAGCTGTGAGAGAAGATAGAAGGAAGAGAGAAGCTGAAAAAGAGCCTGCTAAAACTAAATCTGCTAGTCTAGTAGCATCTTATGCCTGAACTAGATCCATAAGGAGCTTTGTACCCTATTTGGTCATACAAAGAAGTCAGCCCCTGTAAAAGCTCAAGTCAAGGCATCTGGTAAGAGGAAAAAGGATAAGATCACAATATTTTATGCAGCTTTTTCAGAAGTTGAAGAGATAGAATCTGATGAAGAAGTGAGAAATAAAGCATATGGGAACCCATGCAACAATAGCCACTAAGGACAAGCCCTCCGATGAAGAATAGAAAGCAAAGAAGAAAGTGAAAACTGACAAACTAGGTATGTCTATAAAGGAAGTTGAGAGGTATAATCAAGGATGGTAATCTTAAGCCCCTATGTGAAG
The DNA here is from genome assembly GCA_007258455.2 of Sequoia sempervirens. Lineage (NCBI taxonomy): Eukaryota > Viridiplantae > Streptophyta > Pinopsida > Cupressales > Cupressaceae > Sequoia > Sequoia sempervirens. The sequence continues at coordinate 247,637,607 of VDFB02075321.1, read as the reverse complement.
TGTATAGTACTTTTGATAGTGATGGTCAAAGAGTTCTTGAGGAGGCTACAATAAAATATTTGAAAATTTTCAATGACTCTTGTTGAGATAATGTCTCAATTACCTAAAGAACTGTATGAAATTTTGGAAATGAGGAGTTAGTGCAAGAACTAAAGAAGAGAAAATGAGAGAGAAAATTCTTGCAAACTTATGTCCGGTATTGCCTATTGAGGATATGAAGTTAATCCTAAATGAAGCTAAGAAGGTTTTCAAGAGAAAAATAAGAGTAAACAAGCTTATGATTGGTAGGACTGAAGAGGTAGCAAAAGAAACTAAAAGAGTTTTAAAATAAGTCTTGTTAAAGAACATAATCAATGTTGTCTCTGAAGAAGTGCATGATGAAGGTATTGCATCTGGTCTGGTAGATGAAGAGGTAAATGAAGAAGTTACAGTTGAGGACACTCAGATTCCTCCCAATGTGCATGATACAAAAGTTCCTATGGAGACTAAATCCCCTAAAGTTGTGTCAGTTGAAGAAAAAGAGATGTCAAGTGAAGAAGTTGAAGTTCCTAAAAACAAACAAAAATTTGTAGCTAAAGAAACAATAGTTGAAGGAAAGAAGGTTGAAGTAAAGGAAGTTCCAGTGGAAGCAAGAGACACTATAGAGGCAATGAAGAAATTTTTGGAAGTGCAACAGGAATATTTTGACCTTGAATTGGGTGAAGGTCCTATTAATTTTTCCACCTTGTCTTTGATTCAAAAATTGAAAGTTGCATCAATTGCACAGGCAAAGGCTAGAGAAGAATTGTTGAAGTCTCACATTGAGGATAGTGAGCTATTGAGTCTTGCATCTGGTGTTTTGGAGAGAACCATGCCTACTCATGTTAAGGATCCATCTGGTTCTCCCTTTGACAAGTTGAAGAAGCTTATTAATTCTATAAGTACTCATTTTGAGTCCCTTGAGAAGTCAACTATGGTTAAGGTTCAGAAGGAGTTTGATGCTAAAAGGTTCAGTAGATTGAAGGGAATGATATCTAATGATAAATATCTATTATCTACATGTGTGAAGAATATTCAAAGTGCTCTATCTGAAGGTGGAAAGATCTATAAGTCATGTTTATCTTTGTCAAAATTTACTAAGGAAAATGAGAAAAAGATTAAGGATCACGAGAAATAGTTAGCTACTATTTCTAATACTTTTGATCCTTTGACTGTTTTTGTTGGAGAGAAAGAAGGTCAAGTTATATCCCTAATTGACAAGATAAAGAGTTTGAAGCATGAAAATGACAGAATTGTGGAAAGAGCTTATGAGCTTAGAGGCCTAATTTGTCCGAAGTTGGAAACAATGTTGAGTGCATTGAAGAAAGAACAAGATGCTATAGCGGTTAGTGATCCAGTGACTCTTGAATCTACAAAGATGCAATCTTATTTATTCTGTGGTACCATGATGATTTTGGAGAGTCTCAAGAAGGGTTGGGACACAAGTTTTAACTTGTTGAAGACCAATTTTGCAGAAATTTTCAAGTTTGTGTAATTTGTACAAACAAGTTTGTACATATGCAGTTTGAAGTTTTTTTTTTGGATTGTGGATTCCCCATATTTTTCATTGATGTCAAAGGGGGAGAGTAGTACAATGAAAAATTTATATTCATCTAATGGGGATTTGTAGTTTTGAGCTGTGATTGAAGATCTTTTTGAAGTTTTGAAGTTGGTAGTGTAATTCATGTTGGTACTAATCTGACACTTAGTCATTTTTCACTAAGTGTGGCCATCAATGCCAATGGGGGAGATTGTTGGCAAGAAACACTGCAAATGTTTTATAGTGTTGTCATTGATGGCAACCCTTGTCAGTGATTTGATCCGCATGTCATCATTTGATCATACCGACGGACAAATTGAAGATCAATGATTATCTATTAAGCTAGAACAAAGCATCTGACAGTTTTGCATTCTTTGATTCACATGAAATTTTCTGCTAGTATTTTTTGTTGTGGATCTCAGGGAAGATTTTTTGGTGTATTATCTATGTTATCTATGAATCTTAGTGCCTTGTATCGATTTATGTGCAAGTTAGAAGATCTAGTTGGTTAATTTTTTGTTCATCGGTGCATGAAGGCTGACTTAGTCAATATAATGTGTTGTGGATATCTGAGGAGTAATTATTTAATTGTTTTTGCGTTTGAGCATTTTGATTTGGATCCTAACTATGTTTTGGCCAACTTTGGTTGATGCACATTGAATATTATTCATGATTTGAGCCAACAGTTTGTAAATATTTTTATGTTTTGCTGAAGCTAACATGTGATTAAATCTTTAGTCACAGATATATATAAGTGATCAATTGTATCATTTTGATATATGTTTGATGGATGTTGATGTATGTTGCAAATATAAAAAGGATTAAATAGTGATTATGCATAGTTTCACTTGTGTAGAAGAGGATTTTGTGAAGTGAATTGAAGCATAATAGAGTAGAAGTGCAGAATTAGATAGAAGGTCCATAAATCGATTGATGATCCTAACCGAAACTGTAATCAGGCATTTGTAGATGCTACTTTATCAGTTCAATCTTTTGGATGTAATCCAAACCTTTTGTAAGTGAGCCTTTTTGTTTTTGAGCAGTGAGCTCTAGGCAGTGTGTCTGAATGCAAGTGCATTCCCATTTTGTAAACATCTTTTGAGTATACTTAGATAATATTGTGGATTGACCTTCACCATGGTTTTTCCCCTAACAGGGTTTCCACATAAAAATCCTTGTGTTATGGCGTTGTGGTTATTTGTCTTATGTTTATGCATCTTTATTTTGGTTGAATGTTATCAATACTTTAAGGATCACATCAATAAAGTTAAAATTTGAAAAACACGGATTCACCCCCCCTCTCAGTGTTCCTTGATTCCAACAAAACATAAACCAAGAGACATAAAAATTGAAGGTAAATGAAGTCAAAGACCTTGATTTTGAAGCATACAAAAATACCAATTTTCATCAATCCTAAGGAGAAATATGAATTTCATTCAATCACAACATCAATCCTTCCATTTTTAATCCCATCCCTAGCCCAAGCAATTTAATCCTAATCACTTTCATCAAATTTTCAATTTTGAGAGGAGAGTTTTTTTCCAAGAAAACATCACAAAATGTGAAGGTAAGAATAAAAATTGAAGTCTATTTTTTTTACGCCCTTCCCAAACCTTTGCTTTTCTATATTTTTTATATTTTCATCTTCACTTTATTTCCTTTTTCTTTATTTTTCACAATTTGTAATTTGTAAAATTAAAAAATCCCTAGGTTATTTTCCTTTTCCAAAGGAAAATGAAATAATTAAAATTAATTCCCTTCTAAGAAAATTAAATAATTTGAATTGAATTTCTCAAATAAAAAATATTTTCTAAGCACAATTAAATGAATTATAATTATTAAACATTTTATAATGCATTTAACCTAACCCTTTTCCCTTTCTTTTCTTTCCCTATTTTTCCCAATTTCCAATGCATTAGGTATCATTTTAAACTGTAATGACATGAAAACATGGGAAATAAAAAACTATAATCATAATCATGTAGTTATGAATTTTTCATGACAGATTAAAGTACAAAATTTCCATTGATTTAGATCCAAAAGAATAAGGGAGACCAAGCTTATTTTGCACTCAAACCAAGTATGATAGGGGTTATCTTACACATTAGTCTAAAGTTACATCTCTAATATAGCTACCATTGGATAAATAACCAAAACAGGCATATTTATGTGGGGAAAACCATGAATCTATACCTACACACTTAATGCACACATCAAGTGTACATTCTCCACATTTTTATATAATATTCAAAGAAAATAAAAAATCATTCAATGAGGTTCAATATCACATACATCATATAATCATGAAATTACAATAATCAAATAAATGCAAGACACTAAGATCATTAAATTTCCATATACAAGGATCTATCACAAGCTTCTCAAGATATAATATGTAATAAAATACATCAAGTCCTCACAAGGACCGTCTGAAAACATAACCAAACACCCATCTCCATGGAACCAATAACAATCGCAACAAATACTATCAATGAAAATGGTGAAACTAAAACATTAATGAGAACTAAAAAAGTGTGCATAACCATGAACTATTCATCTATTGATACATAGTCAAAAACATAAAGTTGAAGCAACCATCTCAAGGAGAAAACATGTGGGTATTACATAAAAAGATTGATTTTGTACCCCAAAGGCTATACTTTATTGTTAAGAAGGTATAAAACCCATAGTGTGGAGAAGAAAACCATGAAAACATGTAGAGTTAGAATTTGAAGGTAGGAAAAGGAAATTTGTATTGTAAAATGTTAAAAATATCAATAATTGTACCACATCCTTAAAATTTTAGAAGAAAACATAACATATGAGGGTATGCTCCAAATATCAATTATTGATTGATTTTTTTTGGAGGAAAACGAGGTAATGAAGGTGGTAGAGGTGCTAGAATATTATGAAGATTGTTTCACAAATTATTTGCTAACGTAAAGGATCTTAAAGAAGAAGTATGGGTCATGAAAATATAATTGAAAGAATGAAGATGCAAAGAAAAAGGCCCTATTTCCTAAGTATAAATGTGAAAGTTAAGGTGAAGTAGGAATTATATAATTTGTTCCTAGGAAGAATATAAGTAAACCTATGGAATAAGTAGAGTGGGTTTTCCCCAATATTAGGGAGTTGAAATATGTAAATGATCCATTAATCACTCCCTTTATAGATGAGGTAATTATAATTGATAGATAGTAGAGAATTATACTCTTTTATTGATGGTTTATTAGAGTATCATCAAGTGAAAATTTAGGAGGAGGACCAACCTAAAAATTGTTTTGGCACAAAACGGTAATCCTTCATGTATATAGTGATGTCATTTGGATTGGAAAATGCACTTGATGCCTTTAGCATAATTATGTTAAATTTATGTAAGGATTTTATATAATATTTATTGAAAGTATATAGATGATTGAATGGTTTTTGTATTGATTAAATATTGTGTGCAAGTGTTGAGGTTGATGTTAGAGATATGAATGAGATTAAGGCTAGACCTAAACCTCAAAAGACACATCATTTTTAAAAAGGTTATGATAGTTGATCCATTAAATATGGAAATAATTTTGAATATTTTCCTCCTAATATTATATTTAAGGCCTATATATTCTTGGGATATACTAGATATCAATCCAACTTTATTTTAAATTATGTGTCAATAGTAGGATCAATTGAATATCTCATGAATAAATTAAAAAATAAGAAAATTAAATAGAGTAGAAAGTGTTCAGAATAATTTGATGTTCTAAAAAATAAGGTGATTGGAAGATACTATTAATATTCTTGATTGGAATATACCATTTTTTTATATGAATGTATTTAGAATTACAATTAAGGGAATATTCGTGCAATCAAGGGGAAATCAGAACCATCCCATTACTTTTTACAAGTAGAAATTTACCGCAATTGAAAAAAATAATACTTAAATATAAAGATAAGCACTAATAATGGTGTAAATAACACATAATTTAAGAAACTATTTTACCTCCACCCCATCCATATTCTATATAGATCATGAAGCGTTAATTTATTTAATGAGCATACCTATAATACAATAAAGAATATGTAGATGTTTGATATTATTTCAAGAGTTTAATTTTAAAATTACAGAAGAGTGAACCATGTTCCTAACTCTATTCCAAGGATATACACAACATAGGACCAAAGTTCTATATATGATGAGTTAACAATCACATACCTATATAGATTGAATTTGATAATATTGGAGCTAAATGGTGTTTCAAAGTTGTTATAAACAAGGGAATTTATATGGAAAAGTATAAAACAGGAAAGGAATAGATTATTTTAATGGTATCTACCTTATACAATAATTGAAAGCGAAACACATATTGTTTGTAAGGATGGGCTAATTAAAATAATAGTTATTGATCATGAAAGAGAGTATATTGAGAGAATATCTCATGGTCATATTTTAAGATATAGAACAAGTAGCAAGGTAGTATTGGACAAGTTGTGGTGACCATACCATTTTAAAGATGAACATAGATATGTCCAAAAGTGTAATATCTACAAAAGTTTAGAAATACCTATCATGAGGGACGACATGCCCTTGTGGACAAGTTTTCCACAAATCCCATTACAAAATTGGTTACTAATTTTAATGGTCTTATAATTTTTCTTAATGATAAGTCTCATGCATGCTTCATAATAACTAGAATTGAATAACTTTCCAAATGAAAAAAGATGATAATAAGGACTATATCACCATAATTTAGATGAAGTTTATACATGAAAATATCATAACAAAGTTAAGATTTATTTTAAATATTTCAATTGATCAAGGTAGATACTTTGTCAACAGGACAATTGCAAAAATTTTGGAGGATTTTTTAATCACTCATAATAAGAGTGGTCCTTATCATGCATAAAAAAATGGGTTTAATGAATAATTTAAAAAAATTATGGGAACTACACTAACAATATGCATAACAAGAACACCACAAATAGGGATATGCAAAAATATATAGAATAAATTACAAATGACTTAAATTTTTTTTCCTTTTTTAATGGGTATACGGGTTAGATGATGGTGTTCCAATTAAATATATGGTAACCATTATTAGATTGGAAATTGCATTAATATTAAATGATGATTCTATTAGGGAAATATTTATGTAATTTGAAATACTTGATGAGAAGTTACTTAGAGCCATCTATAACCAAATACAAGAGAAAAGATGTAAAAAAATGTAGCATGATAGAAATTCAAAGGAAAACACCCTCAAATTGATGATTCAATTATATTATATGATAGGCTAAAAAAATCTAGGAAAACCAAGTGGTTTTGGTTGTACATAGTTCATGATATTTTACCCATATGAATTGTATAGTTGAAGACTCTAGATAATGAATTGTTGGATGAAAATGTCAATGTTACAAGATTAGAACCTTATCGTTTAGTATTTTTGAGGGAAATAATCAATCAAAATTAAGTTTGAGAATGAATAAAGTACCTTGTAACATATGAATTATGATTCTATATTAGTGTAGCTTACTTAAGTTCTAAATGTTACATTCTAGTGGTTGCCTACCTATCGAATCATAATAAAAAGTAATGGAAAAAAAGCATGGAATGTGGCTACCCAAGTGCATTAAATCCAAAAAGTGTTGCTAGAATTCACTATAAGGGAAGTGTGTTAGAAAAGTAGACACAAAAAATTTACACTAAACTTTAGCTAAGTTGTGAAGTAGAGAATAGATTTGTGAGGTGAGCTACAAGTTTAAGAAAAATATATTGCTGGTTTGTAAGGAGAATTGATAATATATTAAGAGTGTTGGTGAATCAAAGATAATATTTCAAAGAGAGAGTTGAAAAATGAAAAAAATATGGATCATTCTCTAATGTATTGGCATACATTTTGTATTCTATAGATATCATGAAGTACAACACGTCTCATTGATAGATATAGATTATACTTATCTACAAAATGATTAGCTAACCCTCACCAACATAAATCTAGATATAGGGATATGGGAGTATATATATCCATTCCAACTAATTGGGGTTCAAATTAAATGTATTGAGATATTTCCCTAGCTTTATTGAGAATATTCCTAGCTAAGGCTAGTGCTAACTATAATACACTCAAATTTTATGTATTACCATACAAGCCAACCAAGGAAGAAATAAAGGTGATAAATGGATTATATAATAAGGTTGAGTTTCTAACAAAGAAGAAGGCAACAAATGAATAGGTGGTATAATTAAATAAAGCCACCTTTGATGGTATAAATTTGGTAATTGTAGACATCATAAATCTTGGTATGTGATGTGATACATAAGGTATAACATATCAAACATACTATATAGGGTCATGTGCATCAATATGGGGACCAAAAATTAGCTGCCCACTTTTTGGTCCAATAAAAGAGAAAACACAAGCATGTTATACTGTGCTCATATTTTTGTGAAGAAAAAAATTCTTTTTCTTTTTTATAATTTCTATATGGACATCTAATTTATTATGTTTTAAGTTATATTTAATGTATATAACTTTAGGATGCTTGAGAATGGTTTTAGATCTCTAGGAGTTATAATTAAAAATCTAGGTTTTGGAAGATCCTATAATTTTTCTAACATAGTCAAATTTAATAATCAACAAGTCTATTTTCAATAATCAACAAGTCAAATTTTAGTAATCATTAGGTCAAATATTAATAATTAGTAGGCCCCCATCATCTTCATCTCTCTCTCTATCTCACTCTATCTATATCCCTTGTACTCTAGACCTCTATATTTCTCCCTATCTCCATCCCTTTCTCTACCTCTATCTCCCCTTAGCTCAAGATCTACCTATTTTTCCTTCTCTCTCCTTCCCTCTCCATTTCTCTCTATCTCACATCTCTCTTTCTCACTCCCACCATCCTTTCTTCTATAATTATCTCAACCCCCCCTCTCTCTCTCCCCCCTTCCCTACCTCTCCCTTCCTTCCTCCTTACCTATCTATTTCTCTCTATCTCTCCTCTCCCTATCTCTACCTAAATCTCACTCCCTCTCTCTCTCTCTCTCACCATCCCCCCTCTCTCTCCCACCCTCCCTCTCTCTACCCCCTCTCTCTCTACAATCTATCCCTCCATCTCTCTCTCTCTCTTCAAAGAGGAATAGGTAAGGAGAGAGAGGTAGTGAGAGAGAGATAGGGAGAGGTATGGAAGGAGGAAGATGTGGGTAGAGAGGGAGAGGGGAGATAAATATTAGATAGGGAAGGAGAGAGGGGTAGGTAGAGATAGAGGGAAGGACAGGAGTGATATAGAGAAGTGGAGAGAGAAAGGAAGGAGAGAGAGAGGTGGTATATAGAGAAGTAGAAAGGGAAAGAGAGAGATAAATAGAGAGTTAAGGATGGATGGAGAGAGAGAGGTGAGATAGAAAAAGGTAGAGAGCTAATGAGAGAGAGGAGGGAGGAAGGAGGGAGAAGTAGGTAGGGATTGAGAGATGGGATAGACAAAATTAGATACGGAAGGAGATAGTAAGAGAGAGGGGGAGGGAGAGAGTGAGGTAGAGGTAAAGAGGGGTAGGTGATATAGAGATAAGTAGAGAGGGAAGGAGGAAGGGGAAGATATTGGGAGAGAGAGAATGATAATGATAGAAAGAGGGGAGGAGAGAAGGAGAGAAGGAGAGAGATACAAATAAGTAGAGAAGGAAGGAGAGAGGAATAGAGAGAGGGAAGGAGGGGTGGGAGGGATAGGGAGAGAGAGAGAAGTGAAAGAAAGAGATATGGGGAAGGATGGATGGTGAGATAGATAGGGAGAGAGAGAGAAAGAAGTGAGTGAGAGAGATGGGGGAGGGAAGGAGGGTGAGAGAGGTAGGGATAGAGAGAGATGTGAGAGAGAGAGAGAGAGGGAGAGGGTAGGGAGAGGTAGGAAGGGAGAGAGAAAGGTGAGATAGAGAGAAGTAAAGATGGAGAGAGAGAGAGAGAGAGAGGTGGGTGAGTGAGTGAGAGAGAGAGTAATGAGGGTATAAAGGAGGGAGTGAAAGAGAGAAAGAGAGAGACAAAGAGAAGGATGGAGAGGTAGTTCTTAAGCTATATTTTTTGAGGATGCGTCCACTTTTAAAACTACTAGAAAATCATATATTCATTAAAAGATATTAGAAAAATTAGGCATAAACTAGACAGTGTTAATTTCTCATTGAAGTGATAATTGAAATACTAAAGAAAGTTTAACATTTTAGGGGGACATACTAGATGCTATGTTTTGTTTTTTTGAAAGAACATGATCATTATGTGTGGCCCCCATATTTGAACCCCTCAATCTCTACCATTTATAAAAGAATATTAGTTTAGAAATTAGATTATGAGTAGTACGAATATTTTTTTCATTGCATCTTCAAATTTTGATTGTGAATACCTTCAATTTCTCATCTAAGATTAGTTTTTCTTGATTTAAAAAAAAAGTGGCCACTTAAGATGTAGTTTTTGACCCCCATCTTTGTACACTTACCCATAAATAGGTATAAAATGACTACTAGCAAGGTAATCATGAATGTGTATGATATGGTGGTCAACAATTAGGATTTCCATCTATTAAGATCAGTTGGGATCAATTATTAGAGAACCTAAAAATGACAAAAGGAGTTGATATACATTATATTCTAAAGGATTCTTGTATATAAACACAAGAACAATAGGCAACCAAATCATGGTGCAATTAGTTCCTTTCAATAAGTACCAAACTATAAGGAATATGTTGAGTGATTTAGGAAACTTCAAATAAAAATAAAAGCAAGAGATAGAATATCCTTTGATAAATTTAAAAAATATTAAAACTATATAACATTTATAGTGGATACAAATTTTATCTATGAAATCCATATAAAATAGGGCATCATGGGTACTTAAGGTACTATATGAAGTCTCTAATGACCTAATTGATTGCAATTATAAAGTGTTTTATCTCTACCAAATGACCGTAATCCAAGGAGGTTTGGCACTTACGATGAGTTTTATGAGAAGAGGACTAAACAAGAGATAAAATAAAAACATGAGAAGAATAAAGGAAATTTTCTTAAAAAGTTGACATATAGAGGAACCTAAAACCACCAATTATAGATATGTTAAATTCACCACCAATAGTTGTGAAAAATAATAGTGTGAAGGTTGCAAAAGGTAAAATAAATGGTTATCCATCGTTTAAAATCAGATATTCAAGGACACGTCAAGCCTTAAGAGAGACATAACTATAGAATAAGTTCCCCCATATGTGGTGAGAAGATAATTTTCTAACACGTTGTCATAAAGGAAAAAAAGTGGTGAATATCATTCAATTCACCAAGGCTACAACTAGAGAATTATTTTGAATGAGTACAAAGAAGAAAAGTAGAAGCTAGCCCATAATAGGAAAAAATAGACCATAAACGGATACACACATATTTAAGAAATTATCTAAGAGGAAGAAGAAATTCAAGTTGAGAGTGTAGACACCCCAAATCCACTCCTAATTCTCTACATCAATTTCTTGTAAATTAATTAAATAAATAATTATGTATTTGGATAATTAGTCTCAAATGAACTATTCTCTATTATGAATTAATTAATTTGATTAAATGAATCAATCAACCACACTTAATCCATATTAAGATCACTAATATTAATGTTAATCTTGGTCCAAAATTCCTCCAACTAATCAATTAAATAATACATGTGTATTTGATTGATTAGACTAATTAACCAACATTTAACATTGTCTTCTAATTTAAAATTCCATCTCATGTCACAAGAAGTCAAAATATATATTCCTCTAATCTCCACCATCCAACTTATATATAAGGGTAAATCCTAGCCCTCCATCTTCACACATGCCTCATCAAACCACTTATCCCCACTCATTACTCATACATGTGTAAACATACAATGTGAAAGAATCTACACCTTTTATTTCATCTCTCATTTTCCACCATCCAATTATCTCCTCCATCCATTCCCACTTGCTTACATCTCATTCCATCTTACATTATAAGGAAATATTATCCATTTATCAATCATATTTCACCTTCTCTTGCCACTTGTTAAGATACTAGGATGCACATACATCCAAAACAATCCTTTCCTTTGATTTTATCCTTTAATCTCCATCCTCCATGTCCAACTTAGGAAGTCTATTTAAGAAGGCTTACCCAAAGGACATAATCATCAATCATTCATAGTACTTACATGCTATCAAATGAGTAATATCAAAACAAAGAGCATCCACTTTGAATCACTTCATAATCATTTAGCATTAGGGCACATCACTGAGGTCAAGTGGAGGTATAATGTTTGTATTTATTACATTCACATTAATATTTTATTTCTTACTTTAGTTTGATTATCATTGTTTGTTTTTCCATATAGTTCTCTCCCATTTTAGCTCAAATTTAAAGTCCACATTTTTGGATAGGACCTTTTTACCAATACCAATCTTTGTTATTAGATATTTTTTGAGTTTTTTTTTTTATGTTTTTTATGCTCTTAGATGTGTTCTAGGTATATGGCATTTCTACCTTCTATTGTTGCATTTGCTAGTATATATTTCAACCTTTGAACATAGAAAGCATAGTACCATGGCTTATATTCATAAACTATGATGTATGTTTAGATAACACTCCCGTAGCTCCTTCAAACTAACCTATGGTACCTCCACATTTTGATTATAGGTTTTTGGACTTCTAGAGTTTTTTGGACTTATAGGTTTTTGCTTATGATGTATATGTTGTAGATAGAAGTGCAATACTATATGATGAAAGAGTGTGAAAACAATGAAGACTTTAGTATTAGATTATCCAATATGCTCATAAAATAAGATATTTTTGCTAAAATAAATGTTCTTGACTCTACACTAAATAATGCTTTGTTTGGAGTCAAGTCAAGTTCAATGATTTGGGTAGATTTGTGACTGAACTCATCATGTGCCCCTTGACTTGGTTATGCACAATCTACATTTCACTCTATTTGCTTGACACATATTTTCTTGTTTTGTTGTTTCTATTGATTTGAGGGCTATTAGTAATTGTAAATACCTTGGCAGGATTATCATTGTGTCACAAAGGGACATGTTCTCCTATGTCAATTTACATAATTGTGTGTACAAAATCGAAAACAAAACCCTTGAAACATTAAATTGCTCCTAAATAGTTGTGTAGTTTTAGATTCCATTTAGTGCACTAATTGAAGTGCTATGATGTGAATGATATGAACATGATTCTTTAAAGTATAAAATGAATGTATTGAATATCTCTAAGTACTAGCTCATAACACCTCATTTTGTAAAACATGCACTTTGAAGTATAAAATAAACATATAAAATGCTTATGAAAATGATTCAAGATAGACAAAAAAATTAGATCAATATACATAACAACTATTATGTAATAAGAATATAAACAAATATAACAAACATATGACTGATAAATACATCAAAATATATACCCAAAAAAATAAATAAAACCTAGAAAGAAGAAAAAAACAAAAAAACCAATTTCACTGTACATTTCCAAAGACATTCTCTCAGAATGGGCACAAAACTGAATGCGAAAGGGTATTTGGGTATATGCAAATTTCACCATTATAGATAGATAGTTGACCGTAACCTAAAGATAAAAGTCTCTTAACATTTCATTATAGTCCAATCAGCCCCTAATTTTGTGTGAACTCCTTGAAAATTGCAGCCTATCTGCATATTGTTTGGTTCTTTGTCATCGTACTGCCAGACATCTGGTAGAGAAGTGTCTGAGGATGCAGCAGAAACTAGGAGCTTTATCAGACCCAAGACAACTTTCCACCATTAAAGTAAAGCTTATAATGTACCACTGTATGTCACTGCCATTTCTGTTTTCAAGAACTCTTGTTTACAGGTGTGCGAATTTGACAGGACTTACAAGTCACCGATTAATACGTTCCACCAATTGCTAGGTGTCAGATATAAGTTGTCTCTCTTTTTAAATACAGGTGGTACATGAACAGTTGCCATGCATTAAAATTTCTCAGGAATTGACATCAGATGTCAATTTTTTATTAGCTTAGGATGCTTTCACTGATAAATCAAGAGGAAGAATGAAACAGAGACACGTAAATGTTTTTTTTAAAATATATCTGGCATCTTCTGCCTTAAGTCTGTCTTCTATTGTATATATTTCAAATTTAATTAAGAGGGTTTACTTAGAATATTGTGCTAAAAAGGAATGCCATAATTGAAATTAATTAGTATTTTTTTTTATTAAAAGGAAAATTAATTAGTATTTGTTTTTAAATAGGTAGATTAATCATATTTAAACAGAGTATTTGGTTTTAGTATTTCAATTATTCATTGTGTAAAATCTCAATTTTTTGTTATCTTTGTGTCTGTATTATTGATCTGTAAATATGTTATGTAATATTGTTTATCTTATGTTGTCTTTGTGGATGGTGTATTGGATGTATAGCAATGTTCTTCAGCTACTTTTCCTAACTTTTTTTATGTAATTCTTTTATCGCTTTGTTCAATATAAAAAATTATTCATTGTGTAAATTTTTAATTAATGTTCAGAGGTATTCTACAATGAATGTAAGGAGTGGAGTGTAATGGTCTAAGCTGTTTGATAGTCACATTAAATTATTAATATTCAATAATAAACATAATGTTTCTAAAATAAGTAGCACACAAAATTTATATATATTTTTATGTAGCAAATAAAATAGTTTGATATATCTTAGTATTTTTTAAATAGATGTATTTAAGATATCTATAATAGTTAGTGTCAATAGGCATTCTACAATAGATAATGTCAATAGGGATGGTTGTGTTAACAAAAACTCTTATCTTTTATCTTATATTCGAGCTATTTATTTGTCGAAATATTAATATTCAATAATAAATTTAATATTTTCAAAATAAGTGACACATCAAATTTGGCATACGGCAAATTCATTGCCAGCAATTCACCGATGGAAAATTCACCGCGAGCAATTCACCGTGGGAAAATTCACCGCCATTACAAATTCATCGTGGAAAAATTCACCGCCAAGTAAAATTCACCACCAGCAATTCACAGAAGGGAAAATTAACCGCATTAATGTTTTTTAATATATATTTCAAAAACTTTGAACTTTTTTTTTTTAAAATAATTTTCACCTGCCTTTGAAAATTTTCATAAAAATAAAAAAAAATAAATTATTTACTTTAATTTCTACTTCAAATATTATTTTATTTTTCCATGTGTTTATTTATATATACAATTTTTTATTTTTCCCTGTGTTCCTTTATTTTATATAATAAACATAAAAAAAAAAATATTTTAAAAAATCTATATTATACAATATTGTATCATGAAACAATGGAATTTAATTTAATTTTATATAAAATATTATATATACAATTTTTTATTTTTCCATGTGTTTCTTTGCACAAGTATTAAAAACATATATTTTTTTGTGTGTTTATTTATAATATTAAAATTAAGTTAATGTATTTATTTTTTATTTTTATAATCATAATTGAAAAATATTTTTATTTTTATTATCATATATTGAAAAACATATGATTAAATATATTGAAAATAAAATATATTGAAAAATATTTTTATTTTTATTATCATAAATCAAATTATTCTTTTGCAAAAAATATCAAAGTTTTTGAAATATATATTAAAAAACATTAATGGTGGTTAATTTTCTCCTCGGTGAATTGTTGCTGGAGTGAATTTTACTTGGCAGTGACTTTGTCATGGCCGTGAATTTTCCCACGATAAATTTGTCATGGCGGTGAATTTTCCACGGTGAATTGCTGCCAATGAATTTTCCACGGTAAATTGCTGCCAATGAATTTTCCATGGGTGAATTGTTGGCGATAAATTTTCCTAGAGCTTTATGTCTCCATATGTGTAGTTAATAATTCTAAAGTAAAATAAAATAACTTTTAAATATATAACATAGCTCCAAATTGATATCTCCCAACAAGTTTTAAATAGAGGTATTTAAGATATCTATAGTAGTTTAAAATTTGAAATTAAATGAATAAAGTAAAATCATATTTGTATTGAATTAAAATAAAAATTTGATGAGATACTTTATTATTACAACTAATTTAGTTAAATGATGTGCATGGTTTTAAATTATAATATTTTAATTGTGTTCTTAAGTTAAAAAATAAATTTATTATTATATAATTAGAGTTTTGTCATTAGAATTTTGGGAGCTTTGGGGGAAGAAGATTTTATAAAAGATAATAAATAAATATAGCACACTATCTTTTGTTATTCACACACTCATAGAGGATCGAACTAGAGCTTGAAGGGATTTATAAGAGTTTGTTGAAAGATTCATAACATACCTCAAAATTGGCTATAATTTTTTTTCTTTGTATTTATAAAAAATAAGAAAAATGTCTCATATTACACATGCAAATAAACACAAGTAAACAATAAATTGAATTAAATTAATTTGGAAATCTCCCACAAAAGTAAATAGTATAGGCAATGAAGAGCATGCCATTTACTAATCAATAATGCAATGGTCCCATAACTTTAGCCATTTCATAATTGCAATAAATATTAATAGGTCAATAAGCCATCTTGCTACGCATGCAAAAGTGGTATTACTTTGAAAAATAAAAAAATACACACATGACAACTCTAAGTAGAATTCACAAGCTAATCCCTCTAAACTTCTACCATCTATGGGGAAGACATTGAACGTTCAACCTAATTCTCCCCAAAAATTAGCCTAGGATGAAGTACTTATGGATAATCTAGCAGTGCGAAGTACAAGAACAATATTAGTGATTACACTTTTATTTTATTCATCCATATTTACATATAATAAAAAATACAAGTTAAATAAATTATTCAAGACAATCAAAATTTACAATACACGTAGAACATAAAAACACTCTAATGAAACATACTTATTGGAAACGACACATGACCAAAAAAGGGATGTGGAGCATTAGGCCGAGTGAAAATAAAAGGAAAACATATTTATTGTAAGGACACATCCCTATTATAGAAATAAGTATAGAATAAACTATAACCGAAAGTAAGAAAGTAGAGAAATAAGTGTAAGGAGGACATAAAAGAGATAAAACCTTTGTTATTATGGTGTAACAATGGAAATAGGGTGCCCCACCTTCGAGGAGATGGAGCACAAGGGATAGGGTTCCTATTTCACACTTGTTACACTCAAGGAAACCTTAGAGATCTCAATCCAAATGTAGAAGGGGGAAAGAGATCTTGCAATAAGATATCCTAGGGTGTGAATAGAGACTAAAATGGGGTTCACCACTAAGCTAGGGCTTGGAAAGACAAGACAAAAAAATGAAATGCAAAGTACCATTCAAAACCTAACTAAATGACCTAGGAAATGAAACTAAAATGTAAAATAAAAGATTGAGAAAGTACATAGGTCCACCTGGAAGAGTGATGAGGTCAAAACAAGCTCCAAAACCCTAAAATCTTATTGGTTGATGCCCACTGGGAATCATACACTAGTCTAGTGATTTAGTCTTAGACTAGGGGTTTTGTGCCAAAACTGGAATCTCACAGTGGTTGATTTGAATTCACTAAAATTTGGAAAATGTCCTATTTTGGGTCTCATACACCACAAGTGGAATATTAGTCCCACTTTGATTTTTCAGAGGGTTAAGACCTAAATTTTCTCTCCTCTCTCTGCTCTTTCTTCCACACTTCATTTTCGAATCTGAAACCCTGATTTGCAACCTATAGGTGAATTTTTCGTGAAGATAACAACCTTGTGACGACTTAACAACTTTTTTCAACCTTGCAACCTAGTCGTCAAAGGATCTCCAACTCTTAAGACACCTAGATCTGCAATCACACATGTAGAGAGAGAAAAAATTGTTGGTTTTCTAGTGGATAGGGGTTTGCCTTGGTCAAACACCATTTAGGTAATCAAACCTTATGATGAAACAATGAAATATGAACATGAAACATGAAATATAAAACATGAACAATGATACCTTGAATGATGTCTTGAGATGTAAATCAACAATTTAACATGAAGTGGCCATGTAGAATGTAGATCTTGATCTTGAATGCTACATCACAACACTAGCTCAACAACATGCTTGATTCCTTATGATCTAGACATGATGATGGATCTTGAAATGCTGCAACAAATGATGAATAATTCCACCATTGAATGCCTTAGAAATGCTCCTATAAACTCTCTTGACACTCTTGTGAAGTCTTTGAATGCTTAACTCTTAATATCATGAAGGATTAAGTGAAATAATGATTTGAGACCTAGTTTATATAGGCAATCCATCCAACTTATCATTTATTAGATCCCAGAGGCTGACATTCATGAAATTTGAACTTAAAACCTTGCTTTCTCGCTCAAAACCCTAAAAAGGGGCCAAATGTGACTCATGTACCACTTGTGGCATATAGGTCCCATCTAGATGGGACTCATATGCCCAAGGTGGCATATGAGTGCCACCAAGCCTTTTCAAGTGGAGGAAATGTCGGGGAGTTGGAAAATTAAGTATATTTGATGTCTATGTTAGGATTTTAGTTGAAATAAGCCTCGAGATGCATAATATAAGGTCTTTGGGGCCTATTAATGATGATATGAAGGTCATAAATGTAGGAGGGCCTAAAAATCAATGTGAAAGTGTACATAAAATATACTTTGCAACATTAAATCAAGGAAAAATTAGATCAATTTAGCTTAAAAGGGCCCTAAATCCAATGTGAATGTGGAAAACACATTACAACACTAGATCAAGGAAACATTAGGTCCATTTTAATTTTACTCATTCCCAAATTAAGTGCAAAAATGTAGGGGGATACATTTTTTGTCATTACATTTAGCCCCCACTTTAGTGAGAGGAGGAACTTTCTTCAAACTCACACTAAAGTAGACATTCAAGAGGGGTCCAAGTGTATGTATGTGGATGGTCTAGGATAACAAGGATCAAAGGAGGTGGTCAAGCTCCTAGGATCCAAGATCCTATGTTAAACTGACATAAGGACAAAAGGACACACACAAGGTGTATAATATGCAACATCAAGATATATAAACATGCAATGTCAATAACTACAACAAAAACAAAAACAAAAACAAGAAAAAAATAAAAAGAGGTGGATCAAGCCTCAACCGTTTGTCCAATGCAATGTGGATCAGATCTAAGTTGTTTGTCCAAAAATGCACGCTCACTCTTTGCCAACAAAACTTTAGGCTGTCTATTGGGAGAGTATCCAAAAAGGGTGGCTTCGTGAGAAAGTCATGCCTCTATATCGGCTTCTCACTGTATAATGAGAAAGTCATGCCAATGTTTAGGATTCTCATCATACGCTAACCATACCAAAGTTATACCTCTTGATAACTTTGATAAGACACCACAAGATAATGAACTTCAAGCTTCATGAGGAAAGCAAAGCTTCCTATGCTTGAAACTCATGAACAAATAAGATGGCACCATAGGCAAGCAAAGTGTATCATGCAAGGTGGCCATATAATAGTTATTGTAAATGCAAAATAGTGTAAGGTACATTCAAATGGATTTTTCTTAGTTCATGTGAGATATATTATTAGGGAACATCATGTATAATGTCTCTAAGAGAGGACAAGTCAAAGAAATATCACTCTCTTGGAGGAAATCAAACCCAATGACACCACCAAGAAAAGGACGCATCACAAGAATAAGCAAAATCGCATAGTGAAACATGAGTGTCGATATAATGTCACATGTGAGTCAACTTAAGGAATGTCATCCACATCGAAAGCTTGCTCTTATATGTACATGAAAGATGGTCAAATATCCAAAAGAGATAACAAGTTGCATACAAGGACAAGGCTACCTAACCCCTAGCCCCTACTTAGTACAACATGCTAGAGTGAAAATTAGTATCAATTAGAGGAACTAGGTGCTTCAACCTAAGGAAGGGCACCATGATCCTTAAGATGTTGATTTTTATCACTTAAAACCTTACATTCATTAGTAGAATGACCATGAGCTCTATGATATGCACAAAATGAATTCTTGTAGTAAAATTTCTTTCGTGTTCTTATAGGGAGAGATATCAAAGGATCTTGGAGAAGTCTCGACAAGATACCCTCTTGATCAATGGAAAAATATGTTCCTTTATTTTGTGACAAAGATATATCTTGCTTAGTATTAGGTGTCATATTTACACAAGACTCTTTATAATGTGATATTTTGTACTCTCCTTTATAGGAGGGTATAAAATCTAGTGTTATATGTATGAGCAATAGTGTTGTAATTTGATTGCTATGAAACATTATTCTTAGATGGGTAAAGGATAAGTTTGGGTGTTTTTGAGTCTATGGTCATTGTGAGGGTGGGTAAAGAATTAGAGGATTCTTAGGATGTCCCATAGGTATGTAGGAGGTCCATTAATGAAGGGGGATCTAACAGAAACTTGCACATTCATAACCTTAGCAGTTTCAGTTTGATGTATTTCTAATAAAGGGGAACCGAGTGTTATCTTTTCACCATCATCTAAGGAAGCTGAAATGTTGTCATTTTCTTCCACCATGATATCCTCCCTAGGAGGAGAGTTTTTTAGGAGAACTAAAAATTAGATGTTCATGGCATTCAAAGGTTGGTTATGCTAAAATGACTTCACCTCAAGTAGGGGAATAATAAATGGTTGGATTTTCTTGTTCAATAAGGTTTTCCCTAGGGGAAGAGGGGCAACTAAGATTCTCATGAATTCCATCAATTTCATTTTCTAACATCAAGGTACATCTTCTTCACAACTAGGAGAGATACTAGGAGAAGAACAAATGTGTTTGTCGAGATTTTCCATAATTTCATTCCTTTGTCCCATGATTTCTTCTAAAATAGGATAGGTAGGGTAAGAATCATAAAGAGGGTTGTCATAGATCTTAAAGATTTGATCATCTAACACCAATATATCTTCCTCACTTACAATTTCATCTTCTAAAACATTATCACAAGAGGGGAAGGTTTTGGGAGATGAATGTGGACTAGTTGAAGTGTTATCTAGGTAGGTTTCAATGGTATCTTGTTGTGTCATGTCATCGTTATGATTACCTATGGTTGTGTCCTCTTGTTCAGTAATGTCTTGCCTAATAGGAGAGGTAAGAGGAGAGAAACAACTAGGGTTCTCTAAACTCTGATCGATTAGTTCTTCTAACACCAAAATATCTTCTTCACAACTAGGAGAGATATTAGGAGAAGAACAAATATGATTGTTATGATTACCCAGAGTTGTATTCTCTTTCATTAGACTAACCTCACTCATAGAAGGAATACTAGGAGAGGGATCAATGACAAACAAAAAGAGAGGGGAGAAGACTTCATATTCATATGCACTTAACGAAACTTTCTTACAACATTCAACAAGATCTAAAAATAGAACATGAAGTATGACAACTATAGATTTTTGCAAAGAAAACACGATGCAATGATTGTCCTACAAATTTGAAATGCAAAAGGATAATGCAATTTTCAGACTTTGAGCATGATAATTGACCATGAAATGTTGTAAATGCCAATTTTAAATTAAGTAATGCATGAAATGAACCGAATTAAGCTAGATCTAATGAAATGCATGTAACAAAAACTTAGCCAATTGAAATAGATAACTAATGACAACAAATGGAAGTGTAGAAATAAGGTTTTCAATGCTTTAAAAGGAAGTTTTAGGGCTGATATAGGAATAATTCGCCCAAAAGGGCATATGAGTCCTAGTCAAGGTTTCCCAGGGGTTCAAATGCTAGAAAATGCACAACATAGAAATCTCAGAGAGTAGGAAAAATAACTTGTACTGGGACTAAATCACCTAGAGGGGTATATGAGTCCCAAATTAGGGTTTTTGCATCAATTTCAAATTTTTTTGAGTTGATTCTAATTGTTTTATGCTGAAAACTGAAGAAGCTACATGATTTAATCTATAAATTCAAATCAAAATTTCAGCATATCATCAATAAAGCCTTTCCAAATGAATACAAATGCAAAATGCAAACTAAACTATGCAAAACTAAAATAAATGCATTCAAAGGAAAATCAGCTCCATTGTTTTCCTATTTCACCATGATTCTTGATTTATGCATTTGATGCTCTTAGATTTTTATGAGAACAAGTACAACAAGAAGCTGTGATGAGTGGAAGAGAATTGAAATTGATTTTTAAATCAAAATGTGTATGAAAATGTGCATCCCCAAAAAGTGAGAATGAGGAGGTTTTTATAGATTGAATGCATAATGTGAAAATGAGAAATGAGTGGAGTGATTTATGCCATGATTCATGTTTGGAAGCTCAAATTGTGCAATTTTGAGCTAATTCCATGGAAATTGATTGATGAGTTTACAATTTTAAGCTAATTTCATGGAATTGATTTATGAATTTTAATTTATTTAATGAAATATGGATGCATTTTAATGATTAATGCAAATGAATAATCATGCAAATAGTCAAAGTGAAATGATTTATGTAAATGGATGAATATGAAATGATTTATGGATATGTTAATGATTAATGAAATGATAAATATTTATGAAATGAATTAATGAAATATGCATTTGGATAAATAATGGATAAATGACTAAATGATTATGTGAATGGATTATGGTTATGAGTAAATGCTTATAAATGCTTATAATATTTTAATGGTTTTATGGAGATATGATTATGCAATGGATAAAAATGATTAAGAGGAAATTTTTATGCATCTACATTTTTCCCCTCTTTGAGACAATGCAGCCTGTCGCATTGTTTCAAAGAAAAAAAGATTGATTAACTGATACATGCCCCAAGGATATCCTAGTAAGGATGATGATAAGGATGATATGCCCCCTCAAGAGATTGATCGAACAAATTGTAAAAAGATTAATCTCTCGATAGATGTCTAGAAAATGATTGGATACCTGATATTGCACAAGTGATAAAGCAGTGATGTACATTTGATGGAAATGCACAGTTGATGGGCATAACTGAACAATTGATGGAAATGATCAATATAGCCAAGTTGATGAGCTAATGAAGCTGATTGAGCTGATTAAGCTGATTTAGAATGATGCTTACGCAAGACAAGGTGTTGCAATGATGGATTGACTGATTGATTAAGGGGGCATGAAATTTTGAGAAGCAGGTTGATTGATTTGAGATTTGATTCAAGAGACATATATCAGTGAGTTAAGCAATTCATTGATTTCTCTGCAACAAGAAAGATGAAGAAAATGAAATGCAAGATGGAAGAGAATGAAGGTGATGAAGCCTCTTATGCCTTTTATGTTCTTTTATCATCATCGAGATTAATATGTCGCAAATTAGTATAAGTGTCTAGAGAACATGAACATCTAGACGACCTGAATACTGTCTACATTTTTATTTAGTAATGAAGTATAAGCATATAGGTATAAGAACCTTAGATGACCTAAATACTTATTGCATGGAAGACACTATCAGACAAGGAATGCTCTCATCCACAGTAGACTCATAGGTCCTCGATGGTTTTAGGTAAGCATGTCCTAAGACGAGTCATCCTATAAATAAGAAACAATCCACAAACAAAAAACAAGTGAACATGCCGCATCCTCACCTCTCTAGTCCAAGACATCCTGGAGAAGCTAAAAGGCATGTCACCAATGATAAAATCATAAAATAAGCAAATATCAACAAACAAACAGGGGTCCCGCTTCGATGTAGAACTGATTCTTGTTATAGTTTATGTGTTTGGTTGGATTTGTAAGATGGGTTGATATATATGTTATAATGTTTGTTTGATTGTCAACACTTGCATGTTTTGATTTTGTTGAAGTTCAAAGCTGTGTGGTGATCTGAAAGTGTCACTATTTTTTGGATTTTTTGATTTTTTGGGGATTTTTGGAATATTTGATTTTTTTGGATTTCTTCAGGACATTTCATTATTTTTTTTGGATTTTTTCAAGACATTTTACTTTTTTTGGATTTTTCAAGACATTTTATGATTGTTTTTGGATTTTTAGGACATTTAATTTTTTTGGATTTTTTCAGACATTTTACAATTTTTTTTGAGTTTTTCGGACATTTTATGGTTTTATGAATTTTCAGGACATTTTACGATTTTTTGGGATTTTTTTCAAGACATTTTACAATTTTTTTTTTGGATTATTTTAAGACATTTTATGATTTTTTTTGGATTTTTTGAAGTTTTAAAGATGGAGTGAAATGAAATGTGATATGGCTGATTGAAGAAACTAGATGCCCCACACTAGAGGTGGTGCAACCATGGATAAGTGATAGATCAAAATGAAAGATTCATTGCAAAACATGTCACACAAGCAACATATCTTTTGTCAAAAGATGATAATGGTTGGTTGATTGGATGCCAGGAATGATTGATTCCATAAGGCATCATGATGATAAGTACTTAGGATCACTGATTCCTCTAAGTACGATAAGTTTGATGATTTTTGATGTTTGATTGACAAAAGATATGTGGATTGGATAATGTTTTACAACTAGACTTAAATATGATTCACATGATAAGATTCAAGGTTGCAAAGGGACATGATGACCAACATTGGAGGTAATTTAATCATGGATAAATGATAAGGATGTGAACTATGATGAAATGGTAGCCCTTAAGGATATGAAAGGAAATCCAAAGCATGCATTCGTAATTTTGCCCCTAATCTCATCAAGAACAAAGGAAAGGAAATGGGACATGGATTTTGATAACCTAAGAGATATGGAATGGAAGAAAGAAAGGATAAGGATAATGAATAGGATGATCAAGATCGATAAGATATGAAAAAAATTCCTAAGTATTTTTCCGCTATTCCTCATGAAGACCAAGGGAAGAAATGATGTATTTAGATAGAATGATGGAATATGGATAAGGTGAATGATATGATATGAAAGATATGGACAAAGTATATAGGATAAGATGTATGAAGTTTAAGAGGATCCTTAACATTGTCAAGATCAAAGGTGGAAAGGTAAAGGATGAACATAAAGAGGATAATGGATATGAATGATAGGATGGATGAAACTTTCCCCCAAGTGTAGAGTGCAAGAGGAATATGGAAGAAAAGATATGGATAGGGATAAATGAAAATGGAAGGTAATATATGCATGATAGGAAGATGGAGGGAGGAATCAAGCATCAAGTTTCATAGCTAATATCCCTCGAATATGTGCTCTAATAAACTATGGAAATGGGGATTAGACTCATAAACATAGGTATTTTAATGATATGATGGGAGAAGCTAAGGAAACATGTAAAGGTTTGGACTAAAGGAGAGTAATGGGGGGTGAATGTTGGATAATGGATAGGAGGTTGGAATGCTTGTTGATGGTTATATGAAAAGGATGGAAAGATCAACATTGGAACACACCTTGAAGGGTGGTGGAGTGATGGAGGAAAAATGGAGTTTGACAGTGATAGGTGTTTAGATGGACGATTGGATGAAGCTTTTGGATTAGCAAATTTGGATGCCAATTTAGATTTTATTGCTTCCATGAGACTTTTAGGAATCCACATAGCTTTTGAATTTGATTTTTGATTCATGGGCCTTTGTGACCTTTGAGATTCTTCTTTTTGCTTTATGGGCCTTTGTGGCTTTTGAAATTTTCCTTTTTGATTTATAGGCCTTTGTGGCCTTTGATTTTTTTATTTTTGATTTATGGGCCTTTCTATCCTTTGATTTTTTTTCTTTTGACTTGATGGGCCTTTGTGGCCTTTTGGATTTTTATTTTGACTTGGGATCAAATTTTCTTTTATTTTTGCATGTCTCTTCGAGGAGACATGTTGATCCTTTGATATATGAGATTTTGATATGGAATATTTTGACATTTGGCACCCAAATTGCTTCCAAGAGCAATGGTATGGGTGGATGAAGATGAATGATATGGAGGTATTATGGATGGATTAATGTAGGTAGAATTTTGAGAGGGCATCAAGGATGTGTGCCTTTGTTTTTCTTGATGAATAGGAGATGGAGGGATGTAGGGCCCCAATATGGATGGAAGGGTCAATGAACTAGGGTTTGGATGATAAGGACCAAGGATAGTTGGAAGGTTTGATGGACTAGGATAAGGACCTAGGATAGATGGAAGGCTTGATGGACTAGGATACTTAGGTTTATTTTGATGGATTATGGACTTACGATGGGTATCAATGTCTTGAGCATGAGCTGTATAACCAAGGCCATGATAATGTAGATTTTCTTGGATATAAAGGGGTTCTAGGATACCTTGTTCATGAATTCCTAATCCTTTTCCTTTATAGTTCATACTTTGACATATTCGTTTGCCAACATGATATATATTATTTATGAAACAAGATGCAAGTCTATCATGAGGTGGATGTGATATGGAAGGAATAACAAGATCTTCAAGTAGACCACCTTGGATAAAAGTGAGGGAACCCATTTGATAGGTAAGAGGTTCATGGATAGCTTGAATAGGGGTGATCGACTCTTGTGGAGGATTGTAATCATGAGGGGAATTAGGATGGGTGATAGGATCTTGACATGGTGATGATGGGGTACTTTGATCTTGACTTGGAAAAGGATCATGAGGTGTAGGAGATTGATTAGCTTGCTCTTTATTAGATATGGAATCATCATGAAGTGGTATGAAAGGAGTGTATTGATCATGAGAAGGATGAACATCATCATAGAATGAAAGGGTATCCTTGAATGGAGGTATATCTTGATCTTGACGAGGAAGGGAATCCTGATATTTTGTGGAAAGCATATCTTGATCATTTGATATGATGGAATCATGAGATGGTATGGATTCATTAGATGAGATGGAAGGAGGAATTTTAAGGATACTTTTCTTTTGAGATGGAAGGGGATCATCTTGGATGAAAAAAAAAGAGATAAGGGGATCATCATGAGGTTCTTGAGAGATGGGATCTTGGTCAAAGATTGGAAGGGGTTGTTGAATTTTGGTATCATTGGATGAAGTGGAAGGAATAATTTTATCTTGATGTGTAGGGGAGTCTATGCTAGCATGCTTTGGACTAAGAGATTGGCATGACTCATTGGATGGAGATGGTATGATGAGAGAGGATGGTTGGATAGATTCGTTAACTTGGGTGAAAGACTCATGAGGTTTATTTTGAATTATGGGGGATGAAGATAGATGCATGACATGGTAGGATTGCTCAAGATTATTTGTGTTTGAGGACATAGATTTAGGTTTTTCATTTAGCCTTTGTAGAAATTCATGGACATTGAACTTGGATGATGTAGTTTTGGGTGAGGATAAAGGCTTATGAGATGATTGCATTAATTCATTCAAATGTTGGGATTCATGTTGTTTTTCAAGCTCTTTCAAATGATGGTCAAGATATTTAATCCTTTGGTTTCGTTCATAGGTCATCGATGAATATGGAGGATAGTAGTTAGACATATTTGGTTGATGGTTTTAGAAATATTTTAAGGTGTTGCAAGTTACTAGGTGTGATGTTTGTTTGAGGTCAATTGTCTATGTTCAGATTTGTGAATGTGGTGAATACTATTTGAAAATCCAGAAAATACTTGACAAGCACGATGTTTTGGTGTATGCAAACGCACATGATACAAGCACAATCCTAATAGGCCAAGGGTTTGTATACTTGATATAGCCCACCGATATACCCCAGATTGGTGCTAAACACCTTTCCTTCTCGAGAGTGGATAGATTAGAAGTTTGGTGGCATTGGCTCCCCTCCACGGCTCATTAACGTCATTCGAGCACACCCACTTCGGATTCTTGGGTCATCACTTCCCAAGAACTGCTATCTCTACTCAAGGGAGTCAGTAGTGAGTATCTTCGGGCATGATACTGTACCCTACACTATACCAAGCAACGGCTGAAAATGGTTGGCTTCTAAAACAATAGGTGTTTAGTTAGGGCATCCGTTTGAGTGGCCACACATGGGGTGAGAGATTAATCACCAATTAGGTGGCACTCCAACCTAAAGAGGTTACGCTCAATAGGGTTTATGGGAGTACTACTCCGTCCATGTGACACATCCACACTCGTGGTACTTGAACTTTCCTCAAGCACCCATTTTATATCCTAGCTCAAAGTGGCTTGGCTTTAGCCTATTACCGGTCGGGTCATCCCTTAAGTTGAGTACTTTTTCCCTTAAGGCAGGCCCATTTCTAGAAATAATAACCATTTCTCTTACACCCAGGATCACTCGAAAGTGAAAGGGGAGAGGATACTTCAATTATTAAGTTGTGAAGGTGAAAAAAAATAAGGTGGGTCTGATTTTTTGATCACCTAGTTTTCACAAGGTGAGAGCATAATCACCTACCACCTTCAAGCACAGTCAAACAGAATCAAGAACATGTTCATTAACCCCCTAGTTAAGCCTATGTGGAAGAAGACAATTGTTCATTTTTAATGCACCAATTGAAGTGTTTTCTCATCTAAAAGACAATTGGTTTCAAAATCATGTCTTTGACAAATGTCTTGCATCAAAATCTCATTAGTAGTTTCATGTCTCCTTTCTTTAACAAGCGTATGTTTTAATTTTCAATTCTTTTCCAAACAAACCTAGCAAAAGAAACCAAATTAACAAAATTAGTCACAAAACCAAAACTTAAGCAAAATGAACACTAACATAAATCCTAATGAAATTAATTCAATCTAAATTAAAATCTAAATTTAATTTAATTCTAACTTTGAAGTGTACACTAAAAGAGAAAAAAAATCCAAAACTAAAATCTAAACTATATTAGTAAAAATTAAACTAAATTAAATGAGTAACTAAAAATCTAGACTAAATTAAAAAATAATCTAACTAAATGAGAAATTAGAGACTGAATTAAATCTAAATTAAAAGGCTAAGAATCTAAATTAAAGACTAAATCTAAAAATTTAAAATCTATATTAAATTAGAAACTAAAACTCTAAACTAAATTAAAAATTAGTCTAAGTTAATTGAAACTAATCTAAATTAATCTAAGCCTTAAAATTAATCTAGTTCTAAAAATTAATCTAAATTAAAAAAAATAAAAATCCAAACTAGACTAAAATTAAATCTGAAATAAATCTATATTAAATCTACATTCTAAATTTAAAAAGATCAAAATTAAAAAAAAACAAAATCTAATTTAGAAAAAGCTATTAAAAGTTAAAAGCTAAACAAAAAAGCTAAATCTAATTTAAAAATTAAAAGCTAACTCTACATTAAAAGTTAAAAAGCTAAAAATTAAAATCTAAATTAAAAGCTAAAAACTAAAAATCTAATTTAAATGTTAAAAGCTAAAAATCTAATTTAAATGTTAAAACTAAAACTTGACACTCAAAATTAAATTGCAGGATAAAATGCTGTGGGATGCTATTCATTATTCACAGATGCAAATGCAAATCAAGGATTTGTGCTACAGGCTCATACATTGCTAAAAACTGATGCATTTTTAAATTATGCAAATGATTTTTTTTGTTTTTTTGTTTTTGTTTTTGTTTTTGTTTTTGTTTTTTTTGCTTTTGGTAAATCAAAGTTTTTATTGTGTTTTGAAATGCTTTCACAATGTAACTTGCTACAAAGAAATTGATATCTGATTTTTCCTTTCAACTACAAAATTAGATAATGTATATTATATCAAATCTGAAGTTGTTGATCCTACAAAAATATATATATCATATTCAAATGTGAAGAAGTCGATATGTTGTAGATGTCAAGAAATTGTTGTTCTGCAAAATGTAGATCATATCAGATTTGTCTTTCAATTTTCCTGCAGATCAGTGTGCATGCAAAATGTGAAAAAAAAATATTCATCCTGTCGTTCACGTCAGGTCCACCATTTGTTTTATGCTGAAAACTGAAGAAGCTACATGATTTAATCTATAAATTCAAATCAAAATTTCAGCATATCATCAATAAAGCCTTTCCAAATGAATACAAATGCAAAATGCAAACTAAACTATGCAAAACTAAAATAAATGCATTCAAAGGAAAATCAACTCCATTGTTTTCCTATTTCATCATGATTCTTGATTTATGCATTTGATGCTCTCAGATTTTTATGAGTACAAGTACAACAAGAAGCTATGATGAGTGGAAGAGAATTGAAATTGATTTTTAAATCAAAATGTGTATGAAAATGTGCATCCCCAAAAAGTGAGAATGAGGAGGTTTTTATAGATTGAATGCATAATGTGAAAATGAGAAATGAGTCGAGTGATTTATGCCATGATTCATGTTTGGAAGCTCAAATTGTGCAATTTTGAGCTAATTCCATGGAAATTGATTTGTACAATTTTAAGCTAATTTCATGGAATTTGATTTATAAATTTTAAATTATAAAATGAAATATGGATGCATTTTAATGATTAATGCAAATGAATAATCATGCAAATAGTCAAAGTGAAATAATTTATGTAAATGGATGAATATGAAATGATTTATGGATATGTTAATGATTAATGAAACGATAAATATTTATGAAATGAATTAATGAAATATGAATTTGGATAAATAATGGATAAATGACTAAATGATTATGTGAATGGATTATGGTTATGAGTAAATGCTTATAAATGCTTATAATATTTTAATGGTTTTATGGAGATATGATTATGCAATGGATAAAAATGATTAAGAGGACATTTTTATGCATCTACACTAATGTTTCTAACTTGTATGATGTCTGGACTATTTGAAATTGTAGAATTTTAGTGAAATTTAATGATCTCAGATGCAAAAATGCAACCTATATGCACTTTCACTAATGCAAGATTTAGAAACCCTAGATGCCAATTAACTAATGCAAAACCTAATTCAAAGTCAATGCAAGCTAGATCTACGATTATGATGCACTCCAAATTAGAAAAGGGGTGTTCATGTTAAGTTCACCAAAATGTAACAATGAAAATAGGGTGCCTTACCTTTGAGGAGATGAAGCACAAGGGATAGGGTTCCTATTTCACACTTGTTACACTCAAGGGAACCTTAGAGATCTCAATCCGAATGTAGAAAGGGGGGAAAATATCTTGTAATAAGGTATCCTAGGGTGTGATTAGAGACTAAAAGGGGGTTCACCACCAAGCTAGGGCTTGGAAAGACAAGAAATGTAAATGACATGCAAAGTACCATGAAAAACCTAACTAAATGACTTAGGAAATGAAGCTGAAATGCATAATAAAAGATTGAGAAAGTACAAAGGTGCACCTGGAAGAGTGATGAGGTCAAAACAAGCTCCAAAACCCTAAAATATTATTGTTTATTTCCCATTGGGATGCATACACTGGTCTAGGTGATTTAGTCCCATACTAGGGTTTCTGTGCCAAAAATGGAATCTCACAGTGGTTGATCTAAATTCACTAAAATATAGGAAATATGTTATAATGAGACTCATATGCCACAAGTGGTGTATCAGTCCCACTCTACTTTTTTAAAGGGTTAAGACCTGCATCTACTCTCCTATCTCCACTCTTTCTTCTACACTTTGTTTCTAGATCTCAAACCTTGATTTGCAACCTATATGTGACTTTCCATGAAGATAGCAACCTTGTGACAACTTGAAAACTTTCTTCAACCTTGCAACGTAGTCTTCAAAGGATCTTCAAGTCTCAAAACACCTAGTTCTTCAATCACACATGTAGAGAGAGAAAAATTTGTTGGTTTGTTAATAGATAGGGGTTTTCCTTGGAAAACCCCATTTAAGTAATCAAACCTTATGATGAAACAATGAAATATGAACATGAAACATGAACATTGATACCTTAAATGATTTATTGAGATGTAAATCAACATTCTAACATGAAGTGGCCATGTAGAATGTAGATCTTGATCTTGACTTGGATATGAAACAATTCCTAATCTTGGATATTGAATGCTACATCACAACACTATAACAACAACATGATTTATTCCTTATGATCTTGACATGATAATGGATCTTGAATTCTTGCAACAAATGACTAAGAATTCTATCCTTGAATGGCTTAGAAATGCTCTTGTAAAATCTCTTGACACTCTTGTGAAGTCTTGGAATGATTAAATCTTGATTTCTCATGTTGATATCATGAAGCCTTAGGTGAAATAATGATTTGAGACCTAGTTTATATAGGCAATCCATCCAACTTACCGTTTATTAGATCCCAAAGGCTGACATTCATGAAATTTGAACTTAAAACCTTGATTTCCCACTCAAAACCCTCAAAAGGGTCCAAATGGGACTCATATGCCACTTGTGGCATATAGGTCCCATTTGGATGGGACTCATATGCCACTTGTGGCATATAGGTCCCATTTGGATGGGACTCATACACCCAAGGTGGTGTATGGGTCTCACCAAGCCTTTTAAGGTGGAGGAAATGTTAGGGAGTTGAAAAATTAAGTATATTTGATGTCTATGTTGGGATTTAGATTAAAATAAGCTTCAAGATGCATAATATAGGGTCTTAGGGACCTATTAATGATGATATGAAGGTCATAAATGCAAGAGGGCCCAAAACTCAATGTGAAAGTGTACATAAAATATACTTTACAACATTAAATTAAGGCAATATTAGGTCAATTTAGCTTAAAAGGGCCCTAAATCCAATGTGAATGTGGAAAACACATTACAACACTAGATCAAGGCAACATTAGGTCCATTTTAATATTACTCATTCCTAAATTAAGTGCAAAAATTTAGGGGGATATGTTTTCCGTCATTACATATGATAAATGGGCTAAATATATATACAAATAGTAATAGTTTATTTTGAGAGTTACAATGAATATTTAAGTTCCTTTATTATAGATTCACAATTATTTTATATTATTGTATGATGAAATTTTCTATCACAAACCTTCTTACTATTCTCTTGCTACAAGCACCAATGTACAAATATAGCTTGCAAGATTGTAAGACTGATAACTTTAGTCTGTGACTTCCCTTTTTCTTGCCAATAGTTGGTTCCAATGTCAGTACCTTGGTAAGACATTAAAAGAATAGATCAAAAACATTAAAATAATAAATTACAAAATAAAATAAGATATTGAGAAGATTATTATGAAGAAGAAAACTAATTTTATGATTTGAGGTAGAATCTATTAGGTCCTAACCTCATGAGAGGGGTTTACACACATAGGGGGTGATGAATGGAAAGGGGGAGGATATTGAAGAGATCCCCAAAAAGATGCAACTAGTCAAAGTAGGATAAACACGAACACCCATACAAAGGGAGATAAAAGAGATGAAGAGATATTAAATAAAAGATCCAATTAATAATGAAATTAAGCGGGGAATACAAAATTAGAAACAAACACAAGAACAGTAAGAGAGATACTATAAAAGAATAGAGAAAACTATACACATTGATTTCCATTGTGTCAAGAGGGTTGCAATGAAAAAATTATAGTGAGGAAAAGTTATAGTATGCCAAGAGGGGTACAATAGAAAATGATAGTGAGGAAAAGATACAACACACAAAGAGGGCTATGGTTGAAAAATATAGTAAGGAAAAGTTACATTGTGTTGGGAGGGCTACAACTAAAATAGTAGCAAGGAAAAGTTAAAGCTTTCCAAGAGAGCTGTGGTTGAAAATAGTACTAAGGAAAAGTTACATCATGGAAAGAGAAGTATAGTTAAAAAATGATACAAATCTATATATTTCTGAAGAAAGAGGTAAACTAAGTGCACTATCTAGGGGCTACAACTAATAAAAACAATAGAACTATGTGACACTCCAAAATAATTTAATTCACGTATACATACTAAAATAGAGATCCTCACTTATCTAGAGGGAAGTGACACATATTCAAGAATATGTGAAGAGGCTTGCAATATCATGAAAGATGCAACACTTTTAGTATTATATAAAATACCCCATATTGAACCAAAATTATCTATTCTTGAGATTCCTAAGTGTCTTAAAATTGTTGAGGTTAATGGCGTTACATCCTGCCCACTGGAAATTTTGGGAGGGATTAATGCATGTGTTTTGTGTAGAATGGAAGGAAATGTCTATTGAAGTTGATGATTGAACTCCACAACACCCAAAAATCACCTACAAACAATTATCCTATCACAAAAGAAAGATCAAAGAAACTGATTTTCTATGCAACCAAGATAGAAAAGATTGAATCTAGAAAATCACTAATATGTGTAATGTCTAAACCTAAATGGTTTTGAATTGAATTATTATAGTGAATGTGCAAGCTTTATAAAATCATGTAAAAACAAAATAAAGAAAACCCTAGATGAGGATTGCATTACATTGTGACAAGTGTCTTAATCTCATGCATGAGACAACTAGACCTATATTTAGCCCAATATAATAATTAAAAAAAACTCCTAAGTTTAGCTTAAGTGAACAAAAGTAATAAGGGAATTGATAATTAGTTAATGAATAATTATTTATCAAATGATGTCCAAATTACTCCAACACCCCCCTTAAGATCAACTTAGGGAGAAGCAAAAAAACCCTAATGCAGAATGCAATGATGGATGCATGGATGGGTCTTGGATACAAGTATTGATGAGGTACCCATGTATAAATAAATAAAATCTCTCATAACTAGTGAAAATTATAAAACCACATGGGGAAATCTCCTCTCCAAAAGAGAGAAAAATAAATGATTGCACTAGTGAAAGAAGGATACAAGGACTCAATATAGATCTCCCCCTAATAGGAGAGAGTGAAAATGAGGATATAAATCCCCCCCATAAAGAAAGAGCTCCATGCTAATGATGAATTCCTAAAGACAAAATATGATCCACTTCCTACAAATAATATTTCTCCCCTTAGGAAGAAATGGATCCACTGGTGATTGGAGAAGCCAATCCAAAAGAATGGGTGAATCAAGAATCCAAATCAAAATGATGTGTGCCTCTAAAATTTGATCACATGTCCACATGTTGGAAAGCAATGATGTTGATCCAAAATATTGTGAAGATTGATATAGCACAAGCTACAAAGGCAATGAAGATGGTATGCCAACAATGTTGGTGTGGCTATCAATAAAGAGGAGATGAATTTCCTCAAAGTAATCCTCCATATCTACAATATAGGACTCCACAAGCAATGATGATATGTCTGCAAGATACGAATCCCAAATATCTATGTCTAAAAGAAGATGGATGTCCTACTATAGTAAATCAATAGGGATCAAAGATGTGGTGATGTCAAACTTATCAAGAACAATAGGAGATGATCATGAAGTCTCGATACAAAGAGTGGGAACATGAAGAAAAGTCTCTAAACCATCAAAACATGCAAGACTTGTGATATAATCAAGCTCCTCTAAAGTATCATCATCAAATGGTATCAAATCTGCATTTTCAAGAGGGATGAGACAATCTACACTAGGATCCTATGGATATAGAGAGATATGAGGGTCTCCATGGATCTCCCAAAGTTGATTCCAAAGTGTGTGGGGACATTCAATGTTTGATACAACACACATAGTGTCAAGATGAACATTGAAACATATAACCCCTACAATATGATCTTTGATGATACCCCATGTTGATAAACTCCCTAGTGTGTCTGGTGTAGGTATGAGGCCATATGAAAATAAGGTAAAATATCAAGCCACTTGAGATGTGTCAGGATGCCATTTCGCCAAGACTCATAGTTATCCTTTTCCAAGTTGATCACAAAAGGACGAACAAAAAAATCAGAGACTAAAAACCTCAGTACTGATAAAGAAGATCAAATGATATCATCCTACGCAAATAGATCCTTTCCAAGTGCCAAAACATCCAAGTAATTAATCAGAATGTGAAAACAAAAAATATTGAATAAAATGTATTTGGGGTAGATTCTAGAAAAAGTACAAGAATAAATCTGAAGATCTCAAAAATACCTTTTCAATGCCAATTGAATCACGAAAATTGGAGATACAGGAAAAAAGTTACGAGCTTGAACTTGTAAAAAATGAAGATCTAACTTTAAATGAGAATAATAGGAACTAGTAGAAAAATATAATAATGAGACCAACACCACTCAAAATTTCTCGAAACTGGCTTTCTAACGATATCTTGTTTGCTTGATTTTGACATTGTATACCCAAGTTATGTCTGATTTACGGAAATAGGTCAAAAAAGACAAAAAAACTTAGCTGGTGGCTCTAGTGGGTGGTGAATTTTTTTTAAAGCCTTTTTTTCTTTTTTGGATTTTTTTTTGCTTTCTTTTTTTGTTTTTTTTTGTTTTTTTGAAAAAAAGAAAAAAGAAAAATTGATTATTCAAATTTTTATTGATTTTTTTTGGAAAAACAGATTAAAAAAATAGAAGATTTTTCTCAAGATAGGATCTCTCATAATATAGACAAGAGGCTATAGATCTAGAGATCTGATACCATGTTGAAGTTGATGATTGAATTCCACAACACCCAGAAATCACCTACAAGCAATTATCCTATCATAAAAGAAAGATCAAAGCAATTGATTTGCTATGCAACCAAGAGAGAAAAGATTGAATCTAGAAAAGCATTGATATGCATAATGTATTAACCTGAACATTTTTGAATTGAATTATTACACTGAAAGTACAAGATTTATAAAATCATGCAAAAAATAAATAAATAAAACCCTAGATGAGGATTGCATTAGATTGTGACAAGTGTCTTAATCTCATGCAATGAGACAACTAGACCTATATTTAGCCCAATATAATAATAAAAAAACAATCCTAAGTTTAGCTTAAGTGAACTAAAGTAATTGTAGACACCCAAAATTTTCCATGTCATAACATCACCTAGTCATACATGACCTTGTAAGACATCTTGTGATATTTTACCCTAGGTCATTACATTATCCCACCTATCCCATTTATTCCACTTGATCACCTTCCCAATTAATTAAATAAATCTCATTTATTTAATTAATTCCCTTTCACATGTCCCAAAATAATTCAAATTAAATATTTGAATTAATCCTCATTTATCACCACATTGCAACATGTGTCGCATGAATACAACTCTTCACATGCATAAATAATCTAAATAATTTTATTATTTAAATTATGAGATTCCCACTCACATCCTATTTTTAGCCCTATTCATTGTGCATCATAGGCATCTTTTCCTCCAAAATAAATAAAAGAATCCCACTTATACCCTCACATCCTAATTTTAGCCTCATGTCATAACTCACTTAATGTGCATCATAGGCACTAAAATCAACTTTTAATCCTAGCCATACACATCATATAATTGAATTTTGATCTTGTCCATCAAATCAAATTAGCTCTTGCCTATAAATCTAGCCCTTCACAATCCACTTGCATAAATCTTCTTCTAACATACTCACTCTACCAAAATTTCCTTCAATCTTCCCATCTATCTATCTATTTATCTTCTTCTATCATCTTTCATCTCAACGTTATGCTGCAAAATTGAGCAATCAACAAACAAACCTTAAAAATCTTGCATTCTCATGTAGGTGGAGAAGAGCAATGGAAATAAATCAAATCTAGCTTGGAGATTAGTTTGCTTTGCTTTCTTATTTTGATTTTCATGCTAGTTTGTGGTCTATTGTGCTTGTTAGGGTTTCATTATAATTTCTTTATGCATTTTCCCTAATATTTTTACCCTAACTACATTGGTGCCCACCGTGGGGCTAAAAATAGGATGTGAGTGGGAATCTCATAATATAACTAATAAAA
Source organism: Sequoia sempervirens (assembly GCA_007258455.2). NCBI lineage: Eukaryota > Viridiplantae > Streptophyta > Pinopsida > Cupressales > Cupressaceae > Sequoia > Sequoia sempervirens. The sequence goes on along the minus strand of VDFB02075321.1, from coordinate 247,600,544 downwards.
TTATTTAAATTATTTGTGCATGTGAAGAGTTGTCATGTGACACATGTTGCAATTTGGTGATAAGTGAGGGATTAATTCAAATATTTAATTTGAATTATTTTGAGACATGTGAAGGGGAATTAATTAAATAAATGAGATTTATTTAATTAATTGGGAAGTCGATCAAGTGGAATAAATGGGATAAGTGGGATATTGTAATGACCTAGGGAAAAATATTACAAGATTTCTTACAAGGTCATGTATGACTAGGTAATGTTATGACATGGATAATTTTGGGTGTCTACATTTTCCCCCTCTTTGAGATGATGTAGACACTGAAAAATATCCTAAGTCTGTGAGCACCATTTTCCTTGGTCGTCATCCTTCAATAATTGAATAATTTGAATTATTCAATTATGTTCGATCATATTCCTCTATTGAATAAATAATTTTTAATTATTTAATTATTTAATTAATTCACCTTTCTAATTTATTTTCTATCTCGATCAATCAAAATAAATTATTTGTGTCACTAATTCCCCCTCTTCTTCAATAGTTAAATAAATTATATTATTTATTTAATTACTCCTTTACCACCTTTCATCTATAGTTAAATAATTACCATTAATTATTTATCTATTCATGGTCTTTTAATTCTTCTATAGTTAAATAATTATCAAAATTATTTAACTATCCCTTGTCATCTCCCCCTATTAAATCATTAATCAGATTAATTATTTAATATATAATTTCTATCTCCCCATTTAATTAAATTAATGAATTTAATTAAATGCTCCTATTTTCATTTTCTCCAAATCAATAATTTGAATAAGTTATTTATTTTCCACTTGTCCCTTTCCTCCATTTTCTTCCATTTTTGAATAAATTATTTAAAATAAATTATTTATGCACCACTTGGCCAAAGATGCCCTGTCATTAACCCCTATCATAGCCTTCATTGCTGTCATAGCCATTAGGAATCATACCTGTCATGATTCCTCCAAGAATAGCATATTCTTGGTGCATCAATTCTAGACCATTGATCTTGGAATTCTTCTAGAGAATTAATTTCAACTATCCATTTTGTAACCTCCCTCTCATGCATCCTCCACCATTAATCCTGGAATCCTTCTAGAGGATTAATCTCAATTGTCCATTCGAAAGGTTGTCTATAAACACAACCTTCCTCCTCCATTTTCACCTTAATAGCTAATCTTCTCCAACTTTCTTGCTTACTATTTGTAGGTTTTGCACAAGTATTCCAATAAATCTGAGTACAAAGTTGCATAAGAAGGAGAACAAGAGAAGTGAATCAACCAATATGGGGAGTAATTTATTTTGTTCTTTACATTTCTAGCTCTCTCCATTATTTTGTATTCTTTTATTGACAAGGTCTCATTAGTCTAGAGGTGTTTTGTCACTATTCTAGGCCAGAAATTAAGAAACCCCATCTCACATTGGTGAACCTGACATGAAGAACTCTTGAATTTTGTAGATCTACTAGCTTGCCTTTTGCAGGTTTTATTGTTTTTTTTATTGCAGATATGTCATTTTTGGAGAAAACCCTAGGTTTTACAAATTTTTACATATCTTATAAATGGGTACGAATTTTTCTACAATATTTTCATATAACTTTTTACATCATCTCAAAAGGCTACAATAAAAATATTGAGGGTTGATCACCATTTTTGTAGGAGTAATTGTGATTTTTTTTTTCATAAAATTGACTTTATGGATGCAAATCAACAATTTTTTCATAAATGTTTACATTTCTGGAAAGATCTTGAAATTGTAATTGGGCTCTATTTTTTACAGATTTGATTTTGAGGTCAAATAAGGTGATAAATTATTCAATCTTTATTTTTTGTAGGTTTTTCATAAATCTATGTTTTTGGGCGCAAAGTAGGGAATTTTTTTGACTTCTTTACATTTCTGAAAAGCTATTAGAAAATTAGTATGGGTATTTTCTTTGATTTTTTATTTTTTAGATCAACAATATTTCCAAATAATCGAATCTATCTTGGCTATGTTAAAAATATGTATATGAAATTTCAATTTTCTGACGAGATAATTTTTATTTTTTTTATGGCTGCATTATAATAACATTTTTTATTTTGTAGGTGATCATAAGGAGCTTTAGTTACATCAATATCAGTCATACACAACAAATTGGAAAGTGAAAACTACTAGGTGCACTCATTCTATTATCTTTATCTCATTTGATCAATCAATCTTGTTTGCAAAACACTTGAATTTGGGGATTTGAAATGAATATCTTGTTTGCAATTACACTTTGAAATTGGGCTTAAAAAGAACCATTGTATTCTATCACACATTTTTGCTTTGGGTTGAAAAGAACAAGTGCTTCCATTGTTTGCTTACACACATTTCATTTCTAAGGGTCAATTAACAATGCGAGTGTGAATTGAGTGCGTGTGTGATTAAAAACACCTCACTTGGTTCACCTTTGTCATACCCTTCTTAGGAGGCCTACTTGGAGCACACACCCCTCCAAGGGATGGCCTCAATTGAGGTGTGAATCTAAAGACACATTTTTTTGGGAGTTAAAATATTGTCACTCTTGGCTTAGCCCCAAAGAACTTTATACCTTTGGGAAGTGAAGGTGAAGGGTGGGTTACCCCTTTCTCCTAGCTATGTGGAAATATTTTGCTTTCAAATCATCCCTAGTTAGCCTCATGCATCCTAGCTTAAGACCTAATTGGCCATACCCACTTGAATAACATTAGGTTTGTTGTTGTGTATTCAAGTGTTTGCTTAATCATAACATTTAATCTTGAAAGACAAATTTATCATTGTGTTTTGTGTCTGTGTTCAAGAATTTACATGTTAGATCTTGTGTTTCATATTTCCCAAGTCAAAATTCTAATAAACACTTGTTGCCTCATCCTAATCATCCAATCTTATCATCTCAACATCATCATCAACCTAGTCCTAGTCAACACTTGTCAAAATGGTCCTAATCTTAAACAAGCTCAATCCTAATCATAAGCCCAAAGTCATTATCCAAGGGAGATATCCCTCTAGTCCAAATCATGAGACAAAACCTAAGCCCAAGATCATAATTCAAGGAGGCCCTCTCCCTGATACTAATCATGAGAACAATCCAAGACCTAAAATAACACTTCGAAGGGCCCCTCCTCTTAATTAAAATGATGACAAGAAATATGCAGCATACTTTGAGGGACAAGATGACATACAAAAATGTAAATACATGTGTAACTCTATTACAACATTAGAAAGCAAGGTCCTAGCACCCCACCTGCAAAAAATCATCCAGGCACTCCAACACCCAAACCAACCCCTAAACCAATTAACCATACAACACTTACAATACAACCTTCAACCATTTCAACAAAGTCAATCCCCTCACATACAACAACTCCTATCCCAAATCCAACACATCTTACCCAACCACCAATCCAAAATCCAATAGCTCATAGCCACACACCAATCCCAAACCAAACAAACACAACTTCAAATTCCACATCAATCATCACACCAACATAGTCCATCCACTTATCAAGACAACCTTACACCACCATATCCTTTCCATGTTAATTCCACATCATCATATCAATTCACTTTGCAACAAGAACATGCAAGCCCAAGTCCACCTTGGAAACAAAATCAAGAGCCTTTCATTTCTCATGCTCCATTTGACAAGGGGAACACCAATCTAGTTCATGCACCCTATAACTTTATCATACCACCATCAAATCAAATGCCTATCCTTAAGCCACAATGTCCTAGTCCCAATCCATTGGCCTCTCCACCTTCTAACCCATCAAACTAATCATTACCTCTACCATCATCTAATCCTTCATCAAATCTACACCCTAAATTCAAACATTTCAAAAGTAAACCTATGGCATTACCCAAATCCACCCATCCACCTACAAAGGATGTGATGCAAGGGCTGCTAGAAAGGATTCAACCATGTCAACCATTTCCCATCCTTGAGCTTACAAAATATTCTTCCAACACCATGCCTAGTCTTATAATTCTATCATGTCACCCACAACTCCTTAAACCTATTCTAGAGTCTCCCCCCATGAACCCAAGTCAACCTTCATCATGCCCTCATGAGATTGAACATCAAGACAAGCCCCTCCAAGAGCCTTCCTCATCCACTTCCATTGAATCAAGCCAAGAGTTATGTCAAGAGCCTAATCCTAAGCATGTGGAAACATCAAACCCTAGTCCTAATCAAGATCAAATCACTTTCATCCAACCTATCCATAATCTATATCTTTTCTATAATGAAGATAATATCCATAATGATGAAGAGCTTATCCATGAGAAACTTGATCCTATACCCATCCATGAGCAAGATATCCCAAATACACCTCCACCTAGTCCTATCCATGATGCACAAACATCCACTTCCCTTGATGAGACATGTGCCTCCCAAGCCAACATAGAAGATCAAACCAATAATGTGGATCTAAATGAACATACTCAAGATCCTTTAAATCCTCCATTTTCTGCTATCAACTCCATTTCAAATACATCATATCCACTTGGTCTATCTACCCTCATTCGCAAATGTTCCTCCTTAGAACAACAACAACCATTATCTTATGTTGCTTCATTTTCCCCATTCAATAAGGAAATTGTGTCTCGTGTTCCACCTATACCTAGTCCCATTGTGCATCGCATACTCCAAAACATGAACTGCCAAGGTAAAGGTTTAGGCCTTCATGAACAAGGTATTTTGGAACCCATCCATGTCAAAGTCCCTCCATGCTCATTTGTCCCTAGATACTCACCCCAAGGAAAACAAGCTAAAGATGTTGGCACTTCCTCCATCCATCCTAAATCCTCTTTTCATCATAATTCCTATCATACGCCTAAAACATATGTTTCCATCCCTCCTCCAACATCCTACAAATGTCAAAAGCATGTGACTGTACACCTTCCACCATCAAATTTTCCACCATTGCTTCCAACACCTAATATCTCTCCGTCTAATCTACCTCCATTACTCCCAACACCTAATATTACCATTATCCAATCCCCTTATCCACCTACCCATAAATCCTCTAAAAATCCTAATCATGACCAGTCAATGCACACATAGTCTAAACATGAAGCTTCCACTTGTTCCACCATATCCATGGGATTCAAAAGAATTTTTTTTGATGCCTCTAGACCTATAAAGCAAAAAATATGAAGGGTCCTCATTCCTTGGGGAAAAAATCAAAGAATCAAAGAAAAATCCAATTAAAAAGCAATATAATTCCATACCTTCAAAAGAAAAGTCTAAAAAAAAAATGGTTTGGGTACCTAAGAAAAAGGAAAGCAAGTCAAATGAGGCATCTAGATCTCAAAAATCCCAGCCATCCACTTCCACCTCACATTCCCACTCTATTCAAGAATCTCATATTCCATCCCACAAGAAAAATAAAAATCATAAAAATACTAAGTCTATGTGAGTACTTAAAGCACTTTGTCAACCATCTCTTAAGAAAACATCTCCATTGCTTCCTACACCCCCTCCACATCAAAAGCTTCAACATTTATCATAGTGTGTGCAACCATTGGTCATGGTTCCCTTCCATTTCAGAACAATTCCACCTACCTCCATCTCCTCATCCTTCACTCATTATCCTACATATCTCCCCCATCACCTTCATATGGTCCATGCTTTTGGTTAAGCCTCCCCATTCATCTTTTTTTATAATTCCTATATAATCCCTATCATAATCCACCATCTTCTCTACATAATCCACAACATAATCCACTATTTCCCTCCATAATCCACATCATAGTCCACCATCTACCTAATCCATCTCACACTCATGTGATTCCTTACCAACATATATGAGCACACTTGACATGGTCCATGCAATGAAATCCATCTAGCAGGACTATCGCCTTTCATGGAACTAGACACTTGAGTCCCTCCTATCCATATTCCCCTTCTCCTATTCAAAAAATTCAAAAAAGTAAAAAAAAAAAGGTCAAAAATCTAGAAAATCAAAAAAGTCAATTTTTTTTTTTTTTAAATAAAAAAATAAAAAAAAGTAAAGAGAAATCCATTCATCCAACAATGAAAACCTGGTAAATAGGTGCCTTGGATAAGTACCATTATGAAAATTGGCAAACAGGTGTCATGTGTAGGTTGATCTTCTATGTCACTTACACTTGGGAGCACAATGTCTCATTTATCCAACCTATCATTTTCATGTCATATTATTTTACCTTACCATCCTACCATATTTAGCCACCATACCTGCATATCATATTTGAGTTCGTTCATCCTCCCTTCCTCCTTTTGATCTTGATGAAGATATAGGGGAAAAATGTTGAAACATTTTTTGGGTATCTCTTGACATACCACATCCTTTCCAACCAATCATATCATTATCCTATTGTCATATGCTTTGTCAAAAAAAATATTAAGTATTATAACTAGAATGGGGTATGTTTTTCCTATGTGATATAGTCTTTGGAGATCACATCCTAGCTCCCTTATGATGCATACATCCATTCCATACACTCACACATATTCCTTTTATCTATCCATATATCGCACGTGCCCTTTTGTCCTATCCACTATTGCATATCTTTTTAACCATCCAATTATCATGAGGCTTCCATCCGTTGTCACTTATCCCTTTTATCTATCCACTTATCATGAGCTTTCCATGGTCTATCCTTTTTCTCCATCCACCTATCATGTGTCTTCATCCCATTATTGCTTATCCTTTTATCTATCCATCCCATCCCCATCCTTGCACCTAGACTTGGTTTTCCATTGTCATTGATATCTATCACAAAGGCTACCTAAATTTTCGTCCATTGACATCTCAAAATATTTTTAAAAAGTCTTGAAAAAAAATAAAAAAAATAAAGATCCTAAAAAAAATTCAAAAAAATCAAAACATTTCAAAAATACAAAAAAAGTTGAAATATCCCCAAAATACAAAAAGAAAGAAAAAAGGTCCTAAAAAATCCAAAAAATCAAAACATTTCCAAACATCCAAAAAATTTAAATATTCATACAAAAAATCCAAAAAATAAAATATCCATCAAAAACCTAAGCAATAACATCAAATAAAAAAAAATCATCAAATCAAATCAAACCTTCAAATTCAACAAATCAATTCACCTCTTCTTCAAATCAATCCTTCAAATCAATTTGTTCATCAAATTATCCAATCAAATCCATTCTTCTAATCAATCACATCACTTCTTCTAAACAAATCCATTATTCTAATCAATCCAATCATTATCATCACATCAAATCATGTCTTCATCAATCCAATCAATCCAATCAATCATTCCAAGCAATGATCCAAATGCAAGTCAATCCTTAAACCATACCAATCAAGTTGATCAAACAAGTCAAATTATCTAATCAAATCCTTTGGTCTTGATCCTAATCTTGTTGTAAATCCAATCAATCAATCAATCAATCAATCATCCTTGTGTTGATCTAGGGATATATCATTCCCCACAATGACAACACTATCATCATCATTAATCAATAAATTACTCATTGGTTTACAACTTGAAAGGGGCAATACCTTATTTTTTTTGTATCATTTGTGCATGCTTGCTTACTTGTTGGTGTGTGTTATCATTTTTATCTTGCATTTGCATCAAATCTGAATCACACTCAGCTAATATTCATATCTTGTACCTAGACAAGGTTGTATTATGCTGGGGCACGAGACACATCCTCACCCTGGTTCTTATACCTTGGTGCATAAAGTCTAGTGCTATATCAAACATATGATTGCTCACTTTAATGTAGCATAGCATGCCATTCTTCTTTTTCATTTACTTCCTATCTTGTATCATTCATCTTATCCCTCCTTTATCATTTCACTCATTCATTTCAAGAGCATACCCATGTTTTTCCAACCCGCCTATCCTCTCGAAGGGGCATCATCATCATTATCATATCCTACATCATCATCCTATTTCTTCATATCTTTTACATCATCATATTCTTCTATCATCCCTTTCTATCATTCATCTTAATCCTCACTTCCTCAAGTGGCTGGGGCATCATCTTTTTTTCCTCTATCCATACCTTAGCTGCTTTGAAATTATGTTACTTGATATAAATCACATCATCTCAAAGAAGGAAGAATGTAGACACCCAAAATTTTCCATGTCATAACATTACCTAGTCATACATGACCTTGTACAACATCTTGTAATATTTGACCCTAGGTCATTACATTATCCCACTTATCCCATTTATTCCACTTGATCACCTTCCCATTAATTAAATAAATCTCATTTATTTAATTAATTCCCCTTCACGTGTCTCAAAATAATTCAAATTAAATATTTGAATTAATCCCCCACTTATCACCACATTTCAACATGTGTCACATGACTACAAATCTTCACATGCACAAATAATTTAAATAATTTTATTATTTAAATTATGAGATTCCCAGTCACATCCTATTTTTAGCCCCATTCATTGTGCATCATAGGCATCTTTTCCTCCAAAATAAATAAAAGAATCCCACTTATTCCCTCACATCCTAATTTTAGCCTCATGTCATAACTCACTTAATGTGCATCATAGGCACTAAAATTAAATTTTAATCCTAGCCATACACATCACATAATTGAATTTTAATCTTGGTCATCAAATCAAATCATCTATTGCCTATAATCTAGCCCTTCACAAGCCACTTGCATCAATCTTCTTCTAGCATCCTCACTCTACCAAAATTTCCTTCAATCTTCTCATCTATCTCTCTATTTATCTTCTTCTATCTGTGTGTGTGTGAAATGTGGAAAGTTAGTATGAACACAAACCTTAATGAAACAAATTATATAAAAGATTCAAAGCAAAGAAGCTATTCTAAATTGCAATTTAACAAATCTTTTAAGAATGTCTGATTGTCCTCTATTCTTAAAGATTCCTTTAACCCTTTGGCCCTCAGATTTCTATGTGCACAAAGGCTATTATAATGACACTTAAGAAATGAGATTAGTATTCAACATGCAATCCAACTAAGTTCCTACATAAAACTATATGATAAAAATGATGATGGATACCATGACAAATGGATGACGATGATTATGATGAATGGACAAACGGTGGTGGATACTATGATAGTGATCTACATGACTCTATATATGATTCTACATATGCTCAAATGCTAACTATGAATATGCTAATCTAAAATGCAACTATGATGCAAAGGATGACATAAAATGCAACTATGAAGCAAAGTGTTAGTATAAGATCTAACTATGATGCAAAACATGATATAAAATGTAAATATAAGACTCCATAATGCTCGCAAGCTCAAACAATATTCCTGCATGATAACTATATTCAAAATTGGATGCAAAATACAATGCCAAAGGGTTGTATTTATAGCCTTTTCCAAGAATCTTGTGAGGTGGCAATGATCAATGGTCCAAATTCGAAATAGAAGAATGGATGGTGGAGATGAAGAGAATCAAGATTTTGTCCCCTTGACCAAAGACAACATGCCATTTGGATGGAAGAATCTCTTGACCAATGGGCAACATGCCATTTGGATGGAAGACTCAAGTGTGGGAAGAAAATACCATGTGTTTTAAAATTGGTGGAAGTGTGTGAGGAATAAGCCATGTGCTTTTAAAATATGTGCTTGAATTCCTAATCGAGATTAGTGAATATTAATTAAATAAAACAAGCTTATGGAATTTATTTTATTTAATTAATTTAGAAGAATATGATTTTAGATTTGGAGAATTTAGAATATGAACAATATAAATAAATTGAGAATTTATTTATATGTAGTCAAAATATTAATTAAATAACTAGTATTTAATTAATTAAATGCCATGACCATTTTTAGGTTTATACATTTTTTCCCTCTTTGAAGTAATGTGTTTACACGTTGCTTCAAAAAAAAATTGATACTGATGCCCAGAAAAGTTTTCAATGCCCCAGATGATGCCCCAGACATTGATTTTCAGGTACTGACGAATATATGCCCCCTTGAGAGATAAATCGGTGAATTTTGGAATTTTGATGATTTAATGATTTTTAAATGATGTGATGATGATTCAACATTAAAAAAATGATACTTTGATAATAGAATCTCTCGAAATTTGACTGCAAGCTCACTCCTTTAATAATTTTGATTAGTTAAAGCCCATTTTTGGTAAAAAATGAATTAAATCCCAACATAATTCCCTCCATTAACCTTTAAAAAGGTAAAAAGTGGGAAAGGTGAGTTCATTTGCACATTGTAATTTTGGAGAATTTGTAGAGTGGAGGGCTAGAGGAAGATGGTGATCCCATATCATAGGCATCGTTTCGTGCGTGTTCATTGCCATGGTTGCCCTGCTGTAGCAGGACTGATTCTTGATCAACCTCATGATAAGCGAGGATCAATAATAGGACTAATGATTGATTAACCTCATGATAGGTGAGGTTTGATGATAGATTCACTGATGATTGTCCTAATTGATTGACTTGATGATTGATTTGATAGACTGACTTGATGATCTTTATTGAGCATGATTTGATTGATTGATGATCTTGATTGAACATGATTTGATTAACTGATGATCTTGATTGAACATGATTTGATTGACTGATGATCTTGATTGAACATGATTTGATTGACTGATGATATTGATTGAACATTGTGTTAGGGATAAATTTGATAGATTGATTGATGTAATGTTGATTTGTTTTCCATTATATGATTAGGAGGACCTTGATGTTCTTAAGTCTCAGAAGCATTTCCTAAAGACATGGGATATGGTTCATCAGTTGATGCAGGATGATTTAGATATTATTGTTCATTGTGGTTTGACATCATTGTTAGATATACCCCAGTATAGGATTAATAGGAGTTTGTTGACTGCTTTGGTGGAGAGGTGGAATAGTGACCACAACACTTTTCATATAGCTACTGGGGAGATGATAGTTACTCCCAAGGATGTGTATCGTATCTTGCAGATTCTAGTGGTTGGAAAGATAGTTGTGTATGACAAAGGAGAGTAGGGTGAGATCGAGGCCTTGTGTAGGATCTTCTGAGATGATCATGTTTCAGGATATTCGGTCCCCTGGTAGGAGATGATCAGGAGATATGATACTTTACCATGTGTTTTGTCTAGGTTCATTGGTGGATTCCTTTGTCTTGACCACATGTCAAAGGGATTATCAGTTGGTTGGGGTCAGATATTGGAGCATATGACGCTGGAGGGAACCAAATACACATGGGGTTCGTGTATGTTAGCCTATTTGTATCATGATTTGTACCATGTTATTTATTGTGGGGAGGAAAGCTTCTCTTCTAGAGTTACACTATTGCAGATATGGGCTTGGGAGCATATAGCGATCATGCAAAGTGGGAGATAGTCAACGACTGACAGGTAGATCTTATGTGTTCAGTTAGGTTGGTCCACTTGTTCAGAATAAGTTGGGAAAATTAGAGTATTGGAGACGTGCCTTAGATGATTTGGAGACTATGTGACATGGTGCCCTTACTTGGATTGTGAGGTGTGTTCATAGGATCAGATGGAGATGCCATAAATGCTACTATCATGATACTTGATGGGACAAAAATGTTCCATAATTGAGAGATATTTGTATCTATGGGTTTTTCATTAGTTTGGATGAGTTTAGGGGATGCCTCAGGGGGTTTCCCATTATGCACAACAGTGATAGGATGTGACAGAGTGGGGGCCATGCTTATCTTATGGTGTTGTTCGTACTAAGTATTATACATTGGTGTAGGTTTGTGGGATTATACTCCATAGGTTGCAGATGCAGCGATGACAACAAATTATTCTGAGTATTTCTACGCACATCTGTTTCTGAGGTCATCGAGTTCAGATGAGCTTGTTCCTCCATTTGATGATGATGATAGGGCACCACCTTCAGAACTGAGATAGAAGGGGAAAGGAGAGGAGGAGGAGAGTGATAGTGGGGATGGAGGGGATGACGATGGTGCTGAGGGTAGTGGTGGTGGTGGTGATGATGGTGGTAGTGGTGACAATGCTGGTGGTGGGGGTGGTGGTCATGGTGGTAGCTCAGATGTAGGGACATCAGGTGCAGTTGGTAGTCACATTCTAGATTTTGTAGTTTTGAGACGTAGGAGGAGTATTGCCGTACCTTAGTCGGTGATTCCTAGGATTCATATTGGAGTCCCCTCTCATCAGCAGAAGGTGTAGATAGAGGCATTATAGACACAGATTCAGACTCTTTAGGTTCAATTAGTGCAAGCTCAGGCATAGGTTGGTCAAGTTCAAACACTGACGACTAAGAGAGATGCAACTAGGTAGTAGGTACAACAAGTACATGCATAGGTTATCATACTTATTGTGGAGAGGGATGCCTTGAGATGGTGGGCAAAGTAAGCTGAGGCTATTACTAAGATATTACAACAAGCTGCAATGATTGTGGGTACAATGGATTTCCTTAGAGAGATTAGGCATACTGCTCAGGATGCTTAATTTTGTGGGGTTAAATATCATGAGGTGGTTCCTCCCGAGCGGCAAGAGAGATTTGCATAGTCTCGATCTGCCAGGTCTTGGTCTCAGACTATTAGTATGGGTGTTACACAACCATTTCTTGGAGATAGGAGAGATCCTGGTGCAGGTCCGTCAGGTGGAGGAGGTACTGGTTGTGTGATGCCAGCATAGTTTGGGGGGAGCACGGCATAGCTCCGATTAGGATAGAATATTTTGATGTACTTTGGACATGATGTATACACTATTGTGACATTGATGATGTACTTTTTGTTTGCAGACTTTACAATATAGTGCCTTTTTTGATATTGATGTATCTCATCATACTTTTTGGGTATCCTTGTACACTTTGAGATTATGATTTCTTTTTTTTGAGGTTATGTGATATGCAACAATGATTATGATCTATGTGTTGATATGATGATAGATATCTATGATGCCTTTAATTTCCATGTTATGATGATGATTATGATATGCATTTAATTTCTATGTTATGATGAATATATGCTATGGATGGATGCATTTAATTTCTATGTTTATGATACTAATGATGCTATGTGATGGATGCATTTAATTTCTATGTTTATGATGCCATGTGATGGATTTTATATGATTTGATGAATGAATGAATGTGTATATGAAATGATGGTCTAATGGTACCTAATTCTATGAGAATGTATGCAATGATGATATGCTGTGATAATGCAATGATGGATGATTCTATATGTTTTATGGATTTATGCAAATGATGTTTTATGCTATGTGAAATGGATTTGATTATGTAATAATGACATGTGATGATATGTGATGTTCATATTGAGTATGTATGGATGCGATGCAAATGATGTGTGATGTTTTATAATGATGAATGATGATTATGCGATGTAAATGATTATGTAGATGATTGTGTTCTAGGGTCTTAAGATTAAATGAGTGAATCTACCAACTTCCAAGAGTTATGGGAAGGTCGCCATTAGTTGATTCTTTGTTAAATTAAGCTTTCACAAAACCTGACATATTTCCCAATTCTTTTGGAAATCTAAAGAGACTCACTCATTTAAGCTTAGTGAACCATGTTCCTAATGCCACTATATGAAATGATTTTGATTATGTAAATTAGATGCGATGCATATATTTTTGTGTTTTCCAATGCAAATATTGTGATTTGATGTATGGATGAATGAATGATGTTGTAATGTTTTCTTATTGTATGAAAATGATGATGCAACTGATAACTGATATGCAACTAAATGAGAATGATGTGTTTTTGGAAATGTCAAGTGTACTTAATCCATTAATGCAAGAGATAACATCATTATTTTTTTTTGGGGTCTCAAAGGGTATCCCCGTGACTCAAGCCCAACGAGTTCCCTTTATGGGGTGAGCTTGAGGTGAGACTAATCCCTACAGCCATAGGGTAACCAACATCACCCCCAAACGTCCATAGTGGGGTAATATTCAGGCCAGAGAGAATCAAAACCAAGAACTCAGGGAGAAAATCCAAGACTCAGACCAACTCCTCTAACCCATGGGGGAAAAGGTTGTATGGTGATCCCAATGGTTATTACCCCAAGTCAGCAGATCCGACTTGGTCGCAACATACTGAACCTCTCCTTTTCCACTACGAAGGTGAGTTGAACCTATGTCCTTGAGGGAGAAAACCCCAAGACCTAGCAAACCTATCTACAAGTGGCGGCAAAAGGTTGTATGGTGATCCTAGCCATTATTACCCCAGGTCAGTGGAGTTAGCCTAGTCATAGCATACTGACCCCTACCTTCTCCACTACGAAGGCGAGTCAAACTCGTGCCCTCAAGGGAACAAACCCCAAGACCCAGCCAACCCATCTACAAGTGGCAGATTAAAAGGTTGTATGGTGATCCCAATTGTTATTACCCTGGGTCAGCGAAGTTGGCCTAGTTGTAGCATACTAACCCCCACATTTTCCATTACAAAGGCGAGTCGAACCCATTTCCTCGAGGGAGAAAACCCCAAGACCCAACCAAAAGGTTGTATGGTGATCCCAACCATTATTACCCTGGGTTAGCGAAGCCTGCTTGGTCATAGCATACTAACCCCCACCTTTTCCACTACGGAGGTAAGTCAAACCTGTGTCCTCGAGGGAACAAACCCCAAGACCCAACCAACCTGTCTACAAGTGGCAGTGAGATAACATCATTGTTGCAGCTTTGGAAACTCCATACATACATATGCAAACTAACATGGATGCAATCTACTCTAACCATGCATATCTCATGCAAAAGTTGTCATTCGTAACAACCAATTTGTCATGCTTTTTATCATCATTGGGCCTTTAAAATGTTGAAATTGAGTACAAGCATCGATGGTATATTTAAACCATGATGACCTGAGTACTACTTCCATGATGTTTGATAGTGCAAGTTAACAAAAGAATCTAATTATAATTAAACTGAGATAACTTGAGTATTGCTTGCATAAAAAAACAAGAGTTAACCAGTTTCCTATGCAAATTTAGAATGTCATTAGTGATAGTCTCATGACAATTTGCACAGTAATAATGATCAACTCACAGACAATAGACAAAGAAAAATCATAATCCTTCATGGATCCTCTAGTTCGATACATCATCAAGGGGCTCCAGAGATATGATAACAAAAATCCAAGTACAACAATTGAACATTTGTGTTTAACTTGATAAACCCATGATTGAAAAAGAACATTAGCCATTTCAAGTTCACTTTTAGTTTGATTTGGCTGTTTTGATTTGGGTGTTCGATGCATTTTTGTTTGTGTGATTGATGTTCAATGTTGAGTTGCACTATGATCATTTTTTTCGGTTGTGTTGTACTACTACTATTTGTTAGTTGGTTTAAGTTCAAAGTTCATTTTCCCCCAGCAAGTTTAGGATTTTTCCCCCAGTCTAGGGTGAGACGTGATCGTGATGCCAGGATATGTACATGGTGCTTTCCGAGGATAGGTAGATGGAATGGTGAAAGAAAATGGTGAAAGTGAATGGTCGACATGCTCAAATAGATGGAAAATCTAACCTATCACAAATAGTGCCTATTTCTAGGTTTTCACTACTTGTTTTTATTGCTCTTTTTCAGATTTTCAGATTTTTTCATTCTTTTGATTTTTCAATTTTTTTTTCTTTTTCTCTTTTTTCTCTTTTTTTGAATTTTTGATCTTTTTTGTTGTTACCAAGATGCTTGTTTGCCAGGATTTCATCAAGGCAACTATTTTTTCAGGACATTTTCTAATGTTTTTGGTAATTTTTAGAACCTTTTTCTGATGCATTGGATGATTCAAGTGTAGAACTTCTTGAGATTTAGGCTATTGAGAAGTTCATCAAACAAATCCCCTTCTGGTGTGGACAACTAATATGCTCCTAATATGAAGGTTGACACAATGACAAAGGGACCTAGCTAGTTTGGTTCAAATTTCCCCTTCTTCTCTAGATCTTTTTGACTACGGGGATTCTCTTTCAAGACTAAATCACCAACCTAAAATGTTCTAGGCTTGACTCTATGGTTGTAGCTTGTGGATATCCTCTGCTAATATGGTTTCAAGTGATCCATTGCATGTTGACGATGCTCATCCAAGAGTTCCAATTCTTGTAACCTAGACACTTTGTAATCCTCATCTGAAATGATCTCTTTTAGTGACACTCAGAGTGATGGTAGTTCAACCTCAATAGGTAGAATGGCTTTTGATCCGTAGACTAGATCATAGGATTTAGCTCTTGTCGAGGTACAAATTTTGGTTTTGTAAGCCCATAGAGTAGGGTTGAGTTGCACATGCTAGTCACGTCCAACATCATTGAAGGTTTTCTTTAAGATTTTTAGGATATTCTTGTTTGAGGCCTTTGCCTGGCCATTTCCTTAAGGATAATATGGCGTAGAAAACCGATGTTGGATGTGAAATTTCTCACAAATTTCTTCAACGTCTTGATTTTTGAAAGGTCTACCATTGTTAGTGATAATGGATAGAGGGATTCCATACCGACAGATGATGTAGTTTAGAATGAAGGAGGAGATTTGTTTTCCTATGATGGTAGTTAGAGGGACAACTTTGATCCATTTCTCAAAATATTTAGTGGTTGTGATAATGAACTTGTGTCCATTTAACGAAGATAGATGAATCTTCCCTACGAGGTCCAATCCTCAATGAAAAAAGGGCCATGTTGATGCAAAAGGTTGAAGTTCCTATGCTGGTGCATGGATGAGATTGCCATGAATCTGACATTTTTGGCATATCTTGATGAACTGAAAAGAATGCCTCTCCATAGTCAGCCAGTAATTGTTGGTATGTGGTGAATGATCATGCTATACTATACACCCTGACATGTATCCTCACTGGGGTTGTCACCGAAAAAGGAAAAATTATTAGAAAAGAAAAAAATGACCTTGTAAAACCCTAATTCTAGAAGCTTCTAAAAAGCTTGTTATAAGGGATTGGGATGGGGGTTATAGTATGTTAAAAGAAGGTGATTATTCACGAGATTGTTATAATTTTTGCACTAGATAATAAAATCATTGGATGGTTGTGGTTTTTTGGATGTAGCCTGAATTGGGTGAACCACGTTAAATTCTCTGTGTTGTCTTGTTTCTGCTATAATTTTTGTGTGTTTTATTTCTCTGTTTTATTGATCAAATATGCATTTAACTATTAGATATTTTCCTTCTAACCCTAACAAGTGGTATCAGAGTAGGTTGTGTTTGATTATCATCTATAGGAAAGTCTCATGGTTGAGTGGGAGTCTCATGGTTAAGTGGGAGCAATGGCAAACAAGGGTAAATTGAAGGTAGATAAATTCAATGGGAAAAACTACAAGTTATGGAAGATGTAGATGGAGGATTATGTCTATTAGAAGGATTTATGGAGGCCGTTGGAAGGAAAAAATAAGAAACCAATAGGAATGAGTGATGAGGAATAAAATCTTCTAGATAGAAAGGAACTGGGAGCCATTCGTTTATGCCTAGCACAATCGATGGCATTCAATATTACAACAAAGACAAATTAAGAGTTGATGGAAACCCTATAAAAGTTATATGAAAATCCTTCTACTTCAAATAAGGTATTTCTCATGAAGCGTTTATTTAATATGAAAATGGTAGAAGGTGGGTCAATTGATCATTTAAATGAGTTTAATATGGTTACCAGTCAATTAACTTCTGTAAGTGTAAACTTTGATGAAGAAGTTAGGGCTCTTTTGATTCTATGTTCTTTTCCTAAAAGTTGGAATAGCTTGGTCATAGCTGTTAGTAATTATGTTTCTAGTTCAAATCCATTGAAATTTGATGATGTTGTTGGTGTTATTTTGAGCGAGGAAATTTGTAGGAAAAGATCAGGTGGAACATCCACATTAGGAAGTTTTTTGAATGTAGAAAGAAGGGGCAGAACAAAGGAGAGAGGAAACAATATTGGAAGTCATGGGAAGTCATGAGGAAATTCAAAGGACAAAAGGCCCCAATCTAGAGACAAGAGGGATTGTCAGTACTGTGGTAAGCCGGGTCATTTAAAGAAAGATTACTGGTCTCAAAAAATAAAGGAGAAAAAGAGGAAGGAAATAAAGAGGCAAATGTGGTAAGTAATAAGACTAATGAGGATGCTTTGATTATTTCCCTTGATAATGTTGATGATTCTTGGGTGTTAGATTCAGGGGCTTCATTTCATGCCACACCCATAGAAGTTATTTCTTGATTATGTCCATGGGGATTTTGGGTTGGTTTATTTGGGAGATAATGAACACTGTTAGATTTTTGGAAAGGGAAGAATCAAGATTAAGTTGTAGAATGGGAATCATTGGCTACTACACGAGGTAAATAATGCTCCAAAGTTAAAAAGAAATTTAATTTCAGCAGGGCAACTATATGATGAAGGTTGTGTTGTTACATTTAGTGATAAAAATTGGAAGGTTACAAAAGGTGCCTTAGTGGTAGAAAAAGGTGTGAAAGTAGGCACCTTATATCTTTGTATAGGTCATACTGTTCCTTCTACTTTAGCTATTGTAGATAAAAATTAATGTTTAGGAACAATTTCTACAGTTTAGCAGGTATAAAATTAGATAGTTGTTGTGGATTCTAAATCAACACTATGGCATAATAGACTTGGGCATATGAGTGCAAAAGGTATGGAATTACTTCATT
Source organism: Sequoia sempervirens (assembly GCA_007258455.2). Taxonomy (NCBI): domain Eukaryota; kingdom Viridiplantae; phylum Streptophyta; class Pinopsida; order Cupressales; family Cupressaceae; genus Sequoia; species Sequoia sempervirens. The sequence continues at coordinate 247,581,959 of VDFB02075321.1, read as the reverse complement.
CAAAGAATTTTTTACTAGGTTTGAAATGTATTAATATGGATTTTTGTGAAAGTTGTGTGTATGGAAAATAAAAGGGACTTAGTTTTCTCAAGGATGGGAAGCAAAAGAAAGATGAGAAATTGGAGCTTGTGCATACAGATGTATGGGGACCAGCTCAAGTATCTTCTCTCGGTGGCTCTCGATACTATGTCACTTTTATTGATTATGCAACAAGGAAGGTATGGATTTCCTTAGGTGGAAATCTGATGTATTTGAAACTTTTAAGAAATGGAGAAGCTTGGTTGAGAATGAGAAAGGTAAAAAGTTAAAATGTCTCAGATCTGATAATGGTGGTGAGTATTATAGCAAAGATTTTGAAGATTACTATTCCTCGAATGGTATTCATAGGTAGAAAATAGTTCCAAGGACTCCACAAGAAAATGGAGTGGCTGAGCACATGAACAAAACAATAATGGAGCATGCACGAACTATGAGATTTCATGTTGGGCTACCTTTAAACATGTGGGTAGAGGTTGTAAACACTACTATTTATTTAATCAATAGAGGTCCCTCTAATCCTTTGGGTTGTGGTATTCCAGAGGAAACATGGACATGTAAGAAGGTGAGTTATTCTTTTCTCAAGACCTTCAATTGTGAAGCATTTGCACATGTATATTCTAAAAATAGAACCAAGTTTGATGCAAAATTAAAGAAATGCATATTTTTTGGATATGACATTGATGAATTTGGTTATAGGCTTTGGGATTTTGAAAATAAAAAAATTGTGAGAAGTAGGGATGTCATATTCAATGAGAAAGTGTTGTACAAAGACTAGTTGCAGCAACATGAGAAGAAAGAAAATGATTATGTAGTTCTGGATGATACACTAAATAACAATGTTCCAGTGGTTCTTCATGCTCCTCAACAACAACAACAAATACTACAAAATCTAGTGAATGTTAGACGATCTTCAAGGATAAGTAGACCTCTAGAAATATTTTCTCCCTCTTTGTATTCTATTTTATTAACTAATGCTGGTGAACTGGAATTTTATCATGAAGCTATGCAGGTGGATACCAAGGTTTAGTGTGAGCATGGAATGGAAGAAGAAATGGACTCCTTGCTGAAAAATCAGACTTGGGAATTAGACAAGTTGCTTGCAGATAAAAAGGATTTACCAAACAAATGGGTTTATAGGATGAAAGAGGAGGATGGAGGTAAGAAAATATTTAAATCCAGATTAGTTGTAAAGGGATTTGCACAAAAAAAGGGTATTGATTTTGATGAAATATTTTCTCCTCTTGTTAAAATGAATTCTATTCATATTGTTTTAAGTATTGTGGTTGCTGAAGATTTGTATTTAGAACAACTTGATGTTAAAACAACTTTTCTCCATGGTGATTTGGAAGGGGAAATATATATGGAACAACCACAAGGATTTGAGGTCAAAGCTAAGGAGAAAATTGTGTGCAGATTGAAGAAAAGTCTATATGGCTTGAAGAAAGCACCTCGGAAATGGTATATTAAATTTGATAGTTTTATGACTGAGCAAGGCTATAATCAGTGTAATTCAGACCATTGTGTTTATTTTAAGAGGTTAGATGATGATATCTACATTATCTTATGTTTATATGTTGATGATATGCTTGTAGCGGGGTCTAACATGGATCACATAAGGGAGTTAAAATAACAGTTAGAAAATTCATTTGCTATGAAGGATTTGGGGGTAGAAAAGAAAATCCTTGGTATGAAGATTACAAGAGATAGGAAAAATAGAAAATTGTTTTTATCTCAGGTTGATTATGCTGAGAAGGTGTTGCAGAGATTTCATATGGAAAATGAAAAAGTTGTTAGCACACCTTTGCCCAATCATGTTAAGTTGACTAAGGATATGTGTCCAAAGACACAAGAGGAGGAAAAGAAAATGTCCAAGGTACCATATGCTTCAACTACAGGTAGTTTAATGTATGCCATGGTATGCACAAGACCAGATATTGCACATGTTGTAGGAGTTGTTAGCAGGTCTATGAGTCATCTCGGTGTTGAGCATTGGAATGTGGTAAAATGGATTCTAAGGTACTTGAGAGGTACATCCAATAAATTTTTATGTTTTGGGGGCTCTAATACTAATTTAAAAGGCTATGTTGACTCAGATTTGGGAGGGGATATCGATACCAGGAAAAGTACCATAGGCTATGTATTTATAGTTGGTGGGACAACAATGAGTTGGATTTCTCAGTTGCAAAAGGTGGTTGTTTTATCCACCACAGAGTTAGAGTATGTTGTTGCAATAGAGGTAGAAAAGGAGATGATATGGTTGCAAATTTTCATGGTAGAGTTGGGAAAACAATAGGCTAAAAATTACTTATTTATAGATAGCCAGAGTGCTATACATCTTGCAAAAAAATCTGCCTTTCACTTTAAAACAAAATACATACAGTTGAGATATCATTTCATTCAGTCAATGTTGGAGGATGGATAGGTCAAGCTAGACAAGATACATACAGATGCCAATACAATGAATATATTTACAAAGGTGGTGATAAGGGAGAAGTTGAGCTCCTCTTCAGCTTTAGTTGGCCTTCAAGGTTGAATTTAGGTATAACATAGCATCAAGGTCCAAGGTACTTATTTCCAGTGGGAGTTGTAAGTGCAACAGTGTCATCCAGGATAAGTCTCTAAGTGGGAGATTGTGTTGGTATGGAGCCTGATCAATCTCCAAGTGGGAGATTGTTGGTATGTGGTGACTGATCATGCTATATTGTGCACCCTATCATGTATCCTCACCAAAAAAGGAAAAATCACCAGAAAAGAAAAAAATGAACCTATAAAACCCTAATTCTGGAAGCTTCTAAAAATCTTGTTATAAGGGGCTGGGATGGGGATTACAGTATGTAAAAAAAGGCAATTATTCATGATATTGTAATAAGTTTTGCACTAGATAATGAAATAATTGGATCGCTGTGGTTTTGTTGATGTAGCTTGGATTGGGTGAACCACGTTAAATTTTCTATGTTGTCTTGTTTCTTCTATAATTTTTTGTGTGTTTTATTTCTCTGTTTTATTGATCAAATATGCATTTAACTATTAGATATCTTCCTTCTAACCCTAATAGTAATATCCTAGATGGAGGAGTTTCTTATCTAAGGTAAACCACTCGAATGAGTTCCACAAACACCTTTATGTACTTCCCATAAAGCCGTTTCAGACTCATCACATTCCAAACAACGAAGGAGAGTTCTGTCAAGACTTCGTTGATAAAGGACATCCGTGATAAGAGTGTGTTAGGAATTTTGTTGAATGAAGTTTCATTTTTGATTGTGGGATAGATCGGGAGGGAGGGTGTTATCTTTTAGGTACATATAGATTTTCCCATAAAGGGAAGTATCAGCCTTAGATAGATGGTAGATAACTTGGGACTCAGGGTTTTCATAAGATGGGTTGAACAATTGTTCCACCATGAACTCATAATGGGCTCGTTTCTCTGAAATTTTTAAGAGAGAAGCAATGGTCACCATGGCATCAGCGGATTTGTTGTCGCTTCGAGGAATCTGCTCAAATCTTATTTCCACAAAGTAATTTTTGAAGTCATCAACTATTCTTTTGTAGGGCATTAGCTTGTCATCCTTTGTTTGATAGTCATCATTTAGCTAATTAATGACTAGTTGTGAATCCCCATAGACATGTAACTCTGTGATCTTCTACTCAACTGCTACTTTGATTCCAATGATCAAGGCTTCGTATTTGGCTATGTTGTTGGTGCAAGGGAACATCAATCTATAGGACTTGGGCATGGTATGTCCTTGTGGCGAGATAAACAATATTCTGGCTCCTGATCCATTTTGTGTATAAGAACCATCAAAGTACAAGACCCATTGTTGTGTGGACACTGTTAGGACATCGACATTTGGAAACTCAATGTTCATAGGATGATTTTCTTGTAATGGTGCTTTAGCTAACTGATCTATGATTGCTTGTCCTTTGATTGCCTTCCTATCAACATATTGGATGTCAAATTCACTCAACATCATGACCCACTTAGCTAGTCTTCTAGTTAGGTTAGCTTTGCTAAGAAGGTATTTCAAGGGATCTATCTTGGCTATTAACTTGATGGTATGGGCGACCATATAATGTCACAATTTTTGGGTAGCAAACACTACTGCTAGACAATCATTTTCAATGAAGGTGTAATTGATCTCATAACCATTTAAGGTTTTTATAATATAATAGTTTTCCCTTTCTTTTCTTGTTGAATCCTCTTGTGCTAACAAGGCTCCCAATGATATTTCAGTTGTTGCTATGTACAATAAAAGTGGATTTCCTTCTGCTGGTGGTATCAATAAAGGTGGAATGATCAAATATTGTTTCAATTGATTGAAGGCTCCTTCAAAATTTTCATCCCATTGGAAAGATACATTCTTGTGGAGCAAGTGGTTGAAGGGGTGAGTTTTTTCAGCCAGTTGAGCGATAAACCTCCTGATAGATTGGAATCTTCCTCGTAAGGATTTGAGATGGCTGATGTTTTTAGGAGGAGGCATTTCCATGATGGCTTTGACCTTTGCAGGGTCTACCATTTCAACACAATGTACCACAAAAGTTTAGCTGACGTTACACTAAATAAATATTTCTTGGGATTTAGTCTCACATTGAACTTATCCAATATGGTGAAGATTTTATCTAAAATTTCTAGGTGTCCTTCTCTAGTGTAGGATTTTTCCAACAGATAATCTACATAGTCTTCCATAAAAGTGTGCATCATGTCATGAAAGATGGTGGTCATTCCTCTTTGATATGTGGCTCCAACATTTTTCAACCCAAAAGGCATTACATTCAAGTAGAACGTTCCCCAAGGACATGTGAAGATTGTTTTGTCATGATCCACAAGTGCTATCTTTATTTGATTATACCCTAAAAATCCATCCATAAGTGAGAGCATTTCATGTCTAGTAGTCAATTCTACGATGATGTGAATGTTAGGTAGAGGAAAATCATCTTTTGGGCAAGCTTTGTTGAGATCTCTAAAATTTGTGCAAATTCTAATGCTTTTGTTTGGTTTGGAAATAGGTATGATATTTGATATCCACTCGACATAGTCAATAGATCTGATAAATCCCACATCCAGTAGCTTCTTCAATTCTGCTTTTACCAATAAGGCAATAAGCTAATGCATTTTCCTTAATTTTTTTTGACCGATTTTACTCCTGCTAGTAGGGATAGGTGATGCATGATGAGTTCTAGATCAATCCCTGGCATGTCAACATAAGACCAAGAAAAGTTGATTTGTCTTTCTGTGAAGAATTGGATGAAGTTTGATCTCTCTTGATCTATTAAGGATTTTGTTAGGTGGATAGTCTTTACTGTTTCTTCATTATCGATGTTGATAGAAAAGGTGGGTTCAACCAATACTTTAGATTGTTCCTGAAAGTGTTCGGGGAGTGTCAAATATTCCATCCTTCAACACCTCAGAGAGGAATTCATTGTTGGATACACTCTTTCTTTTTACTTTTTCTGGATCTAATACTGCCAATGAATGGTTTTCACCATCAGATCCATTCCCTGTATTATTCATTTTGCAACAAGAAAATTTGATACTCTCCTAGTTGGAAGCTTCGTTACGATGTTCAATGGTGGAATCTGTTTTGGGATTAGCGGAATAGAGGAAGTTGACAATGGCCTCATCATTTTAAAAGATGGTAATGTCAGATGGCTCAATTTGATCCCAATCTATTAGTTTTGGATGTACCAGTGGTAAAGAGTCATTGGATTGGTTAAATTCAGATGCAGTAATAGTCCCAATGGTAATGTCTTTGGATTTTCCAATAGAAAAGTCAATGTCTATAAGGTAACTCTCCTCTGAATTATCCATTTCACTCTGATCCTGACCGTCTTCACTGGAGTCATCAATATGTTGTGATCCTATTTCAAGTAGTCTATAACCTTAACTTTGACCCTCTTCACATATAGGTGTATACTTTTGGACCACATCAATTTCCTTATTGTGACAAGACTCTTTAGATAGTGAATCCCACTCATATTCATTTGAATTAGTTTCATGAGCATCACTAGCTTGTAGTTGTAGGATTCTTTCAAAAATTTGTTGTCTCGTTTCTTCTCTCGATTCTTCTTTATACCCCAATCCTGTTTTATCCTTGGCTTGCATTGTGATAGGTTGTATCGGTTCTATGATGCCTTCTTTCCTTTTACTGATAGGACCTTTTCCCTTGTATCCCATCTTTTCCATGATTTCCTTTCCTTTTCCATACTACTCTATTTGTACACTAGAGGTGGATGTTTGTGATGATTCTTCCTCTTTGTACAACTAGTTTAAAACCCCTTTGTCGTCTGACTCATCCACAAATGTGCCTGCTCTTACAAAGGTTACATCAAATAGTGTGGTTGGTTATGATGATTGTTGTCTTGATGTCAATGGCTGTCCATATGACTTTGGAGAAGATGAAAGTTGCGATAAGCATAAGGATTGCCGAAATGAGTATTTCCCAATACCTTTGTCTTTCAATTGGATCTTGGCAACTTGTTTTGATAATGATTCGAGTTGACCATCCTGATTGTGTGGAGTAGGATTTGAAGTACTTTCCTTATTTGAGGGATTGGCATCACCGATATCCTTATCCTTTGATTGGTCCTTTTTCTCAACCCACTTTGACAAGGCATTTAGTTGTTTCCCATCATTTGATAAACCTTGAGTTTAAGCTTCCCTATTGTGTGGTACAAAAGTATCTTGGGTATTCTTGAGGGTGTTACAATATTAGGGGTTATTTGAGTCAGCTACAATAGTGATTTCCTGCCCATTAAATGAGAACTGCAAACACTGGTGATATGTGGATGGTACTACTTGCATGTCATGAATCCAAGGTCTCCCCAAGAGTATGTTGTAGGTTAATTTTTTTTCTAACACCTGGCATACTATATCTCTAGAAACTAGTCCCATTGAATAGGTAGCACTATCAATCCTTGTGAAGATCTCTCCTCGTCATTATATGCTTTTATTGTTATTTTCCTTCTAGGATCAATAACATTTTTTGAATATCCTAGTGCATAGACAAGTTTCAAAGTACAAATATTCAGGCCATCTCCTCCATCTATTAGGACACGTTTAACATGGTGTTTATGAATTAAGACCTTAATGTGTAGGGAAATGTTGTGGGGATGATTGATAGATACATCATCATGTTCAGAAAATGATAAGCAGTGTGGTGTATTCAAATGTCGCACCATAGTCTGGAATTGGAAAACCTCCAGATTGTTTGGTACCATGGTGGAAACTAGAGCTTGTCCCAAGATTTCCTTGTGAGCAGGTGAAATCTTGAGAACTTCTAATATGGATATTTGTGCGGGTATCTTCTGCAATTGATCCACTATGTTATATTGAGTCATAGGGATAACAATTGATTTGGATGTAGAAGGGGTAGCTCCTTTCAATGTTACCTTGGCTTGTCCTTGTGTGATTGCATTGATGAGTGTGTTGTCTTGTTGCTCTCTGATTTTGATAACATTGATTTGATGTGAGGTAGTGTCGAAATCATGGTGATGATTTCCAATTGCAATGATGTTTTGTTCATGTTCAATGGTATTATCATTGGTTGATTTATCATTTGCAATAAGATCTGATTTGTCATGGGTTGGATCATCAACCACCTCAATATGTAGAATGGCAGTGTCATAGACATAGTTTATGTTTTCTCCCGTGTTATTTGATGACGAGGACTCTCTTTTCTCATAGTTTGGTAAAGGGTTCTTGAATGCCCCATGATCATTGTTTGTTTGAGGTCCTTCTACAAATATCGTTCTGTTGTCAATTAGATCTTGTATCAAGTGCTTCAACTGCATGCAGTCGTTAGTTTTATGTATTTTTTGCAATGAAAGTCACATAAATGAGCATCATTCCACCATGGAGGCTTAACTTTTGGTTCCCAATTTTTTTCCTCTGGTAACATTATGAATTTCGCTTTGATAAGTTCCTTTAATGCTGATTCTGATGATTGTCCCAAAAGGGTGAACCTCCTTTGATTTGTTTGATATGATGATGTTCTATATCCAATATTACCTTTATTGTTGCTTTGGTTGACATTTTGGTTGTTGCCTTGGTTGTTGCTTTGGTTGTTTCCTTGGTTGTTGCCTTGGTTGTTGCTTTGGTTGTTTCCTTGATTATTGCCTTGGTTGTTGCCTTGGTTATTGGGGGGATTGTTATTTTGATTAGTTTTGGCAGTGACCACAATTAGGTTGAATATAGGTTTTGAATTTTGAATTTCACCTGCACCATTGTTGTTTCCAACATTCTTGTTTCATTGCCAAAACTTGGGTTTGTCACCACCATTGCAATTGTTGGAGGAGTTTGATGAGTTGTTTTCATTGTATATCTTGATGAATCCTCTCTTGAATAAACCCTCTTCAATTTTAATCCCATTTTCAATCAATTTTTCAAAGGTTGGGGGACATTGTAATTTCAATATATAACTCATCTTGTCATTGAGGTTGTCAATAATGATTTCTATCTTTTCCTTTTTGGGTACGGGATGAGAGTATCATGTAAATAACCTTCTCCACTTTTGCAAGAATACAAGGAATGAGTCACCCTTCTTTTGTTTCAAGTTACAAAGATATTTCATGGTGATGTCATGTTGGATGCTGTAAGAAAATTGAGTGATGAACTTGTTGACTAATTCCTCAAAGGTGTTAATTGGTGGGGTGAGTTTGAAGAACTATTCAAGACAATGTCCTCCTAAGCTTCTTGGGAATAATCTCATCAAATATGTTTCCTCATATAAAAATTCAAGAATCATGGTCCTAAATTCCCTTACATGGTCTATCGGATTGGTTTTTCCATTGTATTTTTTGTACTTTGGGAATTCACAATTTTTGGGAAAGGGGATCATGTGAATACTTTGATCAAATGGATAGGAACAAATGTCTTGGATCAAGTATTGTTTTGAGGTTCCCCTTTGCATATCAAGAATTTGTTATTGAAGGTTCTTCATTTGGTGGGTTAGGGAAACCACTTGTTCAGGATCATTTACGGGCTTTTTGGGAGGTGCTTTCAGTTTATTTACATCAAAATCATCCGGTAATTTTGCACCTTGTTTAGCTAACATAAAGAGGTATTTTTCCCCATTTCTTTCAAAAATATTTTCTAAACATTTTTGGAAATTGGGGTTTTTTTATCATGTTGGATATCTTCTTTGGTTATTTCTTCCCCTTTAGCATTGTTGAGTCCATGGAAAGGATTCTCTTTAGCCTCTGCCATGGTGTTTCATGTTTCACTATTTTGAGTTTCGGTGTTTTGAGACTCAATGATGGGAGCTTCAATGGTTGGAATTTCAATGTTTTGAGTTTCAATGGTTGGAGTTTCAATGTTTTGCTCTTTAATGTTTTTATTTTTGAGTCATTTTTCCTTGAGTCTTTGCTTTTGTAACCTTGTTTGAACGAGCATACAAGTGTTATAGTTTAGACTAAACTTTGATCTAAGTTTTGGAAAAGTACCAAGGATTACAACTAAGTCAAATAGAATAATAGATTCTAATGAGAATAAGTTTTATTTGACTATATAGCTTTGATTCGTGATGAGAGGATGATAAATCCTGATGATGAAACTAGGCTTAATAATCAAAGTTGTGATAAATTTGATGATTTTGGTACTTTGAGATGTTAGATCTTGGTTTAGGTTGGAAAATTCAACTTTTAGAGGTAAATTTTAACAAGTTTAGATTCTAAGGTACCTAAGGAATGATTTTGGACTTTGAGAAAATTTTGGAATTTTGGGTTCAGACCATGAAACTGGAGACAAATTTTCTTCCTCTATGAGATACTCAAATATTTGGAAAAGTCTTGTATTTTGACAATAGTAAAATGAGTACAAGTTGGGATTGTTTCTTTGAATCTCTTTTGTAGAGATTGAATACCAATCTCTCTCTAAATTCGTAGAGTCTTGAGAGATGTTTTTGATGTTCTTTTGGACTAAGAATTTTGGATTTTGGTTTCTAGGTTTTGATCTTTCATGAAATCATTTGATAAAGCACATGTTTAGACTCTATTGTACCTAAGGAATGGTTGAACACTGCTGAGAATTCCTAGGATGAGATTGATTGCCAGATAGGAGATAAATCTAGGTCACTGGTTTTGTGGTCTGCAAAATGTGCTAAAATAGAGAAAAAATGTGCCAAAGAAAGTACAAAATGTGCCAGAGAAAATGAAAAATGCATCAAAAAATTGCAAAATGTGCTAAAAAAGGTGCAAAATGTGCCAAAACTAGTACAAACTATGCCAAAAATAGTGCAAACTATGCCAAAACTAGTGTAAACTATGCCAAAACTAGTGCAAACTATGCCAAAATAGGTGCAAAGTGTGCCAAAATAGGTGCAAAGTGTGCCAAAATAGGTGCAAAATGCACCAAAAGGAAGCTGATATGCACTAGAAAAGTTACAAGATGTGCCAAATTGGGAGAATAAGACCATTTCTTGGAAGTTTGTTTGATTCTTTAGATTTTCCAATTAGAGACTTGGTTGTTTGGATGAATGTTTTTTTGAATCAAGGTTCCCACTTTCAATATGTGATGTTTGTGATTGAAATGGGCTCAAAAACACATTGGTAAAGACACATCAAGCAATGTACAATCCTAAGGCTATGAAAGACTGCATTCTTTTGGATTCCATGTGGGTTTTACCCCAATCACACTTATTCTTAGTGGATGATTAGATGCTTGACCCCATTGGCTCCCCTCCATGACACTCACTTCTACAGGGCAGCCAATCATTAATACCCATGAATCTCCCATGGCATATTTCTCATCTCTACTAAAAACTACGAGAATTTGGATGCCTTTGCAATGACCGTTGCTACATCAAAGAATAGATAAAGGTTTTTGGACAAACTATAACAAGGGTTCTAGTATGAACATTTCATTCATGGGGGATAATCAATGCGGTGAGAGACCATTGCTGCCCTTCTCATCAGAACTATCCTCGTGATACTTTCCTTTGTTCAAGTACCCACATTTATATCCCAGTTGTAAGTCACTTGACTTTAGCATGTTACTGGTTGGGTTGTTCCCTTGGGTGATTACTTTTTCCCACAAAGTGGGCCCTCTAAGATAAACAAAAGAAAGCAAGTATACCCATAGTTTGATCAATCTTTTTTTTGTGTAAACAAAGAGATAATACACATGATATACTCAACTCACACTCACACACAAAAAGTGAATGGGTCTAGCTTTTTGGGTCACCTAGTTAAGGGGAGAGCATATTCCTACCATCCATCAAGCACAAAAGACATGGTGTTCATTAACCTTTTAATTAAGCTATGTTCCTAACTTAACCAAAAGGAAACAATTAAATAACTTCTAGCCCCTGCAATATGTCAGTAGTTTATGTTTGAGTCTTTGACAATGAATCTAAGAAACTTGCAAAAAAAAACATAGAGTATTAGCCTTCAGACTTAGTGAGAAATAGGAAAACTGCAAAATGCGCCAAAACAAAGACAAAATGCACCAGAGAAAGTGAAAAATGTGCCAAAGAAAGTGAAAAATGTCTGAGAGAAAGTGTAAAATCACCAAAATAGGTGCAAAATGCACCAAACTAGTCCAAAATGTTCCATAACTAGTGCAAACTACACCACAGAAACAACAAAATGCACCAAAACTCTCACCCCCAAACTTGTGAACATAAATTTTCTAGAATGTTAAAAAAATAGGGCAGGGCCCCACGATGGGCACCATTTTGCGTGTGTGAAATGTGGAAAGTTAGTATCAACAAAAACCTTAATGAAGCAAATTATATCAAAGATTCAAAGCAAAGAAGCTATTCTAAATTGCAATTTAACAAATCTTTTAAGAACATCTCATTGTCCTCTATTCTTAAAGATTCCTTTAACCCTTTGGCCCTTATATTTCTATGTGCACAAAGGCTATTAGAATGACACTTAAGAAACAAGATTAGTATTCAACATGCAAGCCAACTAAGTCCCTACATGAAACTATATGATAAAAATGATGATGGATAGCATGACGAATGGATGATGATGAATATGATGAATGGAAAAACGATGGTGGATACTATGGTAGTGATCTATATGATTCTATATATGCTTACATGCTAAGTATGAATATGCTAATTTAAAATGTAACTATGATGCAAAGGATGACATAAAATTCAACTATGAAGCAAAGTGTTAGTCTAAAATCTAACTATGATGCAAAATATGATATAAAATGTAACTATAATACTCCATAATTCTCCCAAGCTCAAACGATATTCCTACATGATAACTCTATTCAAAAGTGGATGCAAAATACAATGCCAAAGGGTTGTATTTATAGCCTTTTCCAAGCATCTTGTGAGGTGGCAATGATCAATGGTCCAGATTCAAACAAGAAGAATGGATGGTGGAGATGAAGAGAATCAAGATGTTGTCCCCTTGACTAAAGAAAAAATGCCATTTGGATGGAAGAATCTCTTGACCAAAGGGAAACATGCCATTTGGATGGAAGACTCAAGTGTGGGAATAAAATACCATGTGTTTTAAAATTGGTGGAAGTGTGTGAGGAATAAGCCATGTACTTTTAAAATTGGTTGAAGATAATTCTAATTAAAAATTAGAATTATTTAATTTCATGTGACCTTGGTGAGGTGGCACAAAAAGTTGTAGACATGTGCTTGAATTCCTAATCTAGATTAGTGAAGATTAATTAAATAAAAAAAACTTATGAAAATTTGGCTATTTAATTAATTTAGAAGAATATGATTTTAGATTTGGAGAATTTAGAATATGAACAATATAAATAAATTGAGAATTTATTTATATGTAGTTGAAATATTAATTAAATAACTAGTATTTAATTAATTAAATGCCATGACCATTTTTAGGTGTATACACTATCATCTTTCATCTCAATGTTGTGCTGCAAAATTGAGCAATAAAAAATCAAACCTTGAAAATCTTGCATTCTCATGTAGGTGGAGAAGAGCAATGGAGATAAATCAAATCTAGCTTGGAGATCAGTTTGCTTTGCTTTCTTATTTTGATTTTCATGCTAGTTTGTGCTCTATTGTGCTTGTTAGAGTTTCATTATAATTTTTTTATGCATTTTCCCTAATATTTTTATCCTAACTACAGTAATAAGGGACTTAATAATTAAATTATTGAATAATTGATTATCAAGTGGTGTCCTAATTACTCCAACAATATCAAGAAGAATTGTCCTATTATTTAGAAAAAGAAAGCATCTAGGGTAACACACCCGCTAGAATAAGGAAACCCTAATGGAAACAAAAATGTTGCCACTTTTGCGTTGCAAGTGATGGAGGAATTGGTTGATTAACATGACCTCCAATAGACTGGCAACAATGAAGAGGAGCATCTTGAGTTCGATAGGGTCTTTTTCCTAGTGGAAGAGATGGATAGGGAGACAATGGTCCCCAATGGGGACAATGTCAATTTCAATCCTCCCTTTGACAAAACTAGGGAATTTATTCAAAGAAACTCCTTCAATTTCCTTGATCAAGTGGGACCTAACTATAAGGGTGAGGATCTATTGTCTATTGTAGAGGAAAAATCCACACACCCTCCCCCCAAACTGGTGTCAACCCAAAAAGTTACCAGTGATGTCTTGCTTCTTGAGTGGCTAAATTCCCAACAACTTGCCATGAAAAAAACTAAGCAACACATTAAATAAAATTTTGGTAAGGTTGAAATAGGCCCAAAAACCTTGGTTTTCCAACTTAAGAAGAGATCCAACTAGTTTTCCTTTGAAAGATACCTTAGATTTAGGAAAAGGATAGGGATACTTGTGTGAGCAAGGACCCAAAATACCCCTCATCGATGTCGATGTATGTCTCTAGCAGTAAACTAATTAAGGCCATTGTGGCCTCAAAAGCTTCTAGTATGGAGGATTGTGTTGGTAATGCAAGTAGAATTATCCCTCCCTCACCAGAGAAGCTAGAAAATCAAATAGAGATGCCTTTGGTAGGAGGAGGCTATTCAAATCCCCCTTTATGTGAGGACATCCCTTCTCTGATGATTGGATCCCTCTATGCCCTTGAGAAAACTTGTAACCCCAACCCTTTCCTGGAATTAGATGGTAGTGTAACTCACTCTTCAACACTAACTAAATATGCTACCACTAGTGCTCTGATTGGTTCTCCTCTCATTGAGTTGGCGAGTGAGGGAGTTGAGGGCCAAGTCTACTTGCCAAAAGAGAGCAGTAAAACAAAGGAAAAATGAATTTCTAACCTTGACCAAATGGAGGTTATAGAGTGTGTTAGATATGGGAATGCCACTCTAAGGTAGGTAGATCAAACCTTGAAGCTAAGGGTTGGCCTTGGAAGGCCAAGGAAAAATAGGGGTTCTATAATAGTCAATAAAGGCTTAGTGAGTGCCAATAACAAAAGGAAAAAAACTAGTGTTGTAATCCAATCACCTATGGCCAAGAAAATAGAGGTGGAAGAGAAACTACCCAAGTGCTTTGAGTAGTTCTAGCATGAAAAAAGTGACCCTATGACAGGTGATGATGAACCTTAATTGTATCTCATGGAATTTCAAGGGCCTTGAATCAACTAACACAAAATACATTATCAAAAGGTTTTTAAACCTTGAAAAAAGAAAATACTTTTCCATGCTACATGACACAAAAGCTATTGGATTCACCCTAGAAACCAATCTAAAGTTTATTTGGAATGGTGCCTCCTTCTTCTTCATTGCACATGAGAGAGGTAGGGGGAACTTCTATTCTAGTTTACAACCAATGGTCTTTGTGGTTCACTAGCAGTGGCAACTCCCCATACAACTAGGTGGTGTGGGTTACCCTAAAGATGGATGAAGTTGAGTTTGGGGTTTGCTCAGTATATGTCTCAAATGACTATAGGGACTGGATTTTCTTGTGGCAATTGTTATCCAATCTCCTAGAGATTCCTTGGGTATTGGGAGGGGACATTAACATGGTTGAGCAGATGGAGGACAAGTGGGGTGGGATTGAAATGTCTTGGAAAGGAAATGAAAATAAATTTTGGCAAAAATTGAAGCATAAACTCAAATTGGTTGATCGCATGGAAAGGGGAAAGAAAGACTGTAATGGGATATGGTATACTTGGTGCAATACATAGAAATGAGGTAGAAAAATCTACTACAAGCTTGAAAAAATTTATTTAAATAGGGACTTCTTTAATTTTATTCCTAATTGAAAGGGCATTAAAGTGTTTGTTTACCCTTACACACTCTAATACAACCATCTCATAAAGGCTAACCTTTCAACTTTCTAGGGAAGACCAAAATAGTCAACCAAGAAGTAAGCATTTATCCTCAATACCCTCCTTCTAAAGGACACTAACTATAAAGAATCTATCTCTCCCATCAAGGAAATCAACAAGTTGATGCTTAAGGATGCCTTTTCCATCGAAAGATGGAATACTAATTTGGAAACTTGGAAAAATATTTTTCAAAAAATTAGGAAGAGGGATCTTGATCGTAGGAGGGAAGAAAATGAGCTCCAAGAGTGTCTATTTGAGGATAAATCCAAGTTACAGTAAGCTCCAAGTGATATTAAGTTAGGCGAGGAATTAAATAAAGCCAAAGATAGTTTAAAAAAATCTAGGCCTAGAGAGTTAATGGGCTTAAAATCAAAGCCAAACCAAATTGGCTAAGCTTTGGGGACAATGGTTCCAAGTTTTTCTTAAAGTATTTAAAGGAAAAACATTCTAGGGAATAGAAAGATCAAATCTAGGATGGGGAGAGGATGCTCACCTCCTAGGAAGGAATACTGAAACAATTCCAATCCTTCTTCAAGGGGATTTTCACATCGGAGGGTGAGAATGAAAGCTATCACAATGTAAGGAACCTTATAGAAAGGCTCATCCATAGAAATATATCAGAGGTGGACTCTTATAAAATTTCATCAAATCTAACTAGGGATGAGATTCAGAGGGCCATTTCCTCCATGAACAATGACAAGTCCTTGAGTTGTGATGGATTTCCAATAGAATGTTACAAGTTCTTCTCAGACTAGGTGTGTGATGACCTATAGGTATATGAGGAATCCCTAAATAATGGCTCATTGGGGAGAACTATAAACAAGGGTATTATCAAACTCCTTCCAAAAGGGGGTGCTAAGACTAGTAAAAAAGTGGAGGCCAATAACTCTATTGAATGTATTCTATAAGATTTTGGCCAAAGTCTTAGCCTTGAGGTTGGTCAACATTCTTCCAAGGTTCATCAACACCATCCAAATCGAGTTCATCAAAGCAGGTATATTTTGGAGAATCTTTTAAAAAGTTGGGAAGCTATGGAATGGGCTAAAGTTTCTCAGAAAAATGTCACAATGCTGCTTCTTAACTTTGAGAAGGCCTATGACAGGGTGGAATGGTAGTATTTTAGATCAATCCTTAAAGCTTTTGGCTTCCCCAATGTGTTTTACAAAATGGTGGATACCCTCTCGAGGGATGCCTTTGCCCAAGTAGATATTAGTGGGTCACTCTCTGAAGAAGTGAAGCTAGAGAGGTCCATCCAACAAGGATGTCCCTTGGCACCAACCCTTTTTGTGATAGCCATAGATGCCCTGCAATACTTGTTAAGAGACAAAACATTCTCACCAAGAATTAAAGGCATTAAACTTCCAGATAAAAATGAGTTGATCAATGTGAAATTTGCTAATGACACCTCTCTTTTCATAAAATTGGACAAAGACCATATGGAATCACTGATGAAGAAGCTTGATCTATTCTTTCAAGTTTCTAGGGAAAGGGTATCAACTCTAAATCCATTGCTCTTGGATGAGAATCCATACCAAATTGGGTAAAAGATTATGACTTTCAGTGGGGTGGCCCCAACATGCAAGTGAGGTATATAGGAATACCTTTCTCTTATAGCCATAATCTTAAGGAAATGTGGAATTGGATTAGTACCAAAATTGAAAAGAAGTTAGAAAGATGGAACATGTAGTATCTCTTGCTGGTAGGAAGGTTGCAAGTGTGTCAAAATATCTTATCTTCTTACAATATCTATTTTGCGTTTGTATGGTTTTTGTACAATTATTAAATTAATGAAATCTGGAAAACAATAAGGGGTTTTCTTTGGTTGGATGGTAAAGGAAAAAAAAGAATTCTATTCATTAGGAATGGCATTGCTTAGATAAACTACATGGTGGTCTAGGCTTAAAGGATCTGAGGCTACATGGAATTGCAATAGCCTCAAAATGGATTGTGAAAGAGCTGGCTAGTGATGAACCTTGGAAGGTGCTAGTTATAAATAACATTCAATAAACAATGCCCAAATAGGCCAAAGCTTGTATACTTCTTCCCTTAAGTGACATTCTCAATAGTGAAAAACCTATGACTCCTACTAGGTACCTATTTTTCAAAATCCTATGGAATGATTGGGAACTAACCAAACACAATGCTCAATTTAAGTCAATCAACATAACCCTTAACAATTCCATTATCCAATGCTACAAATTTATTTGGTGGAATTTGTAGCATAATGGCAAACCCCTGGCTCTCCTATAGGTCTGCTTTGCTAAAAAATGGAGTCAAAAAGGCATTAAGGTCTTGAGTGATGTTTTAGAGGGTGGGAATGTTAAAAGCATAGATGCATTCAGGGCTAAATTTGACCTCGCCCCTTCCAACATAAGCAACCACTTCACCTTGTTGGAGGCCTGCAAAGAGGCCAAATTACCTTAAAATATTGAGAAAGAGAAGGATCTAGGTAATGACTCTGTGTGGAAGGATGGGGTGGCTCTTGTATACCTCAAGGCTAAGATAATCTATAAGGATCTAGTTTATAATAATGTTTTCTTTGAGAATTTAAATCAATGTTGGGATCTCTTTAACTAACAATAAATGGAAAAAGATAATTGTTGAGGTTTGGCACAATGCTATTGAGCCTAAAAAGTCTTGATTTAAATGGCTTATTATTATTCAAATATTTCCTTTTAAATATAATATGAATGATATTGATATTTGCAACATTTGTCATACTACGAAGTTTGTTTTGCACATTTTGTTTGACTATTTCTATGCTAGAGAAATTTCGAAACTATTCTGTTGTATCTTGAATATTTGGGATAATGAAGATAAAATTAATTGGAAAAATGATTTAATGTGTGACAAAAAAATGAGTAAGGAACTTAATTTTTTTGGAATTGTTTGTCTACTGAAATCATTTGGTACATTTGGAAAGAAAGAAATGATGATAAATTTAAGGGTTGTAGAAGGGTTCTTACTGAGTCATCAAAGAGAATCACTTTTCTCATTGTTTCATTGCAGGTATTACTCCACATCGAGGTCTCCTTGTCCAGATTTGTGAATCTTTGTAGGGAAAGTTTGGTTAGAATCAACATAGAAGATGTAAGGTGTGGCCACTCTTGTCATCTCAATTCTCAACAATAGAGAAACACATATATTCCTAAGGGATTTCAATGAATTCCAAAGAGATTTCAACAACAGTGAAAAAAGTGGAAGGAAAGTGAGGCACAAGGTCCCTTATCACCATGCTCAGTAGGGGAGTGATACATTTTTTGTAACAGGACCAGATAGGGATGTGACTAGGTAGACTAATGGAGAGATCAAAAAGGAGGAAGATGAGGCTAACAATAATGTTGTGAACTAATAAAATCAACCATGATGTAGAAAATTATAGGGTTTTTGTAAATAGATATAGTATATATAGTATGATCACTATGCACAAATCCTTATATAGATTCTAAATGTAAAAGTTATAAAAAAAAAAAACTATTTTTCTGTAGTATCCTATTTTTTTTCTCTTTTGTAGCATGATGAATTAATGTCTACCATGATTGAATGTAAATGCTTATTAATCCATTACTAATACAAAAAAATATATCCATTCTTTGGATTACTATTGATGAAATATATTTGAAATTTATAAGCCCCCCCCCAAAAAAAATTACAATCCTTAAGATTCGATTTGGAGTATCTAGACCAATTAATTACCAAAAATATGAGAAAATTAAGAGGGAATGAGTTGTATCAAGAAGAATAAAATAAAATAGTCAAGTGAACTAATAATAAAATTGGAATAAGAGGAAAAATTTAAAAAAACACTATCTAATGACTAGTCCTTAACTAATAAAAAATATCTCCAAAAAATGCCACTTTGAAGAATTTCAGCCCTTGGACCAAGAGCCGTCCCTTGTGCCATATAGGTCAAGAAGGATTTCAACATTAAATACAAGTGAAAATTTAAAATAAGCCATATAATCCCAACAACAACAATTTTTGCAAGATTATGACAAAATATTAGGAAGGAACTAGTTTGACATAAACTATCCAATGATAAGTGAAGAAAGAAATTTGTTTAGTAGTAGAGTGACAAAGAAAATATTCAATCACAAAAAAATGCAATAAATAAACACCATAAAAGAAATAAAAAGCCTAAAGCTAAAATTAACTCACCAATCCAATTCCCAATCCTTAGTAAAGATACAATAGAGGCAAAACAAAATATATTTGTTCTAGAATTACTCTATCAAAGGAAAGGTACAACGAAATATTAAGAAAACCATTTTATTTTGTAGGAAATTTGAAATGATGCATTCTCATCATGACAAACAATGGGTAGAAATTAAAACAATTTTTTTTATCAAACTTTGAATCACAAGATATTTCTACATAAAGCATATGAAAAATGAGAGATATGGTATAAGAAAAGGGTGAGTCTATAAAAGACCATGGAAATATATTTTAAGAGGTATCTAGGAGATTAGAAGACCCTCTAATGTAGAAATAATGCATTGAATGGTTCATTTATGTATTAACACTAAAATTAGAATGTTATTGGATGGAAGGATATTTAGCACATAATTAGTAGTGACATTAGCCTACCATATATAAGCTCAAACATGGAGAAGGAAAGATGAATATGCAAAAATAAAGAAACAAAAAAAAAAAATTATCACACCCAATTTTGGATCAAGTTATCTATATTTTATTTTTTTATGTTCTTTAAAATTATGATGACAAAAATCTTGTTTTAAAAATATTTAATCTATAATTGACTTGCTTTATTTTGTAAAGGCAAGAATTTTTTTGGTTAGATATTGTTCTTGAAAGATATAAATGTGTATATATTACCATTATGATGATTTGTGAATGTTTAGTATTATGTTATGATATGTTTATTACTAGACTAATTAACTTGTTGGTTGAATGATATGGATGTATGAAAATGGTTTCCCCGCTCTTGGATGAGGAGGGAGAACATCATTGAAGAGGGGAAAAGATTGAAAGAATCACATGTATACCATGACCTTGAGAACATTGAAACACACACACATAAAAGTTGATGTTTTGACTACTTTTGTAGATAGGTAAAATAATGTTTGTGTTGCTAAGAGTTGTGAGTGTTGTCTATTTTTCTCCTCTTGTCTCATTTCCATATATAGTTATCTTGACTTAAGACACACATGTTTCATCATCAATATGTTTGAAAGGTGGTAAAATGGTTTCCTTTCCTTATAAGCATTTGAATATTGGATTATATGTTGTTTTTGATAAGATAAGTAGCATTTTTAGGGTGTTGTACCCTTTACACAAAGAGCTTGCAGGGCCAAAAAGGAACCAAGTTCATCAAAACATCATAGAAACTAAACTAAAAACAATGGAAAATGACACATACACTGCACACTGACAGCATAAACCTAGTACAACATAGACCCAACCACTAACTGTCCACACTTTCCCAGTTTTGGATGAGGAGGTTTAAAACATCATCCCTAATATAATTGGGACCTTCACCCATAGTATTCCTATCCACTTCCTCCTTAATGACATCAAAAAGTGTGATAGTCGATTTGTGAAACATTTTGATATTGAATTGAGCCAACCTATTGAATTTTCATTCAAGTTTAACAACCCGCTCCTGCTACATGTTGAAGTCCTCATCCTTGTCATTCTTACACTAGGTCATCTCTTCCTTACAAGCCCTAGGATTTGAGGAGTGGGTGGAGTCCTCCTTGATAATTTTGTTCATGTCTGAGAAATGACTAGGGACCTCCATGAAATCTTCTTCCATCTCCTCAATAGTGTCTTTCTTTCCTTTAGCTCTGCTACTAGTCTACTCTGAGTCACTTGAAATATCATCCATTAGAATCCCTTTTTTGTTCTTCACTAGTCTGTGGGACCTGCTCACACTAGTTTGTTCCATCCCCACATCAATGCTCATGGCCACCATGGTGTCACCCTTGGAGTATTTTTTCTCAACACTTTTTCCTTCGTTATCTATGGCTAGAAAGTCCACTTGGCACAAAGTTTCCTTTTTCCCCTTCTTAGCAATGGGTCTTCTGTCCTACTTGATGGATTCGTCTTTTAGCTTGCATAACCTAGCTGCAACCTGGGGCTTGGCCAACCTGACCTCCCCCTTCTTTTTTGATGGGGGTTTAGACTTAGGATCATCACAAGGTTCATTTTCAAGCATGGGGAACTACTGTATTTGACTCCAAATTCTAACAAAAGTTTGCTGAGATATCGACAAACTATTGTCAGAATACTGACAAAACACTCAAATAATTTTCATTGCTAGTTTTTGTCATTTTTTGGACAAAAATTTAAACGTCGGACTATCGATGAAAAATTTTGTTGAAATTTCGATGATATGGGCAAGTCACTATGATAAAAATTTCATCACAAGTATAGAAATTTCATCAAACTTTTTTGGTGGTTTGTCGGTTACTTTCATCAAAATTACAATGAAACAATGCAATTTTTTAAAAAAAAAATAATTTGTGCAAATGTAGGCATTTTTTCTTTTGCCAATGTTGCTTAATTGAATTATATAACATAATTGTATTTAATCACATAATCTTAAGGTGCTCAATATTTGAATCTATCAATTAGTTGTATCAAGGAATGATTTTCCAACAAGAGAATGAATGACACATGGAGTGGATGACATACTTGAAGTATTGCATCTATAGATCAAGCACAAAGATGAAATACAATAAGGTAGTGGATTGCACACCAAATTGTGATTGCTAGTTTTATTATTAGTACTTTATAGAGAAACTTACACCCTGCCAATCGGGTTTTAATGAGTTATTCATATATTTGTTATATCTTTGTGTGCTTTAAATAATATATATATATATATATATATATATATTCATTTGCAGGATACCAATGAGGAAAATTTAGAAATCCAACATTTAAAAAAAAAATTAATTTGAAAAAATCTATAAAAATATGTAACTTGAAGATATCTACTCTAAGGCAAGTTAGACCTAAAAGTTGTGTTATCTTGATACAAAATAGATGTTGCAACTTGAAGAAACATTCTTGTTGGCAAACAACTCCCTTTCTTGCTTCCTTCTCTCGTGTAAAATTATTCTATAACCATACAAATGAACTGGCTTAGGCATTGTATTGCTGACTCCTGATGGATATGGTACATCACAAGTTAATAGTTGTTGCATTGTGAATAGAATAACATTTAAAATATCCTATATTTTTTAGCAAAGAATGGATGATTGAGAGATGCTTAAGCTTTCAAGCACTGTAATGGATCAAATTTAAGAAGTCCTTCTAGCAAGTCTATGATCAAACCAACAGAGTGATCAGCCTGTTCCATTACCAGATTCTGCAAAAAATAGCCAAAAATATGTAAATATGTGAATCAAATTATGTAAAGAGCTACTCAATCAAAAAACATTTTCCTGGTAACTTTTTGACAACTTTAATGCTCTCTTTGGAAGATGCCCCTTCAGGAAAATTTATTCTCATTCCATGTCTAAAATATTTTGTAGATTTCACTTTGATGATAGGATAATTTAGCTATTAGAACTTAACTAAAAGCTTCTAAATGAAAAATTTGGCATAACAAAAAGGAAACCAGATAACTTTCAAGTAAGCAAATCACTCTGCTCTATGAATCATATGTTGGGGTAAATGCCCTAGTACTCTTTCCATCATGGCAATATATTCAATATTATCATGCATTTGAAATAGAGTTTATCCCTGCAAAATTAGGTTGAAATCAAATAAGCAGGTATTAGTCAGTTCTTGAGACAATCATATAAACTTGGTCCAAGCTTCTCAAAAAATTGTCAAAAAATAATTCCAATAACATATTTCCTATTTAGATGAACCTTCAATAACAAAGTGTTGTTTATAACCAACATAAAAATTGATATGCTTCTTCAACCAAAAAAGAATAACTAGAAATTATTGAAGAGATATTGTTGATGATGTATTCTACACAATAACAACTCAGATAGAATATAATATCCTATCTCACTTGAAAGGTAAATCTCTATCAGTAAGCCTCAAGAGATAACCCCAAGGTCTCTAATGTTAGGTCTTGCAATGCATAAACAACTTAGTGATAAATGAGAAAATGCTAGTAATCACAATGGGACCTTACTACAAGCAAAATACTGAATCTCAATTTATCAGATCTAATCAATATAATGATACTTCAATCCTAAATTTAACCCAATAATTAAAGAAATAACAAAAGATAAGGGTTTCAAAGAGATTTCCAAACTTAATATTAAACCTAAGATTAACAATGTAGATGACCAACACTCGAAATGGACCAATCCCTTAAAACTGATCTCTATTTGACCTAGATAAATTTGCAATCTTATAGAAACAGTGCAATCTTCTAAGGTGTTAAGATTTTCAAATCATGAACATTCATTCAAACAACTCTATTGCAATTGAAATTAATAAACCCTCACAATCGAACTTAAGCACAATGAATATAAAGGTCTAGGCTAACTTTGCAAAGCAACTAACAATCAGTTGGTTGCAAAAAGTATGGACCATGGATTGTTGCAACACTTCAAATATCAAACCATAAACATCATTAAATCAAATCTAAGATAAATACTGATTTTCCTGAAAGCAATTCAAAAGATAGAATAACAAGAACCATGCAAGACAAAAGAACACAAGTGTGGCACCAAATCACAATGTCATTAGTTGCATCAAATTATCCACTGTAGCAACAATTCCAACTTTTTGTTACAATATTTGCTTGAGAACAACTACTTGCTAACTCTTTCTCTACTTAATTCACTCTAACTAGCTCTCTATTTTTCTATATCTAAAATTTCTCTTAACCCTTACAAATGAGGAAAAATGCCATATTTATAAAACCCCCCAAACATGTCGGCCTAGATAAGATTTTACAATAATAATAAGGTACAAAAATTCGGCCAAGAGAAATTCAAAATGAAATAAAATATGCATTAAATGCATGAACTTCATCTAGGTCAGCCTGGGATCTCCAATGCAACTCAGACCAATGCATGGAAAAATAATAGGGAAGCAAAACTCTTGATGTAGCTAATCATTAACTGCCTTCCCCTTTGTCCTTATTCCGATCTAGCATTTCATGAACCTTCAAAAGCACCCTATCCAAGTCAGCCATAGGTGGTAAAGGAAAAACCCTAAGTCGTCTCTCAATTGATGCAATTTCTTCCCTTGTCTGTTTTACTGACTTATCCGAATCCACCTTATATGTTAGGTATTTGTCAATGACAACAATGTATGTGGACGCATCATCCAACTGGTGCTCAGAAATGGAATCATCATTAACTGGGGCATAAACATCATGCCACCACTTCCTCAACTATTCCAAACTCAAATATTTGGGAGCAATCTTCCTTCTCCTTGTCATAATCTCAAAAAAGGCAATGGAGCCAATGTACGCACCACATTAATCTGCCTCCTCTATTTGTAATTCTTCTTCAACACCTTCAGCCTGATTTTCAATGCTTCAAACCACTCCCAAGGCTTAGCAACTCTAGAGGAAGAAAGAATTTTATCAGTTACTAACTTATCCCTAGTGTACTCCATGATAGTCCTGGTTTTCTGCAACAGGAGATCTGTATCTTCCTTATCCTATGTTAACACTTCCTTCAACCAATCAATTGCCCTTATATCATCCTTCCCAGTTGACAAAATCTCTTTAATGGCCTCATTACCTTTGGTTTGTACCCCTTGTAGCCAATTCATAGTGGCAAGAGTGGAAGCCTTCATCTTTTCCAGCTTAGTGATAGTTTCCTAAGGTAAAGGATTTGCAACAGAAACCGAAGGATTAATAGATTGTAGGGGATTCATCAAATCTTCCAAGCATTTCCTGAGATTCTCATTTTCCTTCTTTAGCTCCTGCTTGGTCTTTATTTCCTTCCTAAATCTACCCAAGATGACTACACTAGAACCCTCATAATCTTCAATATCTTGCTCAACGGATGTAGGCCCTAGATTGAAAGTCTGAACATTGTAATCCTTTCCAGCCACATCATCTCTATTTTTATCTGGAGCAGGGGTGGAAATGTGAACAACTCTATTATGAGCTTCATCCCTTTCAATCCTTGAAATCACCCTAGCCTTCTTTTTACCTTTATCTTTTCCAATTTTGGCTAGTAGCTCATCCCAATTCGGTGGACTATCTTCCACAACAACTTGTTTTCTCTTTATCTCCTTATCCAACCAACCAGGGATAGTGGATTCCAATTGCACTTTAGTCTATTTTTCTTCCTACTGTTCCTTAGGTGCCTCTTCACTCAAATTCTATTTCTCAAGAGTTTCATCCTTCTTGCTTTCCTTTTCTTCAGTATGTTCTTCTTCCTGTACAGGTGATGGAACCTTCACTATTTCTTCTTCTATTGGAGGTGATTTAACCCCTTCGGTTCCAATGGGTGACTCTGCATAAGCTACCAAAGGAGATTGCATTACCTTTTCTACTTCAGCTTCTGCACTGTAATGGTCACCTTCACGAAATTCTTCTCCTTCAGTATTCAGATGATCCTCAACATTTTTTGACTCACCTTGTTTTCTTTGAGCTTCATGAGCGGAAGGAACATCATCATGCTGCTCCTCATGAGAAACAACTGGAGGGAGATATGCTTTAGGCACACTATCCTTAGGGGAAGGAGTCCTAGACCTCCTTGTATACACCTTGGCTTTCTCTTCTGAACTTTCTACATTCACCACTGGTGGGGTAACTTCTTCCTCTCCTACCTTGGAGGTTACCTTCTCTAACAATTTTATGACTCTTCTCCTTTTGGGTACAAGATCATCAAACTCAAGATTGTACCCTTCAGTTTCCTTCTGCCCAAACTTCTTAGTCCTTGTCCTCTTCTTAGCCTTTGGATTTCTTTACTTTTCTACTTCCTGGGCTTCTGTTTCTTGAACACCTTTTATCTTGATTTTGAAAGGAGAATCCAGCTTACATTTTCCCTTAGGATCTTGCTCAGTCGATTCTTTAGAGGTGGAGTGAAGATCTAAATCTCCTGTTAGCTCATAGGTACACTTCACTCCCTCATTTTCCAACTCCCATAGCTTATGCTTTAGCCACATCTTGGTAAATTTGATAACTGGATCCATCAACTATTTTAATTCTGTCTTTTCCTCTTCTAACCAATCCACATCACCAATTGGTCTGTCTTTTATTGCCTCATAAGCATGATCTTGAATCAGGTTTCCATCATCAACAAGTTGGTCTGGGACTGCCCTCACATTGTATAGTTGGACTGATTCAATTGGGAGGCGAGAAAACTTCTTCTTTCTGACCTCAAATTCATCACTACCATTGGCCTAGTAGTCCTCCAAATCAACCTTATGGCTATATTCTCTACTGGCCTTCTTTTGAGCTTCTCCTGTAATATCAAATATGGACCTCTTGGAATGGATAGATAGGCCAATAGTACTCATTTCTTCTTCTGAATCCTGGGCAAAACCAATGGAAGGACAAGCCTCTCTAGTGCCAATCCTTAATGGGAAATCTCCACCAAAACCAGTCTTATGCTTGTCTCTCTTGACAATGGCATCAAATTCACAGATCTATCTAGTGACTTCCAAAAGTATGATGTGATCAGTAGGGTATCTTGGAAGTTTGTATGGGGCCCTCTGGTAGCCATCAATCCAAATGTAGGAGAAAGTTGGGAACTGAATAAACCATGCCCCATATTTCTTGATGAGTTTTTTTGCTTGATCTAAAATTCTAACATGTTCTACACCTTGAAGCAATCTAGTGATATGCATGGTGAATGCATCATTCACCCTCCTATAGCTCAAGCCTCCTAGATGCAATTGAGGGTAAACCTCATAGATGATATCCTCTCCAAAGGTGCCCCTTGTACTCAATCCTTTGTAGGGGTGGAATCTTGCAAGTGTGGAGACCAAACATGAAGTCAATGTGAAGGTCTTGGTCTGTAATACATTGGACAACTGCTCGTGAATTACTCTGCTAATGACTTCTGCCCAATGGTAGTCAGTCTTCTCCTGCTCTATTCTCACAATCACATGGCACATCCAATTCTCAAACATGCTAGCATTTTCAATCCAACCACCCTGCTAAGAAGAGTGATGGCATCATCATATTCTTTCTTGAACTTTGCCCTGAATAGCTGCTTGGGCAACTTGGAATAGTGGGACTTGGGCTTCTCCAACCAGGAATTGATAAGCTGTTGTGATTTAAGAGTCTATTCATCATAGAACTCCTGAGCTACTTTCATGTTGAATGCCACCACATGAGATCTATATGGAATATCAAAAGTTTGGGCAATGGAAACATGGTTGAGATTTGCTACAACTCTCCCTTGAGGACCAATAATTCTTTGTGT
The DNA here is from genome assembly GCA_007258455.2 of Sequoia sempervirens. Classification (NCBI taxonomy): domain Eukaryota; kingdom Viridiplantae; phylum Streptophyta; class Pinopsida; order Cupressales; family Cupressaceae; genus Sequoia; species Sequoia sempervirens. Next base: position 247,554,394 of record VDFB02075321.1, on the reverse strand, counting down.
ACCCTGGTCATAGTGTCTGGCACACTCAAGTACCAGCTCATAATACTGCACCATAGAAGGGAAACCAACTACATGTGACAAGCCTGATTCCTTCATCCTTCTAGCCACCAAAGGAGGATCCTCTGCTGCCATTGTTCCTTTAAATTCTTCATAATCCCACAATTTGACATTTGTATTAGTCACTTTAGACTAGATTGATGTGATTTTACTCTTAGGGATCTTGCTCTTAATGTCCATTTTGATCCTTTATGCCTCAGATACTGAGGATCCCTCCACTGTCATGCTAGATTCAGCCTGCACTCAGCATGGAAATCATAGTAAAAACCATAGGAAATCAATGTTAATCCATCAAAACATCGTTAGAATAAACCTCATACAATCAAGGTGTTATTAAAACTCATATAAAATGATCTTGATAAACTTCAGGTTTTAGAACCCCCCACGGAATCTAAGCCAGAGAGGAATTTCAGGAAATTCTGGGCCAGACGGATTCCGGTGGAATGGTTGTGAAACACGTACTAACAATTAAACTTGATCATTATCAATCAATAAACCACATAGGAGATCATAAGATAGTATGACTTAACCTTAAAATGCATTAAAAATCACTAGCACATCACGCTATTCCATATTTCCTTACATTTCACCAAATTTTGGCAAAATTTTCCAAAGATGGATTTATGTGAGGGCAGAGACATTTGGAAATCCAGAAAAAATAGGGAACCAAGGACTTCGGGAAAATCTGGAGTCAACGAAAATCCATGGATAAGGTAAAACTCCGAAAGCATGTAGATTTCGAGAACTCAAAGGAAATCGGGAAAACAAAGGAGATCAGGAAAATCCACTGAATAAATGAAACTCCAAAAGTGATAGCGGATTCTAGAAAAGTAGGGGAAATCGGGAAAATCTGCTAGAGACGGATTGTCCCGAGGGAACAAAAAATCCTGGACTGAGGACGAAACCTGAACATTGACGTTAAATCACTATTTTGCTCAGAACACTAGATTAATCATGAATTTCAAATATTTAAACTTAGGGAAAGTTAGCCATGGACCTTCCATAGATTATCTTTGCATTCTAGGCCAATTTTAAGGTGAAATAAGGTGGAATGGTATTATCCTAGGCTTCAAACCCTATACACCTGCCATTAGCGCATAGGCAAGCTTATGATTTAGGTATTTCAACTGCCGATTCCTTACTAGGGGAAAGTAACAATTCTCAAGCAAGTTCACCAAAATCAAATAAACAAACAAACTCATAAATTACTTGGGAGACCATAAATTAATCAATGCTACGCAACCCTAGCCATGAAGCTATCAAATATTTAGGAATTCAAGCCCCAAAATCTTTATAACATAAAAACACTATTCATAATCCTCAATTCAAAGCAAGGCAATAAAAAACATACCATTGTGAAGCAGAAATCGATCTCGAAAATAGTAAATGTGAAATTAAATGGTGCCCACAAAGTACAAGGGCAAGAATGCACAAGAAATCTCCACTCAAATCCATAATTTGCAAAATCAACGCATCAAATCCAAATCCAGCACTCGCAAGAATGAACTCTGTAGCTCAATCAATGACAAACAATAGCATAATGGCATAAAAGACTTCAAAAATCAATTAAATACATCATTCAAAGCTCGTACAAAGACATTAATGTCATTGACAAGATAGCCAAGGAAAAAACTAGGAACCTGACAACAAGATGGAATCCAAAAAATCCAGACCATGTGGAATTCCGTGAAGACTAAAAATATCTGAATCATAGTGCACAACTAGGGTTCTAACAGGATCTGGGAAAATCTGGTCAGGGTGGAAAGTCCCGAACTTCATTGAAAGCCTGAACTTAGCCCAAAACTTAATATTTTCAATGAATAACTCAGGGAAATCACTAAGGCCATCAAAATAAATATTTAAGCACATGCCAAAATAAGACAAAACCTCAAAATGAAAGGGCCAAGAAATGAAAACCAAAGCGAAAGAGGGTCCCTGCTTTCAGTAGGGCATGTGTGCGAAAACTGCACAACAGATATGACACATACAATTCAAGTGTGATTGTGATAGTCAAACTAGTTCTACATCTTAACACACCTACAACAAAGAATTTGCATTTGCATCATGAGCCATAGAGAAAATTTGGAAAGACACTAGAAATTAGTTATAAGAAAATGCAATGGTTATGGCCTGGATTTTTAAAAAGGAAAGTATTCAAATAACAACAATGAGATAGGGAGCATTTAAAAATCTAGATCAATGAAAAATTTATAAGTTGTTTCAATAGAGGATGGATACCTTGTGCAATTTTGATCATATTTGGCGACTTCGTGAAGCACACTAATTTCAACCTTTGTTGCTTCACAGTACTTGTCTATGCCATGAACAATTTTTATAGTAACAAACTCCCTTCCTTCTCTATCCCAACATTCCAAAACCTGGCCAAAGGTTCCTGCAAGAACGAATCTGGCATTTACATATACCGATTACCATAATGATTTTCTAGACTATGAATTTGGTGGCTTACAACATATCCAAAACATCATAAAATACTACAACAACAAATCTAGCCATCCATGATAACAAGTTTCCACCAAACAAATGTCAGATTAAAGACATGAAATTTCCATAGTCTAAGGGAATGAGTTGGATTTTTTTTGGTAAAAAATTGTGTATATTTTTTTGTATCATGCTACAACGAATCATGCTTGTATCCAAACTACATCAACTCTACATAAGAAATCATGCTTGTATCCAAAATAATCCTCCACAAACTCATTTAGTGGTTTGGAACCTTCACCAGTCACTCGTAATTGGTCTGTGACATCTCCATACTGTGAGGTAATTTGACCATACATAGTCCATGAAACATGGCATATTTAGGAGTACCAAAAACACCATTTTGGAATTTTCTACATTAAATATAAAAATGAAAAAAACAAAGTTCTATTCTGCATACTATTCTTCTCTATCAACTTCAATTGTTTGTCAACGTTGATAATAAATTATTCAATGACATGAAAGCTCAATTATAATCTATCATATCCTCTTCAAGTATTACCTTTTCAATGTCTTAACTCTTAAGTACTCATGAGTGCCATTTGATCTTGTGCTAGACAAATTAAGTAATAATTTCTCAATAAAATTAAGGAGTATATTTATTTTTGTTAACATAGTAAATGAAATGAAAGTTACTTAGACTTTAATCTGGGATTAGCTTCTTGGATTTTGTTGATATTTTCTCAAAAGGATGTAGTCCAATAGGTCAATTAGGAAAGGATAAATGGCCATAATAGCAAAAATTGTTTTTGGATCACAATTATTTGTTGCTTCTATTGATTTTTTTATAAAATCAGTCAAAAAAAATTCTTAATTGAAAGATCATAATTATTTGGGCAATTTTTTTAGGGTTTCTGGTTTTTTTTATATTTTTTTTGTTTTTTGTAGTGATTTTTTGTTTTTTATTTACTTAACCCTAAACCTAATTTGGTTTTCGCCCAGGAAAATCCAGATTATTGGAAAAAATCTTTATCTTTTAGTATATGATTTATTCCCAAGGAAGATTACAGGTTTTCATTTTGGTTTTATTAATATTTAGTCTTTGAAAGCATCTTTTACTTTGGTATTAATATGTAACTGATACTTTATGCATGAAAGTGAAACAATAAAATTAATTTCTTCCATAGCCAGCAAGAAATTTGGGTTCAGGGTCCACTCCCTATTCATAACTACATCTTTTGTTGACTATATTTAATTGTAAAATAGGAAAAAACTTATTCTTATACCTCTGTACCTTGTCTCAAAATGACCCCCCCTCCCTTCCACCCAAGCTCACAGTGACTTTGATCATATGTGTCCTCTCATAGTTAGTATGTTTGTTCTGAATTTACGAATAACATATACTCTACCTAAGGAAGATGCTTCTATAATATAATGGAAAAGGGAAATTTTGTTAGCAATAACAGAGTTTTGAATCTATTGTGTTTAACGTCAATGTGCTTAACTTTGATGAAATTTAAGAGTAAAAAATGTAGGAGGAAGATAATATTTGGTTATCCATATATTTAAGTATAAGCTGTAGAAAACTGTAAGTATGATTTGCCTTTTCAGCACTACCATAAATTTATATGTTTACTATTATAAAATCCAATATGTTTGTTGTTTGCACTGCAAACTATTGTCCTCAAGTTTTCTATAATCTTTTTGAGTGAGCCTCCTCTTCCAGCTCTTCCTTGATTTTCTTTGCTGCAACTTCAAGTAATGGATCGAGTTAAAGGTATCCTGCTTGGCAGGAGGTTAATGTAACATTGTTGTTGGGTTTCTTCAATTCCATCTCTGAAGGGTTTTTTCTTGTCATTAGCTAGTGTTAAAAAATTCAATTGATGGTCAAAATTCTAATCTATTTTCTACTGCTAGGAAAATTCTTGAGGTGAACAGGGAGAAATGAATAGAACTATGTTTGGGTTGCATTGGACACAATAGCTATTGTTTACTATTATTGATTTCTAAACTATCCTAAGAGTGATTTGATAAACAAAGATTCACTTAAGTTTTCAAACCAGAGTTAGATGAACTATGATTTGGTGATGATTGTATCATCTCATAAAAAATAAGATTCAAAGGGGAGGGATTAGCAGTCGCCTTCACATTGCCTTGACTATCAACGTCCGTTTTTCTTTGATGATGATTTGAAGCTACATTCTTATCTGACAAGCTAACTGCCTCCTTAGTAATAGAGAGATATGCATAACTACATATCTTGCACCTTGCCACCAAGTTTCTTGCTTTGTCATTTTTCTCAGAATGTTTAACTTCCTTTTCATGCCACTCAACTATTGATGGTTTCATTGCCGCCTCTGCAATTCCAATAGAGTTAAAGGTTTTCAGCCAATTGAGCAGGAACTTCTATTTTGACAAAGTGTTTATTTTTGCAGCTTGTTTTCTATTTTACCTTGTCTTTCAATGGGATCTATGTTGTGGCTAGGAATCAGATAAGTTCAAATTGTTTGTATTTCAAATGATCAATCACTTAAGGCAAGTAAAAGATATCCTTCCATCTTGGCTCTGTCAAAGGAATCTGCATGGGGCATTCATGCTATAACTCTTTTCCAAAGTTTATTAATTTCTTAAGTTTAAGAAAAATAAAATAGAGCTCTTTCCATTTATTTTCCTCTCTCTAAACCATTTTTTTTGTTTTCTCTTCAGATTCTACAATGTAAATTTTGAAATTTCTGGTGAAATTTGATCATGTAATGACATTATTTCTTTTTCAACCTTGTATTTCCATCATTCAATTCTTTTCTATTCCCACGTCCTTTGCTTATGTCTTGTTTCTAAATATTTTCACATTACATGACTGCATAATCCATTACTTTGTCTTATGTGATAGTTCTAGTGTCTACATCACTATATGGATTATGCAATGATTATGTGTTTGATTTTCATGTGTATTATAATTTTTATATGCTAAGGTAAAGAATTTGATGCTGATGTGATTGGAAATTTATAATCATTTTGGTCAAGCAACAAATTTTCAATAATTTCTTAAGAGATAATCAGATAAATTCACCTATTAGAAACATATCTAAAATATAAGCAATTTTTTCACTCAAGTTACTTCTAATTTGACTATTTTTTCCAAAATTTCCAAGAATGATGAGTAAAAATATATTAAGACATTATTTTTGAGAATTATTCTTATGATCTAATAATATTTATAGGTGTTTCTATTATCATACATATAAAAATTCTATTGTAATATTTCTCTACTTTGCAGTTATTTAATTGCTTGTTAGTACAATTTCTTATTTTTTGTTTTATTTCTCTATTTATTCAGGATGAAGGTATCAAGCACCTAGAAATCCCCACTAGAGATTATCTTTTTGCTCCATCATTTGATGATAATCCTCAAGCTATAGAATTTATTCATGGCTAGTAATATCTCTATTCCATTTGCAAAGAAGTTACCATTTGATTTGATTACTAGAAAATAACATTCATTTGTTTATTGTACCAGACAATTAATAGCATTTCTTATCCTTGAAGTTTGGAGGATAGGCTATCTTTGTCAATTCACAAATGTAATGATCAAAGAGGCTAACTTCATTGGGAGCTTCTATTTTATGCCTGTTTGAAACACTATAGCTGAGATAAAAGTGTGGCTATGAAGTGATTCAATGAATGACTTGAAGTATGTTGTGTGTTTTTCCTTCTCTTGCTTTTTAGATGGTAGGGATCTAGATGGGTGCATTATACCTGGTACAGGGTTGTACCCAAGGTAAAAATATCATAAAATGGGAAATGGTTTCTTTGTATCTTGTTTATTTTTGCTTACACCAATTACACAACAATCTCTATGATTTAATTTGAATTGTTAGGGCTTCCTTGTAAACTCATAACCCACCCTTTGTAGTTATTGGTTGTTATGCTCATCTGTCAGCCAGTTCTAGGTAGTAAGGGTTGTTTTCCTATTCCTAAATCAAATAGTATATACAAACCTTATATAATGTCAACAACTGGTATTTGTTACCTAGTTCTTTGAGATCTCTAAGGCTGCTATTATGCCAAAAAAAAAAGAATTGGTTTATATTATTTTTAGCTTGCAACCAATAACTTGGCAATTGAACTCATTGTTGGTTAGAAGTATGCTTTCTTTTTAGCAACTGTTGAGATCCTAAGTTCCCAAAATTTTGGAGGATTTCACAAATCTATTGTGCGGTAATTTTCTTCCTAAAGCACACACAATATTCGTAGGCATTTACTAGATTCAAATCAAGTAGTATAGTTTTGATTTATAGGCCAATAATATTTGAGTTGACAAATTATATTTAAGGTGTCAAAGTGTAAACCATTATTCTGAATTGATGTGATCTATAGGTATCCTATTTGAAGTGTTTGTGAAATCTTGAAATTTAGGCCTAAAATGGGAAGGCTAGATGTTTTTCCTGAAACAATAGTATTGTGAATGGAAACCTAATTTAATGGTTAATTTTTCTAAAGAAAAAGTCCGGTCAAGGTTGTTATTGTTAATTATATCTTTGTCACACATTGCGTCTGTGCCTCTATTCCAAATAGGGAATCTAAACTAAATACTGTTGTTTATGCATAAATCATTCACAATAGGTGTTTATGGTTGATATGTCTATTCTATTGTTAATTGTTGGAAGCCATTCCTTAATGATAGGTGTGTGTTTGAAAGAAAAACATTGCTCAAGGGTGTTGATTGTGTTTTCTGCAAAACAACAGCCCAGACAGAATATGATATCCTATCTCTCTTGAAAGGTAAATCTCTATCAGAAAGCCTCAAGAGATAACCCCAAGGTCTCTAATGTCAAGTCTTGACAATGCATAAACAACTCAGTAACGAAATGTAAAAATTCTGGTAATCATAATGGGACCTTACTACAAGCAAAATACTGAATCGATTTTATTAGATCTAACAATCTGATGATACTTTAATCCTAGGTCTAACCCAATAATCAAAGAAAATAAAAAAAGGATAAGGGTTTCAAAGAGATTTCTAAATCTAACACTACTCCTAAGATCAACAATGAAAATAACCAATATTGAAATGGACTAATCCTTTGAAATTGATCTCTACTCGACCAAGATAAATCTACAATCTTGTAGAAATAGTGCAATCTTCTAAGGCATTAAGATTTTGAAATTATGAACATTCATTCAAACAACTCTATTGCAATTGAAATGAATAAACCAACACAATTGAACTTAAGCACAATGAATATAAAAGTCCAGGCTAACTTTGCAAAGCAACTAATAGTCAGTTGGTTGCAAAAAGTATGGATTGAAGGATTGCTACAACATTCAAGTATCAAATCATAAACATTATCGAATCAAATCTATTCTAAAAATTATCCTTCTCAATCCAATTTTAAAGATGGAATAACAAGAACCATGCAAGACAAGAGAACACAAATATGGCACCAAATCACAATATCATTATTTACATTTGAAATATCCACTATAGCATCAATTCCAGCTATCTGTTACAATATTTGCTTGAGATCCACTATTCGCTAACCCTAGTCTACTTGATTAACTATTCTGCTCTACTTCTATCTTCTAACTCTTTTCAACTAACTTTCTAACTATCTAACCCCTTAAAAATGAGGTGACATGCCAAATATATAGAATTCCCCCCAGAAAACCCATTGGCCCAGCAAGGGTTTCACTGCATTAATGACACAACAACTTGGCCAAGAGAAAATTTGAAATAGGTCAAAGGAATGTATTAAATGCCCGTTCCATCCAAGTTGGCCTGGGATCTGTAATGCAGTTTGGACCAATGTGTGGGAAGATAATAGGGAAGCACAACTTGTGCTGTAGCCCATCATCAACTCCCTTCCCTACTGTCCTTACTTTGACCTAGCATTTCATGAACCTTTAGAAGCATCCCATCCAAGTTAGCCATTGGCGGCAAGGGCAAAACCCTAAGTCAATTCTCAATGGATGCAATCTCTTCTCTTGATCGCTTGACCGACCTATCCTAATCTACCTTATATGTCACATGCTTATCAATAACTGAGAGGTCAGTGGCCGCATCATCTAGCTGGTGCTCAGAAACAGAACCATCATCAATTGGTGCATACAATTATGCTGCCATTCTCTCAACTGTTCCAGGCTCAAGTACTTGGGCGTGATCTTTCTTCTTCCTGTCATAATTTCAAAGAAGGTAATGGAACCATTGTAAACCCCAATTAGGGTGTTGTCAATCTGCTTCCTTTGTTTGTAAATCTTTTTTAACACTTTTGGCCTGATTTGCAATACCTCATACCACTCCCATGGTTCGGAAGCTTTGGAGGAAGGAAAAATTCCATCACTCACTAATTTATCTTTGGTGTATTCCATGATGGCTTTGGTTTTCTGTAGAAGGAGATCTGTGTCTTCCTTATCTTGTGCTAACAACGCTTTCAACCAATCAGTTGCCATAATAGCATCCTTCCCCCTTGGCGAGACTTCCTTAATAGCCTCATCACCCTTTATTTGCACCCCTTTCAACAATTCATAGTGGCAAGGGTGGAAGCTTTCATCTTTTCTAGTTCAGTGATGGTCTCCTAAGGCAGAGGATTAGCAGCAGAGGAAGAAGGGTTAGTGGATTACAGGGGCTTCATTAAGTCCTCCAAGAATTTCCTAAGATTTTCATTCTCTTTCTTTAGCTCCTGCTTGGTCTTCATTTCCTTCCTCAATCTACTCACAATAACTACACTAGAATCCTAATAATCCTCAATATACTGCTCAACGGATGTAGGCCAAAGATTGAAAGTCTGCACATTATAATCCTTTCCAACCACATCATCCCTATTTTATCTAGAGAAAGGTTGGCAATATGGACAACCTAATCACGAGCTTCATCTCTTTCAATCCTTGAGATCACTCTAGACTTATTCTTACCTTTATCTTTTCATATTTTGGCTAGCAGTGCATCCCAATTCGGTGGACTATCCTCCACTACTACCTATTTTCTCTTAATTTCTCTATCCAACCACTCTAGAATAGTGGGCTCCAACTACACTCTACTCTACCTCATTTCTTCTTGTTGATCTCCTACTATCTCCTCATTCAAATTATGTTCATCAAGAGTTTCATCTATCTTACTTTCTTCCTCTTCAACATGTTCCTCCTATTGTTTAGGTGATGGAACCTTCAATGCTTCCCCTTCTTGTGGAGGGACTTCTTCAGTTCTGATAGGGGAATCCACATATGCAACCATAAGGAACTGCATTATCTTTTCAACCTTAGCCTTTGCACTGTAAAGTTCTCCTTCATGGAATTTTTCACCTTCAGTATTCAGATGATTTTCAACATTTTCCTTCTCAGCTGGTTCACCTTAAGTTTCATGAGTGGCAGGAACATCACCATGCTGCATGTCATGAGAAATCATTGGAGGAAGGTTAGCCTTAGGCACACTGTCCCTAGGAGAAGAAGTCCCAGACATCCTTATATATACTTTGGATTTCTCCCTTGAAATTTCAACATTTACCACTAGTGGAGTAGCTTTTTCCTCCCTAGCCTTGGAGCTAGCCTTCTTTGAAAATTTTATAATTCTTCTCCTTTTGGGCACAGGATCACCAGCCTCAGGATTCTGCTCTGACTTCTTAGTCCTTGTCCTCTTCTTGGCCTATGGCTTGCTCTATTTTTTTGCTTCCTGGGCTTCTCCTGGAACACCTTTAGACTTAAATTTGGCAGGAGAATTTAGCTTGCCTTTACCTTTAGGATCTTGCTCAGTAGATTCTTTAGACGTGGAGTGAGGATCCAAATCTCCCATTAGCACATAGGTGCATTGTACACCATTATTTTCCAGCTCCCATAGCTTATGTTTTAGCCACATCCTAATGAATTTGAGAACTAGATCCACTAGTTTCTCCAATTCTGTCTTTTCCTCCTCTAACCAATCCACATCACCAATTGGTCTATCTTTTATGGCCTCATAAGCATAATCCTGAATTAGGTTTCCATCATCCTCCAATTGATCTGGAACTGCCTTCACATTATACAATCGAACTGACTCAACTAGAAGTCAGGAGAATTTCTTCTTTCTAACCTGAAATTCATCACTACAGTTGACCTAGTAGTCCTCCAAATTTACCTTATGGCTATATTCCCGGCTGGCCTTCTTTTTAGCTTCTCCTATGATGTCAAATCTAGATCTCTTGGAGTGGAAAGACAAGCCAAGAGCACTCAATTCTTCTTTTGAAGCCTGGGAAGAACCAATGGAAGGACAAACCTCTCCAGTGCCAAACCTTAGTGGGAAATCTTGACCAAAACCCATCTTATGCTTGTCCTTCTTGATAATGGCATCGAAGTCACAAATCTGCCTAGTTACTTCCAACAAGATAATGTGATTAGTGGGATACCTTGGAAGTCTATATGGAGCCCTTTGGCAACCATCAATCCAAGTGTAGGAGAAGGTTGGGAACTGAATAAACCATGCTCCATATTTCTTGATGAGCTCCTTAGCCAGATCTGAAATACTGAAATGCTTTGCTTCCTGAAGCATTCTGGTGATATGCATGATAAATGCATCATTTTACCTCCTATAGTTTGAACCTCCCAAGTGCAATTGAGGGAAAACTTCATAAATAACATCTTGTCTAAAAATTCCCTTTATATCCAATCCTCTATAGGGATGGAATCTTGCAAGTGCATAGACCGAATATGAGGTCATTGTGAAGGTCTTTGTTTGCAACACATTGGACAATTGTTTATGAATTATTTGGCTGATGATCCCTGCCCAATGGTAATTAATCTTTTCTTGCTACATCCTCATAATGACATGGTACATCCAATTCTCAAATGTACCCGCACTCTTCAATCCAATCACCCTACTAAGAAAAGTGATGGCATCATCATATTCCTTCTTGAATTTTTCTTAGAAAAGTTGCTTGGGCAGCTTGGAATAGTGAGACTTGGGCTTCTCGAGCCAGGAATGGATAAGTTGTTGTGACTTCACAGTCTGTTCATCGTAGAACTCCTGAGCTACTTCAATGGTGAATCCCACCACATGAGACCGGTCTGGCATATCAAAGATTTGGGCAATGGAGACCAGGTTGAGATTTTCAACAACTCTCCCTTGAGGTCCAATTATTCTCTGTGTGTCTTGATCATAGTTCCTTACACACTCTAGGACAAGCTCATAACACTGCACTATTGAAGGGAAACTAGCTACATGTGCCAAATCTGACTCTTTCATTCTTCTAGGCACCAAAGGAGGATCCTCAACTGCCATTCTTCCTTTAAACTCTTCATAGTCCCAAAGGCCAATGTTTGTATTGGTGACTTTTGACCAGACAAAAGTGATCTTACTCTTAGGGACCTTGCTCTTAATGTCCAGCTTGATCCTCTCTGCATCAGACAATGAGGAACCAACTGCCGCCTTGCTTGATTCAGCCTGTATTCAACATGAAAACATAATAAAAACCATAGGAAAGCAAGGTTAATCCATCAAAACACCATTAGAATGCATCTCATATAGTCAAGGTGTTATTAAATATCATATGAAATGATGAAAAAATATTTTGGGTTTCAAGACCATCCGCAGAATCTAGGCCAGAGAGGAATTTCAAGAAATTCCAGACCGCTCTGATTTCAATGGAATGACCATGATACACCTACTTAACCATTAAATGAAATCATTTTCAATCAATAAACCACAAGGGAAATCAAAATATGTCATGAAATAATCATTAAGTGTACCATAAATCATAAATGAATCCAATTGTCTCATGTTCCTTTACATTTCAGCAGATTTTGGGGAAATCCGTGAGGGATGGATTTTTGTGGTGAATGGGCCAGATAGGAGACTTCAAAAAATTAGAGAGTGTTGGTGTAATTAAATGTCTTATACCTTGTCCTAGGTCTTGATTACACCTTAGTTAAGTTTACTTAGGGACCACATAGGAGGTTGTTGGAGATTTTCCACCGTTGGTGGACTTGACATGTCATTACCACATCACTTCCACCTTTTTGTGGACACATCATGTGATTATCTTTCCACCTTTTGTGGGTGATCCACCTTTTTTGGTGATTATCACATTATCCCTTCCCACTTTAGGTGGAGTGATAACTTTTATAGTTTTCTCTTGTCATAAGATTACGACACTTGTCATAATCTTATGCCCTTCTATGTTCTCACCTTGGCTATATATCCAAGGGGTCTCCTATGTACTATAAGCTCATTACATTCTATTATATTGATAGAATACAATTTATTCTTGTCATATTGTTTCTATCTCTCTTATGCTTGTTCTTTCTATTAGGCCTCTAGATCTTGGGTGGCTACCTTCATAGCCAATTCTTACAGAGAGACATCACATTTTAGAGAAATTTGGACCTGACGGACACTTGTGGTTAAGGCAAAATTCTGGACCAATTAGTGCAAAGGTAAGTACTTTGGCCAAAAAACTTCTATTCGGGATGAGGTCACGTTGAGTGGGGCATGTCTTGCCAAATGACGATGAGGAAATTTATGTCGGTGAGAGACTTTCTCTTTTGGCTAAAGTCACAACGAATCCCTCTTGTCTCACTGACCATCAGAGCTTAAGCAATCACTTCGGCCAGACTAAAGTTTATCTAAATGATGTCTCAGTGAGGTTATAGAGTCTTGCCGAACGTTGATGTAACAAACATTTCGATGTGACCAACGAGTAGTCAGGGTAAGGTTTTGGTGAATGCTTCAATTTTCACCAACTTTTGGGGTCCAAGCAAACACTTCGGCTAGACTAAAGTTTTTGATATGACGTCCTAGCGAAGTTGAGGTGTCTTTCCGACTAGAGATAACCACATTGATATGACCAACGGGTATTCAGGGTAAGGTTTCGGTGAATTTTCTTGGTCTCACCGACTAGAAATAGAACACAAGAGACCTTCAGTGTGAGAAACATACTATCACAACGAACAGATAGGAGCTTAGGAGGGCTTTTGGTGCAACATCCTGAGTTCATTCAGAGGTCCCAGTGACTACGTAAGGTTTCGATAACATAGAATCCTGTCGGTATAACGTCTGGCTGACAACATGTGGTCTCCCCGAAGGGGATTTGAGCTCGCCAGGAAAGGAAGGGGTCACCACAAGGTCCTGGCGACCACTAGTAGTCTCACCAAAAGCAAAGGCCTGAGCAAGAGCTGTGAGCTCGGTGAAAGGTCCTACTGACTTAGCAGGGTCTCAGTGAAGCAAAGGACCATCGGTATAAGTAATGAATTCTGCTATGACCTCCTGCCGTCTAGGGCTTGTCTTGCCGATGGCGTACATGAAAATGCATGTCGATGAGAGGATTTCTTACGGGGTGAGGTCTCGAAAAACCATCTTTGTCTCATTGACAACGAAAGAGATTTTATCGGTGTGAGGAACAATATTGTCATAGCAATAACATATGAACTTAGGAAGGCCTCTCAGCAAAACATAGGGTGATCGATATGACATCCCCTCGACTGCAAAGGGTCACAGCGAAGAAAATTCAGAAGGGGCAGATAGTCATGATTTTACTCAGACTCCAAATCAATCATGAATTTCACAAGTTCAACTCAGGACAAGTCAGGGATGGACCTTTCATAGACTTTCTTTGTGTTTTAGGCCCCTTTTAAGAAGAAATAACCTAATATGGCCCTGCCCTAGGTTTCAAACCCCACCATCTGCCATTTGTGCACAGGCAAGTTCAGAATTTAGTTGTTTCAACTGCTAAGTCATTACTAGGGTTTACTGAATACTCTAAAGCAAGATTCATCAAAATGCAGATAAACAAGTGAGTTCAAGACTTACCCAAGAGATGAAAAATGATGCAAAACTGAACAACCCTAACATGAATTGATCACTCTCATAACCTCAAAGTGCCATACATAATTCTCAATCAAAGGCAGGGCAATCAAACACATACCATTATGAAGCGAAAATTGATCTCAGAAGTAGTAAATGTGAAGCCCAACGGTGTCCACAAAGAAAAGATGCAGGAACATATGCAAGAATGCACAAGAAATTGATACCAAATCAATCAAATTTCCCAAACGCCTCAAAATAAAGCCAACAACCCAAATAAAAAACTCTAAGGATGTAGTTCTCATCTCAGACAATGGAAAATGGTGAGCATAATGGCACAAAAGATCTCAAAAATCAAGTAAAATCCAGCCTTCAAAGTGCATACGAAGCCATTAATGCAATCGATAAGATAGTCAGGATACCCGAGAAGCCAATGATAGGGTAGAATCTGGGAAAATCTGGCCCACGCGAAAACCCATGAAAACTGAAAATCCCTGAACAGTAGGGTTTAGCCAAAATCTAAGTGGGATCAAGGAAAATCCAACTAGGGTGGAAAATCCCGAATTAGGGTAAAAACCTGAAACTTGATGTAGAACTTAGGATTTTCAAAGAATAACCTGGGGAAACACTAAGGCAATAAAAATAAACATTTAAGCACATTCCTAAAGTAAGACAAAACCTCAAAAAGAAAGGGCCAGGAAACCAAAACTGAAACGAAAGAGGGTCCCTGCTTTTAGTAGGGCGTGTGTGCGAAAACTATACAACAAATGGTGACTTCTACTAGGAAAATGCTCCAAAGCATTTGATGATGAACTGGAATCAAGAACCCAAAATATCTGGTTTCGATCTCACCATCGAACAAACAAGTTAGAATGCAAAGATTTAAAGAATTAGAACCAAAGGGTAGTTCAAACCCTCCATAAACTGAAAATCCAAGTGTGTGCACATGAGTTCATTTCCCTCCTTAAGTTACTACAGAAACCAAGTTCAGTCAAGTTAGGCTACGTAAGGATTCTAACTTCAAAAGCAACCTAGATAGGGCCTCGCTACCAGTCAGGCGTCCATAGCCCTGACGAGGTTATCGTTGTGACTCTCTTGAACATAGCTCTACTGCCAACCAGGCGTCCATATCCCCAGTAGAGATATTCAGGGTCCCCTGATAAGTTGAATTTATTCTTTTGATATTCAATATTTCATCTTTCTTTCTTTTGATATTCTTTATATGTCACTTTCATTTCAACCTGTGAACAATGAAGCTCACACTCAGGGCTGAGAAACATAGTGGCGCTGAAGCAGAAACAAGATTTTTCACCTGACAAAACTTTGCAAGGATTCCTATGGGAACATTAGGATTCTTAAGGTGTATGAGAGATATAAGATTTTTAGAATACTTCAAATTCAAATCAAAGCTGATGATCAATCTTCTATAAATCTAACATTTAGACCACTGACAATAGCAAAGACCTCAATTCTCCTTTCAAGATACAAGACTCTAGTCTACCAACAAAACACTTAGAACAATTCCAGATAATGATACATTTGTCATGCGGGTGCAACACATCCCGGAAAAAGTAGAGAAACCCCCAGAGCAAGAGCCAAGAAAAAAAACAAAACAAACCAAAAGCAAACCTACACTAACCAAAACAAACAAAAGCAAAGCAGAAAGGGAAACCTAATCTAACTATATACAAGACAGGAGTTGAAAACAGCTCAAGACTAGAAATAATGCTTCAAATACTGCCCATTGACAGGTAGTGGGATATCATCTCCAGTGAGGGTTTTCAAATGGAAAGCATTATCTCCAAGCCAAAGTTTATCAAAATTTCCATGCTCTCGCTTACAGTCATGGGCTTTATCCCTATAAAGAACCAAGTCAGAAATCATAAAAGCTTTAACATTGGCTCTCTTATCAAACCATCTCTTGACTACCCCTTGGTGTTTAGCAAAGTTATCTAGGGCTTTATGTCATTTTTCCTCAAGATGTAACAATTCAGCAAGTCTGGCCTTGTGTTTATCCTCCCCATCATAATAGTCATTTATGATCTGTAAAGTAGGGATCTTCAACTGGATGGGAGACATAGGCTCTAGACCATAAACCATATGGTAAGGTGACATCCCTATGGAAGCCTTATGTCTTGTACGATTTTCCCAAAGAGAAAATCTAAGTTGAGTGTGCCAATCCCTAGGATTCCTTTCCAATAACTTGCGGATGAATATCAAAAGATTCTTATTAGAGGACTCAGCCAACCCATTTCCTTGTGGATAGTAATTGGATGCAAACTTTATTATGATCTCATGATCAAAATACCAATTGGAAAACTTCAAAGATGCAAAAGCAAGGCCATTATCACAAACTAAAGATAAATGGCATCTAAAATGATTGATAATACCTAATTCAAGGAAGTTAATTACTACCTCATAAGTACACTACTTGCATGCAAGAGCTTTAGTAGCATAGGAATGATAAGAGGCAAACAAATATATATAGAATGGCTTACAATAGTCTGGACATACCAAAACAAGAGCTTCAACAATTGCCCTCTTTATCTTTGCAAATGCTTCTTTTGCTTCTGCATTCCATTCAACTTTGGCCTCCTACTTTAACATTGCGTTTAGTGGCTTAACTATTTCTGTGAACCCATTGATGAACTTCCTCACGAAGTTGATCTTGCCAAAAAATGATTTCATTTCTTTTTCACTAGTAGGCAGTGGAATCTTAAGAATAGCCTCTATATGTTCTAGATCAATTGTAATTCCCTTTTAAAAGAGAACATGCCCCAACAATTTACCTTCTGCTACTCCAAAGATGCATTTTTTTGGGTTGAGGGATATCCCAAACTCTTTACATTTCTAGAAAACTTTGCATAGATCTAAGATATGATCACCTCTTTTCTTGGAAAAGACTGTTAGATCATCCATATAAATGATTATGCACTTACCGATGATGTCTTTAAAGGCTATGTCCATTGCTCTCTGGAATGTAGCTCCAACATTAATCAATCCAAAAGGAATCCTTCTATAAGAAAAAGTGCCCCACTTGGTGGTGAAAGCAGTCTTGTATCTATCCTCATACTGCACCATGACCTGGTTATACCCCGAATAACCATCCAGAAAAGTCATCATTTGAGATCCATTAACAATCTGTAGTACTTCATCCAGTGAGGGTACCGGATAATTATCCTTTTCTGATGCCTTGTTTAGTTTCCTAAAATCTACACACAGTCTGATTTCACCATTTTTCTTCCATACCAGAACCAAGTTTGCAACCCAAGTAGAGTGCCTGACTGGAAATATTATCCTTGCAGACAACAATTTCTGCACTTCTTTCTGTATTATGGGTTGCAGCAAAGCATTGATGGGCCTTTTCCTCTGTCTGAAAGGCTTTGCTCCTGGATTGAGAGGGATAGTATGGGTTATGATTGATGTATCATAAGTCTTTAAGTATTCATAACTCCAAGCTATCACATCTGGATATCTATGTAATGCATCAATAATTCCTTTCCTTTCTTCTGGAGTGCATACTTTTCCAATAAGAACTTTTTTGACATCCTCCTGAGTTCCCATGTTATATTTGTCACACTGTCCACTAATGGAATCTTTCCTCGTGTCTTGATCCTGATCTCTGATCTTGTCCAGATCGAAGATCCTCTCTAGTTGCACCATTCCCCTAGGAATTGTGTTGGTCTTTAGGTTAATTACCCCTTCCAAGTCCATATCAGCTTCTTGTAGCTCAGTTTTGTCAATGATTTGAGAAGCAAAGACATTAGTACTAGTAATAAAATATAAGATATGTTTGTCATCTTCAAATACTTGGAAGTTGGTGACATTGTCTAGTACTGAGGGAACTGGGGTCAACTCCACAGTAAACTTCTTTAGTCCCGAAAGAGACAGAGGCTGCAAGGAACTTGCTGCCTGAGCAAGAGAATTAGTTGTCTGGTTCTTACTTCATGGAATCAACTGAATATTGAAGGCATCAAATCCTTCAATGAGATCCCATACTCTATGTCTATAGTTGGTCATTATTCTTTCATGACAAGAGTATTGTCTCCTAACTTGCTTGACTACTAACTTAGAATCTCCAAAAACTTGCAAGATCTTAGGCTTTTCTTTAATGCCATTAGCAGTCCATGCACTAAGGCATCATATTCGGCAACATTATTCATACAATGAAATTGTAGGCTATGAGCAACAAATAATGTCTTACCTTTTGGGCTAATTAGCTCAAATCTCACCCCATCTCCTTGCTTTTATTTGGACCCATTGAATCTCAAAGTCCAACAACCAACAGCTGCAGGGCACTCTGCCCTTTCACTTGCACTATTTCTACTGCATGGCTTTTCAAAAGGCATCACTCTTTTCCCTCGGGGCTCTTCTTGAACACTCAGGATATCACTTTTGACTGCAGGAGTGGGGTTGACATGTTTCTATATTTTTTCCATTGCAGCCTAACATAAGCAAAAATCTAGTTCTGAATGAGCAACATTGTGCACCCTGCACCAATTGGGAAAGAGTAACTCTCTAAAATTCATTCCCCTTCCCAACTGAACTTGATCTTGAATGCACTTCTAAATGAACTCTTGAAAGTTATCTAGCAAAGCCAGCTGACTATCTTGGGGATCGTCATTATCCTCATCTGGTTCGATCAGGACTTCGGTACCATTGGATTATACTATAAGGACAATAGGTACCATGTGAAACATAAGAAATTCCTCCATATCTAGCTCCTTAAGATGAGTAGAAAGCATATAGTTATCCATGCTTACTTGAGACACCAAAATTTCAACAGAGGTTTTTTGATATTCTGTAATCATATACTTCATTTTGGGTTCTCTTTCAATTCTAATCTAGTTTGACACTCCCTTCTAGGGAAGCCACATATGGGAATGATCAGTAGAGACATATCCATTCAAGGCTCTGGTAAAGTCTCTTCCCAGGATTAGGCCATAAGCATCAGGGATGTTAGCCACCTGTATATTGACAACCTGCTGGAACCTAGGATCAGAAGAAATCTTCATATGAATCATATTTAACTCTCTTATAACATTGAATTTAGTCCTATCTAATTGTGTGACTTTCTTTTGGGAATCAACAGGGGTGATACCCATGGCTCTACAGACACCGAAAGGCATAACATTGGTTGAAGCACCAGAATCCAAAAGATAATTATTTAAATTTTTACCAAATATGCAGACATAAATCAAGAAAGGAGGTGTGTCTGTCTTCCCTTGAAACAGAGTTAATGTAGTATCTACTTGAGAAACTTGAGATTTTTCCTTTTCTTTCCCAACATCTCCGAGGGGCATACAGATTTTATTATGAGTGTAGTTTTGTCCTCCTACTGATTGAGAACCAAATATTCTGTTGACCTTCTCGCTAACTGATTTATCTTGTGACATGTAATTTATATTATAAGATCCTAAGACTGCATTCCTGATGGATGGAACTCTTAATAACTCAAATGTAGATAGACTTACCTTCAGTATTCGAAGTTCTTCAGCAACATACGTGGCCAATTGTTCTTCATTTAAATCTGTAGGAGTCTCCCTCAGATATTCCATCATCTTTTCTTTATTTGCATCAACATTTCTTCCTTTTGGTACATTAGCATGTCCTAGATCTTGAGACAAGTATTGCTTAGACATCTGAGGTAGTGATGGATTATTGCTAGCATTAGGGTTTGGAGGTGTGTTGAAATTATTCGGTGGGATGGAAGTAGTGAAGGAGCCTCTAGCCTATGGGCGCCTGTGTGGCAACTCTCTCAAGTTATACTTCTTGATAGGTCTCTGGAAGGTCTGCACTTCTTCAATGTAAGCTTCTTCTTCATCTCTGGGACCATTATCATTCACTGGATTCTCATCAAATAATTGTGTCATTTCATCTCCATTGCATACCTGGTCTATTTCTTCCTCCAACTAGTTAGATTATTCTTCAGGTACATTATCCTTACTTTGAGGAAAAGGAGCATGGTTTAGCACCAACACTGGTGAATCATAAGGATTGGATGGTACTATTTATTGACCACTTGCATTGTTCTCCACTACATACTAAAATATTGAGGCTGCTATTTGAAATTCTTGACAGTCTAACTGAGAATGCTGACTGGTCTTGTGGAGCCTACACCACCCTGATAAAGTAGCCTTAGCTAGATATACACCACCAGGAGGTTTCTCTTGATTAACTAGTTGATTGGCAGACTAATTGATAGGTTGACTAATTGGTTGATCCAATGGGGTGGGGACTCCTCCATTGTTGGGCCATGTGTTCGAAGTCCTTTTCTATCCTGATGGGTGTCTTCTCTCGAATCCTTGTCCATCACCTGGTCCTTTGTCAAAGTTCTGACCTGATGATTGTCCTTTATCATAATTCTATCTTCTTCCATTATTGTATCCTCTGTCATTATTAAATCCCTAATCATTTATGTAACCTCTATCATGGTTATATCCTCTTTCATTATTGTACCCTTGGTCTTGACATTGCCCTCTATCAAATTTTTTCCCTTGTGGATTCTCTCTTTTCTGATTGGACTACATACTTCTCTGAGCAGCTTGCAGCTGACTGTTTTGATTCCTCAAGTAAGTCACCTCCATATTGAGCTTCTTTATTTTCTTAGACAATTCATCCAGTCTTTCCTTGTCAGGATTACTGTATGAAGGTTGATTTTCATTATTCTAGGATACCCTACTATAGCATTGACATTTAGTGATTGGTTCAAGACTTCAAAATTCTACAGGTATGAAGGATAATTAGCCTGGGGCTGGGTGTGTAGGGGTTGATTCACATTTTTCTAGGGGTAATTAATCGTAGATAACAATTGAACCCATAGGAGGTCTTGGGTGAGGGACTAGAGGCAACTGAGGTACTGGATTCATGATTGGAGTATGGTTTTCCAGAGCCTGGTTGAGAGCTGGGATTTGTCCAGGGTGAGCAATGGGTCCTAATGAGGGTAAAGGCCTAGACAGGTGTTTCCTTAGATTAGTGCTAACTTTCATAGCTTCTACGTATGCATCAAGTAGACTCTCAGGAGGATTATTACTCCACTTCATAAAGGTAGTTGTCAAACTAGCAAGTCCCTCATAATAAAATTCTAGAGCAGTGGGTTCATACACAACATAAGGAGCTTGTAGTCTGGTATAAGCATGATGAAACCTATTGCTGAAGGATCCTATAGGCTCATTGAACTCCCTTTTAACATTAGTGAACTAATGGTAGAGCTCATTGGAACTAATGGGGATTCAAAATTTTTGCAAGAAAGCAGCCTCTAGCTCAGTCCAATGTTGGATAGACCCAGCAGACAAATGATTGTACCAATAGAATGCATCTTCCCCTAGCGAGTAAGGAAATAATTACAAGCTACATCCTCATGGTTTATCCCTCTATCCTTGAGGCTAGTTTTAAATATTTTGATGTGTTCCTCAGCAATCCTATTTGGGTCATTAACATGGAACTTTGTACAAAAATGTTTAGGGTTTTTGGGCATGACATTGTAAATGATGAAACTTAATGGAGATGGGTTGGTTTCCAGGAAAGCCATTGGTGGAGGTGGGGGTGGTAATAGCCGATTTATGGTTAGCTATGGTCATGGGCTGGGAATGTCCTCAGACTCAGATGAACCTGATGAAAATAGGGATGATGGAGATGTGGGAGTTGGATGGGATGATGATGATGATGATTCTCCCCTTCTTTTGGTCCTTCTTGACCTAGTAGGGTCTAGTAATTCCTGAAACTCTTCCTCTCCTGGAGTAGATATTATTCTTCTTCTAAATCTCTTAGGAGACCTAGCGTTCAAAAATTGATCTAGCTTGCTTATTCAGGCCCTCCATCTAGTGCCAGTTCCTGTTGATTGTGTTTTCTTCACAACAACAACCTAGATAGAATATGATATTCTATCTCTCTTGAAAGGTAAATCTCTATCAAAAAGCCTCAAGAGATAACCCCAAGGTCTCTAATGTTAGGTCTTGACAATACATAAACAACTTAGTAACGAAATGTGAAAATGTTGGTAATCACAATGGGACCTTACTACAAGCAAAATACTAAATTGATTTAATCAGATCTAACAATCTGATGATACTTTAATCCTAGGTCTAACCCAATAATCAAAGAAAATAAAAAAAGGATAAGGGTTTCAAAGAGATTTCTAAATCTAACACTACTCCTAAGATCAACAATGAAAATAACCAATACTAAAATGGACCAATCCTTCAAAACTGATCTCTACTCGACCCAAATAAATCTGCAATCTTGTAGAAACAGTGCAATCTTCTAAGGCATTAAGATTTTCAAATTATGAAAATTCATTCAAACAACCCTATTGCGATTGAAATGAATAAACCAACACAATCGAACTTAAGCACAATGAATATAAAATTCCGTGCTAACTTTGCAAAGCAACAAATAGTTAGTTGGTTGTGAAAAGTATGGACTGAAGGATTGCTGCAACATTCAAATATCAAATCATAAACATTATCGAATCAAATATAGTATAAATATTAGCCTCTCAATGCAATTTTCAAGATAGAATAACAAGAACCATGCAAGACAAGAGAACACAAATATGGCACCAAATCACAATGTCATTATTTGCATTTGAAATATCCACTATAGCAACAATTCCAGCTATCTGTGACAATATGTTCTTGAGAGCCACTATTCGCTAACCCTAGCTCTACTTGATTAACTATTCTGCTCTACTTCTATCTTCTAACTCTTTTTGACTAACTTTCTAACTATCTAACCCCTTACAAATGAGGTGACATGCCAAATATATAGAATTCCCCCTAGAAAACCTGTCGGCCCAGCAAGGGTTTCGCTGCATTAATGGCACAATAACTTGGCCAAGAGAAAATTTGAAATAGGTCAAAGGAATGTACTAAATGCACGCTCGATCAAAGTTGGCATGGGATCCACAATGTAGTTCAGACCAATGCATGAGAAGATAATAGGGAAACACAAATCACACTGCAGCCCATCATCAACTTCCTTCCCTACCGTCCTTACTTCGACCTAGCATTTGATGAACCTTTAGAAGCGTCCCATCCAAGTTAGCCACTGGTGGCAAGGGAAAAACCCTAAGTCGATTCTCAATGGATGCAATCTCTTCTCTTGACCGCTTGACCGACATATCCCAATCTACCTTATATGTCACATGCTTATCAATAACTACGAGGTAGGTGGCTGCATCATCCAGCTGGTGCTCAGAAATAGAACCATCATCAAGTGGTGCATACACATCATGCCACCATTCTCTAAACTGTTCCAGGCCCAAGTACTTGGGTGTGATCTTTCTTCTTCTTATCATAATTTCAAAGAAGGCAATGGAACCATTGCAAACCCTAGTTAGGGTGTCATCAATCTACTTCCTTTGTTTGTAAATATTTTTCAACACTTTCTGCTTGATTTGCAATGCCTCGTACCACTCCCATGGTTCAACAGCTCTAGAGGAAGGAAGAATTCCATCACTCACTAATTTGTCTTTGGTGTATTCCATGATGGTTCTGGTTTTCTGTAGAAGGAAATTTGTGTCTTCCTTATCTTGTGCTAACATCGCTTTCAACCAATAAATTGCCATAATAGCATCCTTCCTTGTTGATAGGACTTCCTTAATAGCCTCATCACCCTTTATTTGCACCCCTTTCAACCAATTCATAGTGGCAAGAGTGGAAGCTTTCATCTTTTCTAGTTCAATGATGGTCTCCTAAGGTAGAGGATTAGTAGCAGAGGAAGAAGGGTTAATGGATTGCAGGGGCTTCATTAGGTTGTCCAAGAATTTCCTAAGATTTTCATTCTATTTCTTTAGCTCCTGCTTGGTCTTCATTTCCTTCCTCAATCTACTCACAATAACTACACTAGAATCTTGGTAATCCTCAATATCTTGCTCAACAGATGTAGGCCCAAGATTTAAAGTCTACACATTATAATCCTTTCTAGCCACATCATCCCTATTTTTATCTGGAGCAAGGGTGGAAATATGAACAACCCAATCATGAGCTTCATCTCTTTCAATCCTTGAGATCACCTTAGTGTTCTTCTTACCTTTATCTTTTCCAATTTTGGCTAGTAGTGCATCCCAATTTGGTGGACTATCCTCCACTACTACCTATTTTCTCTTTATTTCTCTATCCAACCACTCCAGAACAGTGGGATTCAACTACACTTTGCTCGGCCCCATTTCTTCTTGTTGATCTCCTGCTATCTCCTCATTCAAATTCTATTCATCAGGAGTTTCATCTTACTTTCTTCCTCTTCAACATGTTCCTACTCTTGTTCAGGTGATGGAACCTTCACTTCTTCCCCTTCTTTTGGAGGGACTTCTTTAGTTCTGACAGGGGAATCCACATATGCAACCATAGGGGATTGCATTATCTTTTCAACCTTGAGTTTCATGAGCGGCAGGAACATCTCCATGTTGCACATCATGAGAAACCACCAGAGGAAGGTCAGCCTTAGGCACACTGTCCCTAGGAGAAGGAGTCCTAGACCTCATTATATATACTTTGGACTTCTCCCTTGAAATTTCAACATTTACCACTAGTGGAGTAGCTTTTTCCTCCCTAGCCTTAGAGCTAGCCTTCTCTGACAATTTTATAATTTTTCTCCTTTTGGGCACAGGATCACTAACCTCAAGATTGTACTTGGACTTCTTAGTCCTTGTCCTCTTATTGGCCTTTGGCTTTCTCTATTTGTCTGCTTTCTACTTCCTGGGCTTCTCCTGGAACACTTTTAAACTTAACTTTGGTAGGAGAATCTAGCTTTCCTTTACCTTTAGGATCTTGCTTAGTAGATTCTTCAGAGGTGGAGTGAGGATCCAAATCCCCCATTAGTGCATAGGTGCATTGTACACCATTATTTTCTAGCTCCCATAGCTTATATTTTAGCCACATCCTAGTGAATTTGAGAACTGGATCCACTATTGCTCCAATTCTATCTTTTCCTCCTCTAACCAATCCACATCACCAATTGTTCTATCTTTTATGGCCTAATAAGCATGATCCTGAATTAGGTTTCCATCATCCTCCAATTGATCAGGAACTTTCTTCACATTATACAATCGAATTGACTCAACTGGAAGCCAGGAGAATTTCTTCTTTCTGACCTAAAATTCATCACTGCAGTTGACCCAGTAGTCCTCCAAATTTACCTTATGGCTATATTCCCTACTGGCCTTCTTTTGAATTTCTCCTGTGATGTCAAATCTGGATCTCTTGGAGTGGAAAGACAAGCCAAGAGCACTCAATTCTTCTTCTGAAGCCTGGGTGGAACCAATGGAAGGACAAACCTCTCTAGTGCCAATCCTTAGTGGGAAATCTCCACCAAAACCTATCTTATGCTTGTCCTTCTTGACAATGGCATTGAAGTCACAAATCTACCTAGTTACTTCCAACAAGATAATGTGATCAGTGGGATACCTTGGAAGTCTATATGGAGGCCTTTGGTAGCCATCAATCCGAATGTAGGAGAAGGTTGGGAACTGAATAAACCATGCTCCATATTTCTTGATGAGCTCCTTAGCCAGATCTAAAATCCTGATATACTCTACTTCCTGAAGCATTCTGGTGATATGCATGGTAAATGCATCATTTTCCCTCCTATAGTTTGAACCTCCCAAGTGCAACTATGGGAAAAATTCATAAATAACATCCTGTCCAAAAATTCCCTTTATATCCAATCCTCTATAGGGATGGAATATTGCAAGTGCATAGACCAAATATGAGGTCATTGTGAAGGTCTTTGTTTGAAACACATTGGACAATTGTTTATGAATTACTTGGCTAATGATCCCTACCCAATGGTAATTAATCTTTTCTTGCTCCATCCTCACAATGACATGGGACATCTAATTCTCAAATGTACCCGCACTCTTCAATCCAACCACCCTACTAAGAAAGGTGATAGAATCATAGTATTCCTTCTTGAATTTTGCTCAGAACAGCTGCTTGGACAACTTGGAATAGTGATACTTGGGATTCTCCAACCGATAATTGATAAGCTGTTGCGACTTCATAGTCTATGCATCGTAGAACTCCTAAGTTGCTTCAATGGTGAATCCCACCACATGAGACTAGTCTGGCATATCAAAGGTTTGGGAAATGGAGACTAGGTTGAGATTTGCAACAACTCTCCCTTGAGGTCCAATTATTCTCTGTGTGTCCTAATCATAGTTCCTTGCACACTCTAGGACATGTTCATAACACTACACTATTGAAGGAAAACTAGCCACATGTGCCAAACCTAACTCTTTCATTCTTCTAGTCACCAAAGGAGGTTCCTCAGCTTCCATTCTTCTTTTAAACTCTCCATAGTCCTAGAGGCCAACATTTGTATCAATGATTTTTGACCAGACAGAAGTGATCTTACTCTTAGGGACCTTGCTCTTAATGTCCAACTTGATCCTCTTTGCATCAGACAATGAGGAACCAACTGTCGCCTTATTTGATTCAGCTTGTATTCAACATGAAAAAATAATAAAAACCACAAGAAAGAAAGGTTAATCCATAAAAAAACCATTAGAATGCATCTCATATAGTCAACGTGTTATTAAATCTAATATGAAATGATCACAAAAAATTTTGGGTTTCAAGACCATCCGTAGAATCTGGGCCAGAGAGGAATTTTGGGAAATTCCAGACTACTTGGATTTCAATGGAATGACCAGGAAACACCTACTTAACCATTAAATCAAATCCTTTTCAATCAATAAACCACAAGGGAAATCAAAATATGTCATGAAATAATCATTAAGTGTACCATAAATCATAAATGAATCCAATTGTCTCATGTTCCTTTACATTTCAATAGATTTCGGGGAAATCCGCGAGGGACTGATTGCAGCATAGAATGGGCCAGATAGGAGACTTTGGAAAATCAGAGAGACATTGGATTTTGGAGAAATCTGGACCTGACGGACATCCATGGTTAAGGAAAATTTCTAGACCAATCGGTGCGAAGATAAGTACTTCGGCCAAACAACTTCTATTCAGGATGAGGTCACACTGAGTGGGGCACATCTTGCCGAACGACGATGAGGAAATTTATGTCGATGGGAGACTTTCTCTTTGGGGTAAAGTCACAGTGAATCCCTCTTGTCTCACCGACCATCAAAGA
This sequence comes from Sequoia sempervirens, assembly GCA_007258455.2. Lineage (NCBI taxonomy): Eukaryota > Viridiplantae > Streptophyta > Pinopsida > Cupressales > Cupressaceae > Sequoia > Sequoia sempervirens. The sequence continues at coordinate 247,527,030 of VDFB02075321.1, read as the reverse complement.
TTAAGTAATCACTTCAGCCAAACTAAATTTTGTCTAAATGATGTCTCAATGAACTTACACAGTCTTGTCAAACGTCGATGTAACAAAAATCTCGATGTGACCAACGGGTAGTCGGGGTAAGGTTTCGGTGAATGCTTCATGTTTCACTGAATTTTTGGGTCCAAGCAAACACTTTGGCTAGACTAAAGTTTTTGATATGACATCCTAGCAAAGTTGAGGTGTCTTGTGGACCAGAGATAACCACATCGATATTACCAACGGGTAGTCAAGGTAAGGTTTTAGAAAATTTCCTTGGTCTCACTGACTAGCAATAGAACATGAGAGACCTTTAGTGTGAGAAAGATACTATCACAGTGAAAGGATAAGAGCTTAGGAGGGCTTTTGGTGCAACATCTTGAGTTCTTCCAGAGGTCTCAATGACTACGTAAGGTTTTGCTGACATAGAATCCCGTCAGTATAATGTATGGCTGACAACATGTGGTCTCCCTGAAGGGGATCTGAGCTTGCCAAGAAAGGAAGGGGTAGCCACAAGGTCTTGGCGACCACCTGTAGTCTCGCCAAAAGGGAAGGCTTCGACAAGAGCTGTGATCTTGGTGAAAGGTCCTACCGACTTAGCATAGTCTTAGCGAAGCAAAGGAACATTGGTATAACTAATGAATTATGCTATGACCTCCTGTCGACTAGGGCTTGTCTTACCGATGGTGTACATGAAAATGCATGTCAATGAGAGGCCTTCTTATGGGGTGAGGTCTCGGCAAGCCCTCTTTGTCTCATCGACAGTGAAAGAGATTTTATCGGTGTGAGGAACGATACTGTCACAATGATAACATATGAACTTAGGAAGGCCTCTTGGTGAAACATAGGGTGATCAATATGACATCCCCCTGACTGCAAAGGGTCACAGCGAAGAAAATTTAGAAGGGATGGATAGTCACGATTTTAGTCGGATGCCAAATCAATCATGAATTTCACAAGTTCAACTTAGGACAAGTCAGGGATGGACCTTTCACAGATTTTCTTTGTGTTTTAGGCCCCTTTTAAGACGAAATAACCTGATATGGCCCTGCCCTAGGTTTCAAAACCCACCATCCACCATTAGCGCATAGGAAAGTTCAAAATTTAGTTGTTTCAATTGCTAAGTTGTTACTAGGGTTTACTAAATACTCTCATGCAAGATTCATCAAAATGTAGATAGACAAGTGAGTTCAAGAATTACCCAAGAGATGACAAATGACACAAAACTGAACAACCCTAGCATGAAATGATCACTCTCATAACCTCAAAGTGCCATACATGATTCTCAATCAAAGGCAGGGCAATCAAACACATACCATTATGAAGCAGAAATTGATCTCAGAAGTAGTAAACATGAAGCCCAATGATGTCCACAAAGAACAAATGCAGGAACATATGCAGGAATGCGCAAGAAATTGATACCAAATCAATCAAATTGTCCAAACGCCTCAAAATGAAGCCGACAGCCCAAATAAAAAAATCTAAGGATGTAGTTCTCAACTCAGACAATGGAAAATGGTGAGCATAATGGCACAAAAGATCTCAGAAATCAAGTAAAATCCAGCCTTCAAAGTGAGTACGAAGGAATTAATGCAATCGATAAGACAGTCAGGAAACCTGGGAAGCCGACGACAAGGTGGTATCCAGGAAAATCCAGCCCACACAAAAATTTGTGAAAAGTGAAAATCCCCAAAAAATAGGGTCCAGCCAGAATCCAAGTGGGATCCGGGAAAATCTGACAAGGGTGGAAAATCCTGAATCAGGGTAAAAACCTAAAACTTGATCCAGAACTTAGGATTTTCATAGAATAACCTAGGGAAACACTTAGGAAATAAAAATAAACATTTAAGCACATGCCCAAAGTAAGAAAAAACCTCAAAAAGAAAGGTCCAGGAAACCAAAACCAAAATGAAAGAGGGTATCTGCTTTCAGCAGGGTGTGTATACAAAAATTGCACAACAAAAGGTATGTGTGTGTTAAGCTGTGTGATTTTGGGGAGTCCAGTTTAAGGCTTTACAATTTCTAGTCCCCTGAAGTTAGCAGTGGAACTTGTTACTAGAGGGCACCAAAATTCTTCCAATATCCCCAAGGAGGTTTCTCTAATGGGAATGAAACCCCTTGAGGGAGTGGATACCAAGAATGTCTATAGACTGATAATACAAAACACAAGGCTGAAATTACAATAAAGCGATGGCAAGGTAGACAAGAAATGGATTTTCTTTAAAAAAAAAAAATCCTAGAAAATTTGAAGCAGATGCAAATGGTTTCTGTAATGCAGAAGCTTTAAAAAATACAATAAATAAAAATCATGGGAAGTGGCTTACCTATAGATTCTGCGGAAATTGTGTCGACCTGCCAATGATGCCAATGAGAGAAAATGGGCAGAAGCCACAGGAAATTTTAGGAAACCCTAAGTTATGTATTGTTGCTGCTTAATCTTGTCGCTTCAATCTATTCATAGTAAAGGGGAAGAAAGCATTAGTGGGGGGGGAAGTAGTAAAATATGGAGTAGAAACCATTAACGGAAAGAGAAATGCGACTTACCTCAAGATTCTACACAAATCTCTGTTGATGTCACTGATAAAAAAAGGTCATGAAAGTAGGGCAAATATTAACAGAAGGAAGATATTTTGGAAGGAGAGTTAAATGATCAACAATTATGGATGGATGGTGAACCTTTCCAAGTGCCTTCGTGCTTTCCAACCATTGACAATTAAAAAGAGCTTCAAAAGCTCAAGGAGTGACAGACCTTTAGCATAAATATCACGCAAAAATTGGGGGAGAATACAGAGCTCGAACGGGAAGAGCTACCTATTGGAAAATGTGTTCAAATGAATTGGCAACAGTCTTTAGAAACTCTTCAAGCATCAGCCCCAAATGGAGGAAATTTTGATAGAGAAGATAAGATAAAATACATCAGAAAAATGTATCATGGCCGTGATAAATAGGCATCAAAAACCCTTTGAAATTAAGTCAATATGCCACAAAATTACCAAAAAACAACTTACCACTAACTTCTTGAAAATAATCAACCCAAAAACAGTAAAAGACAGTGAAGAATCAAGCCCCCAAGGTCAAACCCTAACTCTCCAATGGTGGTCGTTTGTGCAGAGCATGTTTTTTTCCAAAAGATTGGAGATGTGAATGAAGTTGATGAGTCAAGAATCCAATAGTTTTGTTTTAGGGTTTGTGAGTTCCCCCTAACTTGAAATTGTGATTTTATCACATTATTTCAAGAAAAAATCAAATATTGATCTATGCCATTTGTGCCTTTGCATTTACCTTGGCATGTAGGTAGAACTTAGGTTTTGTGCTTTGATTTATTTCATGCCCTTGGGAAAAAATCAAATAGATGACCTTGAACTTATGTTTTGCCTAAGTCTAAGATGCCTAGTCTTCCATTGATCTTGAATAAGCATATAGGATAAATGACTTAGTCTTTTATGATTTTTTATAGAAAAATCAAATATAATAGGATCCTTTCCATGTTATTTTTATTTTCTGCAAAATATCAAATCTTACCCAAATTGTAAAAATTAGAATAATAGGAGCATGTTCTTGGCTTGTTTTTATTAAAATGATGATGTTTTCAGTGATTAAGAAGTCTGGTAATGGCAGACGTACATGGTTGGTTGCCTTGGATGGAAATAGATGCAAATGGGTATGATGAATGAATGGACTATTTTTAAAGGTCCTAAATTTGGATTTTGTTTGATTTTGATCAATAGGACACTGATTACGAACATGAGAACATCACAAACATAAAAGAAGGAGAAGTAGGGTAGTGAAAAAGACAATTCACCCAAGTGAGGAGAAAAAATGGAAAGTTCCATGACATAAAGTAAGAAAACATAAAAAATGAAATGTGAAAGGAGAATATATTAAATGTATAGGAAGGAGAAGGACAACAAAAAAGGCACAATCAAAAAGGAAAAAGTAAAACAAGAAAGAGAAAAATAAATAAATAACATAATAAGAAAGAATCAAGAAAAGGATAAACAACATCAAAAGATGAGATAATTGAAAGGAGAAACACAATCATTGTTGATCTATCAAAAGGCCAAAGGAATACTAGTAGAAATAAAAATAAGATATATTTTTGGTCAACATAATGAGAGTTTTTGTGAGGTGCTCCACAACCTTGTATCATCTCAAATCCATAGGAAAAACACACAAAATACCTAACACTAGAAAAAATAAGTGATATGAACCAAATGTAAATATTCATAGTCACTTGTGTCAACATGCATCACTAAAGGTATATTTGTGTGATTCATGTGCTAACCAGGAATACAAGAACATCATAAACATAAAATAAAATAAGATAAAGTCATGTAAGAAGGAAATAGATCTGAACCCTTAGATTTGGATAGTCTTCTTGCACAAAAAGGTGATCTTCATCCCAATCACCAATAATGAAATCATGCTTATCAATCATAGGAGATTGGTATGGGACCAAATCACTTTGTAATGTAGGCCCCTTAGTAAAATATTAGGGTTTTATTTTGGATTTTGCCTAAAACTTGTGTTTATTTATCATCCTTTTATATTATCTTGTTTGGTACATCATTATTTATAACACTTGGTTTGAAAGTTTTTTGCATATGATTTTCAACCTTCTTATCCCTATGCTATTGTTTTCTAGATGCTTAGGTATATATTTTATTACTTTTAGAGGTAATTCTTATTTTAAATCCTCTTATAACAATTTATTAGTTTTGGAAATAGGAGAGGAAACTAAGGATCATAAAATTTTGTATAGATAACCTAGTTTTTATAGTAATCAATTCTAATGTAATCTTTGTTGGTGAGGGATCAATTTTAGGAATTATAGTTTTTTTCTCTTTAAAATATTTAAACAAGTTAAAAATTGTGTCATGTATCTCATATGATAGTTCTTTAGGTTTGTAAATAAGTGTATTTATTGTGAAGTTATGCAATTTTTGGAGAGGTGTGTATGAATGCCATGGAATGGTCACAACCTCACCCTCATAATTAAAATTTACAAATTGGTACACAAAGTGGTATAGCCTAAGCTTGCACAACCCAAGGGTGATGAAGCGAAATGCTAAAGTGTTTAAAAGTAGGAATGATATAGAATAATATAAGTGAATCATTTGTACTTATTAGTACTCTAGGTTATTTTCCTATAATTCTATAAGATTTCTAAGGATAAATCCCAAAGGATATGTGAGACACCATACTAATCAAAGTTAATTAATAAATTATAAGTATATATGGACCATTAACAAGAGTGTGTATAACTCTATTACACTCCATGATTTACCAAGCGAAGGAGGGTATTCATATTGGGTCCATAAGATAATTAAATATAAATGATTAAATTATTTTATAGATAAAGAATAAACATGAATAAAATACTAACTAGTGGTGCCATAACATACATGAATAAAAATTTCTAGTTACATAGGAAAAGTTGCAATATAAAATGCTTATGATTTCGATAAGGTACCACACCAAGTGACACTAGCTAGCAATAGATTCATTATGTCCAAATTCAAACCACTCTTTTCAAATGTGGCACATAGTCCAAAATCATGCATGCTAGAAATTGAAAGTAAATTTCATGCAAGACCTATGATACTACTATCCCCATCATTGTATACAACTTTTATCTTCCCTTTCCTAGTAATACTATGTGAACTATTATTGACAAAGAACACTTCACCACATTTTATTCTCTATAATAATAAAACCACTTATTGTGAGGATTCATGTGATATGAGACACCTAAATCAACAAGTCACAAGTCACCATGAAAAATGATAATAGAAATAAATAAAACATAATTTTCATTGTCAAAGAATATTTTATGAAGGAATCATCAATATTTTTTTCTTATTTATGCATTCCTTCTCCAAATGGCCTTATTTCACATGTGTCCAACATTTGTGCTTTCCCTTACCAAATATTTTATACGTTTCCTTAGGTTTAGATCTATATTTATCCCCTTTTTTCTTTCAATCAATATCTTTGGAAATACTTCAAATATACAATGCATATTTAGAGCCAAAAAACTAGATATGGATTTCCACCTCAATTCTTCGTCGAGAAAAGTAGCAACAAGAGAATCCATATTAATTTATACAATGTAACCACTAATTGCAACCATTATATTTTCCCATGATTCAAGTAAATAGCATAGAAGCAAAATAAACTTGTCCTCTTCATCAAGATTAACATCTATACTTGGTATTTGAATCAAAATAAGATTAAAATTAATTAAAACACTAAAAAATTGAGTTTCCTTCCTTCATTTTCAATTAATATAATTTTCATTTTAAATTTATAACTTATTTACTAGACTCTCTTTTTAATAAATTTCACCTAACCTTCTCCATAAATCTTATGCAATAGTCTCCTAAAAAATATTCAAAAGAATGGAATTATAGAGATACAACTGTATGGTTCTTTGATCCTTCTTTTCAAGATTTTTTTAGTGAACTAAAATGCCTCTCTTTTTTTGTTCATTAATCTCTTTATTCCAAGGGATCCTCCATTTTTAGTTTCCAAAAATCATAATTGAAGCCATTAAAATTCTCAACCTTTAAAGAGGATTTGCTTTCCATGGTCTTTGCCACAAGGACTCTACACAACCACTAAATCAAATTATCCTATTACAACCACAAAAAACCTGTAAAACTAAGATAATGGAACCCCTTTGTAATCAATTCATATCTCTAATACCAAACAATAAAAAATAGGATAAATGCTACAATAATAAAATTAACCAATAATATTTTAAATAATTTTGATATATGTAACCATAAAATATACCAATAAAACAATGAAGAAGCAAACACAAATAAGAAAAGCATATGAAGATTAGATATACATGGAGAAACCCTTGTGGTAAAAATCCACCACAAAAGAGACTCAAAATTTTATTAATCTATATAATAAAGTACACCAATACAATCCACTCATCCCTCTAACTAACAATAATTTGATAAAATAACATAATTTACAAAAGATAAAGTGAAACGTGTACTTCTACCATTGAAAGAGGGTGGTGAATGAATGATTGATATTGCAAGAGTAATGTTAGTAAATTTCATGAAATTCCTAAGAATGTGAAGAAATAAAATAATTTATTTTTTATTTTATGAGAAAAGAAGATGACAAAAAAGTGGGAGAAGAAAATGCAAGAGTACATCCTCATTTTCTAACTTGTTGACATAGTATATTGATATTATTTTTAATATGTTTTTAGAAATATTTTCACTAGAGAGAAGTCATAATATGTATCTGTAGACATAGAAAATATACATATTGATATTGCACACTAGATCCTGATCTACTAACATCATCTCATCCTGAATTATCCCTCTATATAACCATTTTATCAAATAGTCGTATTTGATTAAAGTCATCATAATTCTCCTTTTAATTGAATAAATCCCTTAGTTTAATTAAATCATTGTCTTTGTGTAATTAGCTCAGTCATTTCATCTTCCTATCTTTATTTAGTTAAATAATCCATATTATTTGATTAAATCTCTAAAGTTCATCTAATTAAATTAAATAAATCAAACATTTATCTAATTTAATCTAACATCACCTCCTTTGGTTAAATAAATCAAAATATTTATTTAACTAGGTCTTAATCATTTTCATCTCTTTTTGATTTATTTCAACCCACAAATCTAAATAAAATAGTCAAATCACTTAATCTCCTCTTAAATTAATCAAATCTTGATTAATTTAATCTTAATCACTCAAATCCTCTAGATTTTGCAACTTGCACATGAAAATCAGTTTAATTGATTTATAAATCATCTATTTTCATTCAAAAAAGGCATCAAAGATGGAATATTCCTCAAATTTGAAATCTACCCCCAAAAGGACTTGTCCCTTCCAACAAAGCATTTAAAATCTCTTACATGTCCTTTTCTTGAGCCATGTACATTTGCTTCACCTTTCACCTCATCCTTCAAGCCATATTTTGAATTTGAATCTCCCCCCTCTTTGTACATTCTTCAAAACTTGCACATCCTCCATCCACTCATAGGTTGACAAGTGGCATCTTGCCATTGGATGAATGTTAGTCCCACATTTCTCTATTTTGGACATTAATCCATCTTGGCATTCTATAAATAAGAGGCTAATCTACTCATTTCATCATCCACAATTTAAGTAAACTTACTATGCTCAAATTATTAGCAAATTCCATCCATCATCATTGAATTTTAGCTAGGTTATGCAGATTTTTCCATTGGAGCACTCATCAAGCATCAAAAAAGTGGATCATTCATCAAAATTCATCAAGATTGCATCATAGGAGTTGGGAAAGGGCCAATTTTCACATCAAATTGGCACCAATTCCCCCATGGGATCATGAGTTTTCTTGTTTAATTAGGATTCAATCTCTTTTTTTGATTTCTTATTGTATTCTTCATTGTTTTTCCTAATTTAAACTATGCTAATGGATTTCATGGGAAATCCTTGTTCTTGCTTTCATTTCACCATCTAATGTGTTTGTTCTTATTGTTTTTCAGGTATTGGGATTGGGGTTCTCACAGTATCTAATTTAAGGAGAAATTTTACATAATAAAGTGACAAATAGGTTGACACTAACTAAAAATGAAGAATTGAACTAGCAAGTTGCATAATTGTTGAAGGATTGATTGTAAAATAAAGTTTCATTCCATGTGCAATACTACCAATTCTAGCACCCAAGAAAGGAGGGGCATAGATAATGTTTAAAAATTATAGAATTCTGCGATTTTGACGAAAATCATTGTTCGTCAAAATTTTGACAAAAATTCGTCACAATTTTGATGAAAATCACAGTTCGTCAAAATTTTGATGAACGTCAGGCAAAATTTTTATTTTATTTTAAAAAATTACACATTAAGTACACATGTACCTAATGATTCATCTAATTGTACATATTTCATCAGAAAGTTTTGTCGTATTTTGTAGTCAAATGAGTTAGTGGGGTTTTTCCTCTTAGGACCCACTATAGTAGCAGGGGATGGTTTATCAGAGGAAAGGTTAGGTGGTTCTAATTCCATCACACACACAATTGAGATTGGTTTAGGAGGGCACAAGGAAAAATGGAAGTGATAGAGCCTAAGTATTAGGCCTTGGTGTAGCAGCAGGGGAGGCAAAAGATTAGGATTGGGAGCAGTAGCATCATGGGATTCTTTGATTGAATTTTCTAGGGAGGTCAGTAGAAAGAAGGTAAAGCTAGGGATCATTTTTTGTCATAGGTGGTTTAGTAGCGGTAGATGGTAAAAGTAAAAAAACTTATATCTACCTTCTAAAGTAACATATTTCATAAGAGCAAGACACACCTTTCCCAAGGGTTTTGGCAGTGCCTCATGGTCAAAACCCAACTTCTTTTTAACTAGCTTCTCATTGTTCTTGAAGAAGGCATTGAGACTCTCTAGGTCTTGTGTTTTGGTTTTTCTTTTTGTAGTTCTTTCCATCATAGGAGAGGCTTGTTTCCTTTCCAATCACTTCCTCATTCACCTCAAACGAAATGTCTCCCATGGTGACACACCTATCCTTCCTCAAACCAACAAATTGAGCCAAAATTTTCTCATCATAGCCCACTAGAATCTCTAAAAGCAGCACCAAACCTCCCTCCATGTAGATATTCCAAGCTATGGGGTCCTTGTGAACTGCGTCAAAGTTTTCAGGATCAGTCTTGACCCTATCACCACCCATCTTGACCCACAATACATAGAAACTAGCCCAAAGAAACAAAGTTAGCCAATAAATGGATTGGTTGTTGGTGAATTTACCCTTTCTTAAAACATCATTACCAAGCCACCCAAGATAGTAAGGTGCATTTAAATCTATTAGATGTTTACATGATTCAGTGGTCATTCCCGATGAGGCCAACTCCACGGGGCCATAATCATCCCTTAAGTACTTAAGCTAAGGCAATAAGCCATGATAATGAAAACTAGATAATTAATACCCATCATGCAAAAAGTCCCAATGAATTTACATATTCTCCCAAGTCATTTAGCTGCGAGGCCAAAATTTGAATTTCTTAAGTACACCTTATAAAATCTTATGCTCATCATTAGGTTGATTAAAATAGAATTATCAAGTAAGTTGGTGATAAACATCACATTACACAAATTCTCATAGATTTTATGGGATATTTAGTACATTTGAAAAGATAGCTCATAAAGGCCAAGGAACCCACCATACATAGTTATGAAATAAATAACCACTCAACATCATCCTTTAAAATCACCATCTCACTTGGCCTAGTCCTCATCACCCTAGTTCTTGACATGTAGTGCCACCTGTACCCACTAGAATTAGTTTTTTTTTTTATCATTGAATGATTATATTTCTCTGTTCCACAAGGATTAATCCTTGTATATTTTCTCGTAGCATCTCAAGCCTTTTCCAGCACTTGCATAGATTCCAAGTGGAGCCCAAGTTGGCTAGACCATTGGCCACTTGGTTACCCTCCTGATAGGTGTGAGTAAGTACTTCCTTTCTAATTTTGAAATTAATAAATTTATGTCCAACAAGATATCCTTGATGTTCCAACCATGAAACCAACCATGATTGATAGAGTCAATCACAATCTTAGAGTCCCTTCAATGTGCAAATTTTTATGCCTAGAGTGATAACAATCTTGATGCCCTTGAGCAACACCCATGAATTAACCGTCAAAGAAGATTGAATGCCAATTCCTACAACAAACCCAACAACCAAGTTTCCCTTACAATCCCTTATAGCACTACTAATACTGGCTATACCAAGGTTCCCCTTAGCTGCACCATCAAAATTTAGTTTAAACCAACCCAATCCTTGGGGGATCCAAACTGTGTTTTTTTCTAGCTAGGGACTTAGGTTATCAACGAAGTTGGTCTCAAGTTTTATGTTCCAAGATTTTTCCATTTTGATATCCCATTCAATAGGGGCATTATAATCTAGGGGTTTCCAAGTGAATAGGGAGATACTTTTATAGATAAGTTTGGATCCAATGCAAAAAAAATTCCTTGGGACTCCTCTCAGTGTCTTTGAAAATCCGATTATTCCTTTCTTTTCATAGGTAGTAGTAGATGATTGGGGGACTTGTCTCCAAATCTCCATGGGGAGAGGGTGTTGAAATGGTCAAGTCCATACTTCAATAAAGGATTTCAAATCCTTATTCAAGGTGCAGTGAGTATCCAACTTTTGGAATGCCAAGTCCCAAACATCAGTAGCAAATGGACAATGCAATAATAGGCAATCCATCGAATCTTCATTATTTTTGCATAACATACATATATTTGAGATTAGGAAACCCCTTTTCCTTAGGTTATCTTGGGTTAGTTTTCTATTGTTAAAAGATGTCCACTAGAAGAATTTATTTTTGGAATCAAGTTTCGATTCCAAACCTGTTTCCAAATCCTGCTTTGAGTTCCCTTGTCCATCAACAAATTGTAAGCCATCTTGATAGAAAGGTTACCCTTACTTTCCAAATACCAAAATAAATCATACTCGACATCTGATATGGGGATTGTAGATAATGAGAGTAACTCCTATAAGGAATTAGCCTGCACCAGTCCTTTTTTATTCATTAACTGGTCCCACCCTACCTTAGCAAGCAAGGATTTATTGGTAGATTGGACTCTCCTAATGCCCAACCCTCCCCTAGATATAAGAAGGCACATCTTATCCCAATTGACAAGAGACATCTTCTTCTTTTTGTTAGTACCAGATCAAATGAATACTCTCTAGATCTTTTAAAATTTTTTAGCAATGTAACTGGGAATTTTGAACATAGAAAGGAAGTAAATCAGAATCCCTTGAAGGGAAGTAGTAAGGAGTTGCAGTTTACCAACATGAATCAAGATCAAACCTTTCCACCCTGCAAGATTTCTTTGAATCCTTTCAAGGAAAATATTCCAAAAATTAGGAGTGGATTCCTTAATAGTGAGAGGGAGACCTAGATACATTGAAGGAAGAGAGGCACTCACACAACCCAAAAAATTAGCCACACGATCTTGTGGACCAAGAGTGTAGTTAAAGAAATAGATCATACTCTTATTATAATTAATGCATTGACTTGAACAAGCCGCATAAATATTGAGACAAATTTTCCATTTCTTAGCTTCCACAATTAAGGCTTTCCCAAATAACATATTGTCATCCATAAATTATTGAATGATAGCTGGGTCAAGAGTGGTGGTCAGCTTGACACCTTTTATGGAGCCCTGTAACAACATTTAGGAAAATTCCTACTCAACACATCTACAACCATTATGAACAAATAGGGGAAAATGGGGTCACCCTGTCTAATACCTCTCCTATCCGCAAAGAAACCATGGTGCACTCCATTGACCAGAACAAAATACTTCACTTTGGTTATTCATTCCATAATGATATTGATCACCCTTTGATTGTAGTTGAACTTATCAAGGAATTTGGGAAGAAATTTCCAAAAGACTTTTCCATAAGCTTTAGAAATATCAAGCTTAAACACCATTCTAGGATTGTTGCACTTGTCCATAGAATGCAAAATTTTATGAGTGGTAATAGTTGCATCCAAGATATGGTGACCCAAAACAAAGCCTTTTTGAATTGGGATTATCATTTTATTTGGAAGCATTGTTTCAAGCAGTTCACTAGGATTTTGGAAAATATCTTATAAGCAATGTTACAAAGGATGATGGGGTAGAAATCAGCCATGGTCTGTGGTTCATCAATTTTTGGGACAAGGGAAATGAAGGTGTGGTTCAACTATTTGAGTATTTTTCCATAATTGAAAAAATCCCTTACTGCCAAACTAATGTCCTCCCCCGCAACATCCCAAAAGATTTGGAAGAAATACAAAGGAAACCATTGAGTCTAGGGTCCTTATAAGCACCCATACTAAACACAATAGTTCAGACTTCCTCAGGAGTAACATACCCATAATAGAATCATTATCATCCCAAGAGATAGGATTAGGAAGGGGTTTCAACAATAGATCATCCAACACTAGATTAGGAGCCTCAATAGGAGTTGACAAAGCTCATTGGAAGTGACCAACAACTAAAAGACCAATCTGAATGGGAGTAGTAACAACATCTCTTGACTCATTTTTCAACTTTTTTATCTGATTCCTTTTCTTATGCTTAAGGGCCAAAACATGGAAGAAAGACATATTCCGGTCCCCCTCGGCCAACCATTGAATTCTAGATTTTTCCTTCTAGAAAACTTCTTCTTTCTTCAAAATTTTTTCCCATTCCATGTGCTCATCCCTCTTCTACTGATATGTTTGAATAGTGATATCTCCATCCTCCATCCTCTTTTGTATCTCCTAGAGACTATTAGCCAATTTTTTTATTTATGAAACACATCCCCAAACATCCGCTTGTTCTACCCTTTGACAATATTTTTGATGTGTTTGAGCTTGTGGAAAATCTTGAACATAGGGGAACCATGTACAGGGACATTCCGCCAAGCAAAAATCTAATTCGTGAAATTTGGATGGGAGTTCCACATAATCTTGAAATGAAAAGGGAACAAACCCACAATAGTCTGTTCATTTAGGAACAACAACAAAGGATTGTGGTCTGAAATAATCCAAGGAAAAGCCAGAAGATTAGCATTAAGTAAGGTTTTCAATTTGGGAAAAAAAAGGAATCTATCAAGGTGAACCTAAATCAAGCCATCCCCTATGCATCTATTAGACCAAGTGTAATACTAGCCTTGCAAGTCAATATCCACTAGGCCAATACAATTCAAGAAGTAAACCAAATCAGACATCCTATAAGAGTAATCAATTAGACCTCCGAACTTATCCAAGGGGTATGGGGGGGTTTAACTCACTAGCCACTAGCCATCGGGCCCCCATATTATCCAGAATCCAATTAGATAATTCCTACTAGAGGGTTTTCCTTGCATTCCTAATATTAGGGGCATAAATGTTGATAAAAACCAAGAACCCCTAGCATTGGAGAATTTGACACCCACACTATTCCTACATTGGAATAATTTAGAACCATTTATCCTAATGGAATTCCATATCACAAATAGCCTACCCAAAGCCCCATCTACATCACTATAGGAGAAAATGGCATTCGACCAAATATACCTAGCTATGGGTTCAAAATTAGTTTTCTTTATCTTGGTTTGTTGTAAAAGAAAAATGCCAATCTCGTGTTCCAAAACATAATTCTTTAGGGCCAACTACTTGTGGGGGCTATTTAGCCCTCTCACATTCCATGAAAGGACCTTCACTTAGAAGCTTTCTTTGAGGACACTTCTAATGTCCTCTGTTTACCTATCACAATTTCTTTTACTGTCTCTCTATTCCTAGTCTGTTATTGATTGGTTCTACTAGGTTTGGATTCACCTCCCACATCTACTTTCTTTTATTTATCCTTCTTCTTAGGAGTTGACTAGAACTCTTCTTCCATAGTTTGAGCCTGAGGCACAACATCCATCTCAATCTATCCCTTCTTGAATCTTTCCTTCTTGACTTCCATAAGCTTAGGGTAAAGAAGCTTCTCCATAGCAACCCCAGTCTCCAACAACACTCTAGAGCCAAGAAATAGGGACTTACACACTAGAAAACTGTTAAGAGAGGAACCATTGAGCTCCAAAGAAGAGTTAACTCAGTCTAAATCCTTAGGAAAATCCAACAAGATCACAAGGTCAACAAGCCCAACCTTAGTTAGTGACTCAATGATCTTAAGGATATTAGATTCAAAGGGGTAGTTGTTATTGGGGACCTCCTCCAAAGGCTCACTAGGGTTGGGGTTGTGTCTAATCGTGGACTTGCAGTCCAAAATAAGGTGGCCAGGTTTGGAAAAAAGCTTCATAGAGTTGGGTAAGGTATAATTTATATTAATGTTGACACATAATCGTGAAAAAACTAACCTAGACATGGATTTGTTGATAGAGTCCAAGGTGATGAAATAGCCCACTAAAGCACCAATGCTTTGAAAAACTAAGTTTTCTTAGTATTCTAGAGGAAGTCCTAGAAGATGTACCCACATAGGAGCTGACTTGTTGAGATCAATAGTAGGGTCAAACCCTGATTTCCAACAACACAAAGACAACCCATGCTTTCCATAGAACCAAGGACCCGAAGAGAGCACATAAATCAAATCCTCCTTAGTCGTGAGCTTGAAAATGAAGAGTCCACTGACCATGGCGCAACACTCACACTGCCTTTCAAACACCATTTCGTAGAAGCCCATCTCCTAACCATATCGATAGAGGGCTAGAAGGAGAAGAATTTTTTGACCACCATTTTCTCCATGGAAGAAACAATCATATTGATAATAGATTCATGGATAGAGAATTCAGTTCCCAAGACAGATATCTTTTCCATAGGAAAAGGAAAGGAACTCTTAGTAGTCGAGCTCAAGTTAGTCAACACATCTTTCCATCCCTTTAAAGTTTGAGTGATAGGGATCACATGCACTTCTACTGTAGGCCGACGAGGAATGATGGGATCCCTAGTAGTGGAAAACACATGAGAGACCCTCAAGGATGTCGACACAAAATGTGTTATGGCAAGAATATGGTCAGAAGAGGATAGGGGAGGACCCCTAATGTGGAGTCTACCATGTGCGCATACAATTCAAAATAGAGGAGCGAGAGAGAGGAGCAAGAGACAAAGATGTTATTTATTTAATTATATGTTGTTCTTGTGAAGATAAAAGTCCAATAAATGGATTTATATTCTTGTTTTCAATCTGAATAGATATACACACACATACATATATTTTTTATGGAAAAATGGAAACTATCCTCTGGAGATTTACACTCTTTATGGTTTGACACCTTTTTCTACTTATCAATAAATATGAGGATGGACTGATATGGTTGTGAATGAGGGTTTGATTGATTTGGAAAAGATATATGTTTGACTTACAACCTAAAAGGTGAGTCAACCAACCCATAAAAAATATGAAATGGACTTCAGGATGAAATATAATACAATGACTAGGCTAATGATGTAAATTTCAATTATGATGTAACTACAATAAACACAAAGTTATAGAAAAATTTAGACAAGAAAAATGAACTTAGTAGAGTATTGTGCACCTATGGTTCAAATATGGGGCTAAAAATGGAGGATTAAGTTTCCCAAGATGACAATGTCCTTTTGACTAAAATTTAGATTTATTTTCAAAGTCCTGAGGAGCTAGGTCAAAACTTCTGTTTTCTTCTTGTTGCACTATTAGATCATTGTTGGATAATTTTGTAACTAAGTTTCTATTTGTTGTCAAGATGTAGGATTTTTATTGCAACAATGAATAATTTATCTTCAAGCCTCCTCCAATCTTCTTTAGATTTGAAACCTACACATTCAAAGAGAGAGGAAGGGTTGTTCCATTTAGGGGCTTTCCTTAGTCAAACCCTATGTTAGGGTTTCCACCTCCACAATGACAATATCAATGATAAATGGATAAATGATAGGAAGAAATGATGAATCAACAAAGTGTTGCAACTCACCACCCTTTAATGGGTTCCTTGAAGGACAAAAATCATACAAATCTCCTCAAGGTTTGGATCTTGCTTGGTTGAATTTCTTGAATTGCTTGAATTTCTTAGAGACATACAAAGATTATGCATCACAAATATGAACATGAAATCACATGCACTTTCACATGATTCTCGGATCTTGAATTGCTACAATAAATCACTAAAAATTTTCTCTTCACTTGCTTGATAATTTTCTTGATAATGATTTCTCCAATAATTTTCTAGATGTCCTTCAATGATGTAATAACTAGGTATTTATATGCAATTATTCTAATTTCCCATAAATTAAATCTTGATAGTCAACTTTGAACATTTAAATTTCAAATAATAAAATGCAAACACAAACATTTGAATTTGGAGCCAAAATAGAGGGACTAAGTTACCTTGGGTGATTACGTCCTAGCCTTGTTTTTTAGAACGTAAGGTGTTAGGGGAAAACTATTAAATGAATGCATTTTTTTTCATTTGTAATTTATCGGTAATTATTAAAAATGGGCCATGGAATGCATAATTTAGGAAATTAGGTGTTCAATTAGGTCCAATAGCTTAGGAGGGAGAAAAAAATAGTGTGAAATTGTCAAGGTTGACAATTTACAATGAAACATTTTGCCCCCACTTTAGTTTGAGCATGAACTTATGCTCAGAATCAAATCGAAGTAGAAATATGTCAAGTGGGGTCTAAGTGTCCAAATGTTGAAGAGATAGGATGATAAAGGACCAAGGGGGAGTGCACAAGCCCCCAAGATTGAAGATTCCATAGAAAAGCAACATGAGTGGGTGAACCCACAAAAGTGGTTTATAATTGGATTGAGGAAGGAAAAGTTGAAAAAAATGACCCCATGCCAAAAATTTTCATTTTTAAGGTTTGAATGATCAAAAAGAGGATTTGAATAGACTAGGATTCGAGCGAACTCATTCAATGAACTTCTCGCCATTCCTGCCAAAAAACCAAAGGAAACCCTTTTAAAAAGGGGGTTTGCTTGAACGCCCCCTAGTTCACCTGAAACCCCCTTTTCCCACCTTCTCACCCTCTAGCACAAAAATAGTCCAGAATTTTGCATTTCGAAGCTCAGGTTGAGGATGAAAATGGAGGAGACTTCACATACCCAACTGGATGATGGTAGTCATCAAAATGAGCTATCCAAGAAATATATTTTTGAATATGTTTTGGTTTTATTATGTATTTATTTTTTTAGTTTTATTAAGCATAGGTTTTTCACCAAAAATCTAGCTCTCTGTTCAACACATGTGGAAAAATAGCAGACTCTCAATTTTTTTATTTTGAAAAATATGAGTACACCAGATATTGAAGTCCTTGATCCAAGAAAAAAAATTTGAATTTTGATACATACAAAAAAGTTATGGATTATATGGTCTGCCTATGTCTAAATTGTAACTGGTTTGAATTCAAAATTTGATTAAGGAAAAAATATTTAATAAATCACTATCTAACCAATTGGAAGCAGTAGATATTAGAGTTACAAATCTAAATTTGAAAGAATTAGAATTTTATCCTTCATGGAAAAAAAGTTATGCATTATACAGTGAGCGTCACTCCTTAAAAATATTGTTTATTGAAAAAAACTAGTTTTCGAAGGAGATGGAAAAATAAGTGCAATATGATTCCAAAATTTTTGAAAAAAATATATTTAGAATCTACAGACAAAATGTCACAAATCACTAGTTTTCATTATCTTCAAATTCCTCATAGTTTAGCCGCTATAGGTGCTCGAAAGTAAAGATTTAGTTAGAAAAAAGTATTTCAATGTCCAGTTTGTCCAAAAATTGTAAACTAGTATTATGGGATCACCCAAGGACAAAGGAACACACACATGTATGAAATGAAGCAAGTCAACATACAAAAACATAAAGAAAAAATGTAAATGGATGGTATTGATAATCACAAGCTAGCAAGTTGTGTTATGCTATGATCCACACCAAAGGTATTCATGATTTGGAAACTAACAAAGTTTGATATTTTCTAGGTGAATCACAAACAGAAGGCACCAGAGGCTAGTCAAGTCTATTACTCACTCGGTGAGCCCCCAAGATAAAGTAGAAAAATGAGAAACACACAAGGTCTAGTGAAGTCTAATATGCATTAGGTGTGTATCCATAACCATGCCAAGAATTATAACCCCTGAAACTCCAATGAGGTGTTAAAAAAATTGATCAAGATGCTATGCCAACACATCATTAAGTTCAATGCATGTGAACAAAGTGAAGAAAAAAAATGCTAATTTCAACACATCACTAAGTCCAACGTGCATGAACAAAGTGAAGTAGATAATTCCAATGTCAATGCATCACTAAGTCCAACACGTGTGAACAAAGTGAAGAAAATAATGCCAGTGTATTCCCCCACCTTAAGGAAATTACTAAACATGATAATATGAGAAATTTTTGTAAGGTAGAAAAATTATAAATACCATGTGATAAAGACATGAGAGCTTATTTTTGAAAGCCCTATGCCAATGAAATGTTTCCAAATAAAACTACGTCATGATAAGGGGTTTCCCCCAAATGCAATGCAAAAAAAAAAGGTGGACACATAAGGGATCCATAGATCTAGGGTTAGTATATGTCTTTGCTACCATAATAGAAATAAGCTCAAATTTCACATCATTCCCCAAATACTTGTGGAACAATGAACATAATGGAAGAATGAAACATAAAGAGAACAACCAAATAAAATTTTGGGTCAACATGGAAGAGACCTAAATGTTTCAATTCCTTGTATCATCTCCAAAAGGAAAACACAAGATAAAAATAAAAGATAAAGTTTAGGACAAAGAATAATGGAGATATAAATAGAGGAGTGTAACGATAGATTCATTTCCATTGTATCGTTTCAGAAATAGAGCAACAAGGGTCATCCAAAGAAAACTCACAAACATCAAGACATACCAAGAAGTACAACACAAGAGATCACATCACGTGGAAGAAAACACAAAGACCACATAAAGAAAACACAACGAAGGAGTACCACACATTGAGCTGACCTAAAGCAGGTCATCTACATCCCAATCTTACTCAATCTATACAGAAGGTAGACAACTAGCCAAGGGGATTACAAAAATTTTCGTACTAGGAGCATCACCCAACTCAACACATGGTGGGTCACTCTCATTAGGAGGATCATCATGGTTTCCACCATCTAATTTAATAGAATTTGAAAATAAAAATTTAAGCTCATTATGCACTTGTTCATCAATTTTAGTAATTTAATCTTCATCATCCAAATTTATCACCATGGGTGGTTTAATGATAATGATAGTTGTATGTTCTTTTTCAATTTATTATTTTGGTGAAAGTTTTAATTCTTCTTGACTTGTTTGTATAGGTGTTTGATTTCCATGTAACATGATTTATTCTTTTCTTCCAACTAACAAGCAAGAGCATGAAATCTTCACCTACACTCTTTAGCATTCCTGTTTCTTCTTGTGTGGATTTCAATTTTTGATGCTATAAGGGTGGGTTTCTAGACCATTGGTCTCTTTTCTTCCCTTAGAGGGGGAACTAAAGGGACCATTAAGGTTGGTAAACCATTCTCTCTTTAGGTCTATACACTTTCTTTGTTTTTAGAGGCACAAAAGGAATCATTCTATTGTCTCTTAGTCTTTTGTATGATATAGATGGAGGAATTCCAACATATTTTCCTTGTTTACTTGGAAGGGACTTTGTTTCAAACATGGGTTAATCCACAAATGGTGGGGGAGGAGGAAAAATCATAGACCTATCATTCTCAAGTGGGATGTTGCTAAGGGATAGTTCTACTATGTTTATTGCCTTAAATTTGTGATGTGACCTAAAAAATAAATCTTCATGAGGTCTTAAAGTTTCATAGGTTGAGGAAAAAATTAATCCAAGGAAAATTTTCCATGGGAAGAGAAAGGATTAAACCCACTATGATGCATTGTGTATATTTGATGTTCAAATGGTAACTTTATGCACTTGTGAATAACCGATGGGACCACATTCATGGAGCATAGCCATGGCTATCCTAGCTTCACATGGAATTGGTCTGATGTTGGGATGATAGAGAATGATGCATATAATATTTTTGGTCCAACTTTAAGAGGAAGAGTGATAAAACTATTATAGAGCGAGAAAAACCATCATAAGTTTTCAACCATGCTTTTGATTGTTCATAAGAATCTTGATAAAGCTCATGAACATACAATAATTCCTTAGTAATCACATTATCTAGACACATAGGATCAATGAGTATCCCTTATGTAGGTTTTTCATTGATACGACCAACGATATAGAGAGGACCATCGAGCACACATGTATGGATGCATCAATATCTAGGTGAAATAAATGTTAGGTAACAAATTGGTTTGGCCCTTATGAGGTTAAAAATCTATGAGAGTGACCATATTTTCTAGACCATCCTCATCATCATTCTTATCATCACCCTTATCAACATTCATATCATCATTCTTAACATCACAAGCTTGCACAAAGTTGGAAAAATGGTTTGGCATTGGATTGGTGAATATTTTCAATTTTTAGTTAGGTGGAGTGATGAACCTATTCCCTCTATCACTCACATCAACCAATTGGATGTGATTAGAATCAATGAGGTCTTGTACTCGATGTTTAATATGCATACATTATTATGTATCATGTCCATGTGTACAATGATATTGATAAAAGGATTTTAGGTTGAAGTTTGAAGATACAGGTTTAGTTGTGTCCACATGTCTTATTGGAGGTAATTTTATTAGTTTATTTCTTTAAAGTTACAATATCATCTAATGAAGGGTATTAGGAATTTGGGTGAATTGTCTATCTCTTGATCTAAATTGGTATGGAGTTGAACTTATGGTTGAAAATTGTGGTCAATGTGGTTTGTTGAATGAGGTGTACTTATCTTGATAAAGTCCATTTTTTTCTTCTTAAATGGTTGATACTTGTTTTGGAGTATAAATTCAAATTTCCCATAAGGATTCGATGAAGATACCTCTTCATACTGACTAACCAAACTATGATAATCATAAAGAGCCATACACAAATGTGTGAAGGACAAATATCTCATTAAAAAAAATTCTCTAATGCTAGGTGAAAAATTTCCAATGAACACTCTTTGAACATCAACATCGAGAAGAGCATAATTGATTTGTGGGTAGATTAATTGATATCACCCTATGAACTCTGGTACCATGTATGTTTAGTGTTAATGAAATATTTAACACTTGAGGGTAGATATAAAGCTTATTACTTTTGTCACTTTATGCACTAGCTGAGCAATTAGATTTCTCTTTTTCCTCTTGTCTTCTCTTGAGATTTCCATTAAAAAAGTCATTGATGTTTCTACTAACAACCCAAAGAAACCACTTATTTCACTCCACCAAGGGCTAATCTTAAGATTATACCACTTCCATCTAGTGCTCTATCCCCCTAAACCTATATGTTCTTATCTTGTGGAAGAGACTTTAGCTATCACTCCTCCCATTGAAATCCCTTAAAACCCCTACAATGTGGATGCTACCAAACCTAGCTCTAAGAGAAATTTTATGCCTTCTACTCGAACCATTGTTTTTTGCTCTCTAGGACTTCTCTACCTCTTCTAGGGTTTTTCACCTAAAAGGAGAGAGGTAAGACCAAAAATTCTAATTGGTTCATTCAAATTAATGTAATGTGGAATGTTTTCTAAGCTAAATGAAGTAAATTAAATGCAATTGAGTGATCTAAATGAATGAATTTGAATGCAAAACTAAGATTTAAACTATGCTGGAAAACACACTGTGATATACAAACAATGAGCTAAATGAAGAAATAATACAAAACAAAAAGAAATAGGATGAAACAGAGTGCACCTGGGAAAGATTTGATGAATTTGGAATGTTGTGAATGCTATTTGAAATCACTGAATTTTCATAGTGGGACTCATTCACCCAGGGTGGCGAATTTGTCCTTCCATTGGTGAAAAAGTGTCAGAAACCAATTTCTGACTGTTGGGATCCAGAATCTGAAAAATTTAGATTTTCAGTCTTAAGGTGGGACTCATTATCAGTCCTCTCCCAAATTTCTAAAAAATTAGGAAACAACTCCACAACACCAGATTTAGAAATCTTCGATTGTCAGGTTGTCGAAGTTAGTTCTGTAGTAAACAGACAGAAAACCTTCTCCAAGCTTGAAATATGAATGAGTTGAATTGAAGCACCTAGTTGACTTGTTCACCAATCTTCAACACCAGAAATATTTTTAAATCTTCATACCTAGGTCTACAAACACACATGCAATAGGGGAAAAATGTTTGAGGGTTAACAAATAGGGGATTGTCTTGGTCAAACCCCACTTTGGTAATCAAACCCTTAATGAAACAATGGAAAGAAAGAGTGATAAACTAATAACCTACAATTGCTATCAACTTACCAAACCCTTGATAATGCAAATCTGAAGTAATGTCAATGGATGCTCCAAAGTGCTTGAATATTGCTTGAATTGATGTTGTAGAATGCTTGAATGCTTTGAATATGATGTGTGAATGTTGAAGAATTATAGGGGATATAAAATGAGGTGAAAAACACAAATTTCTACACACTTGTGCCTTAGTTAATTGTTCATACCTCATGACAGGTTGACATCAAGTGTTTTTGAATAAAAACCTGAAAGGAAAATTTAAATATTTTGAATTTGGAGCCAAGGGGGACTCATTCGCCACCCATGGTGAATGGGACCAACCTAGGACCTGAAAATTAGTGCCGAGATTTAAGTTGTATTTAATGTTATTTTTTGGGTTAACATTCATAAATACACTTAATTAAGATATATGAGGGCATAAAGGGGTCAAATAAAGCATGAGAAAGGGATAAATAGTGAATATGTGCCTAGAAAAGCATGAAATCTTGTTACAAGACTTTACAACACTTTAAAATAGGACTTGTTTAACTTGATGAAAAGGTGATTTTTAGATGAATTACAATAAATAGAGTCTAGAAGAATGTAGAAATGTCTTACAATACTTCACAACACCAAGTCACAAGACACCATTAATTATTTGAATTTTAGTACCTAAATATGCATGTTCAAGCCATGTTACAACATAAAATCAAAGAAAAATATATCAAATACCATGAAGCAAGACCTAAAAGGCCATGAAAATGACAAGGGGCCATTTTTCTATGGCACATTTAGCCCCCACTTTAGTGAGAGGATGAAGTTGCTTCAAACTCACATTAAAGTAGCCATGAACATCAAGATGAGGGTTCAAATGCAATTACATTAGCAAGATGGAATGACAATGATCAAGAGGGATGATCAAGTCCCTAGGATGAAGATCCCATGGAAAAATAAGCATAAGAACAAGGGAACACATAAGTGTTGAGATGAATTAGATGAAGCTTCAATCTTTTATCCAACTAGTTGTGGATTAGATCTAGGATAATTGTTTGAAAAAGAGAATGTGTACTAACTCTGGGGCAGCATATCACATAACGTCCACTGGGTGAGAAGGCCCAAATGTACTTGCTTTGGGGCCACAAAACTTCTAACCATTCACAGGGTGAGAAAGCCCAAAAGGTAAGATACATACACTAGTTGGTATGCACTCACAAACACAAAGGTGGCTATGGGGAAAATTCATGCTGCTAGGTGGGCTTCCCACTCAACCATATTAAAGTTACACCTACTGATAACTTTAACAAGGCACCACAAGGAAAAATGTCATGAAAAAAAAGAAGGGTACCATAGTCATGTAAGTTGCATGATTGATCCAGGTGGATCTAGGAAACCTAAAAATTTCATAGTCTCAAAATCTCTCAAAACTAGCTTCATCACATAACGCTGATCGACATGGTCCTAACACAACTTGAATGGGATCAAAGGAGTTTGTATGAAGAAGTTATGTGCAACCAAAGGTCTGGTCAAACAAGTGAATCAGGGGGCTAGAAAAAAGGTGAAAATTTGATCATCTCGAAATGAGGTAAAATGACACCAAGTTGTAGAGCTCATCGTGCTGATTTTGGAACTATATTCAGTTTCAAAAACATAGTCCATATGAGAAAACTAGAGCTGGTCAAACTTTGTAGACAAAAGGAGTTGACTAGTCAAAATGATGACATCAACATGTTGACGTGGCATAGCGACAAAGTAGGTGGATGAGATGGACTAGTCACAGGTTGACACATGTCATCCAGTCAGCAATGATGAGGTGTTGACATGGTCTAGTGATAGGCTGACACGTGGCAGTCTTTGACCAATCATGATTTGACACGTGGCACACTCTCTCTCCACCATGAGTTGGGTTGGTTGAAAGGTTTACCAAAATTGGAGTTGGTGGCGGTCAAACTCATGACCTCTCCCTTTCTATTTTTCCTCTCCATCACCACATCACGTGAGAATCTTGCAACTGGATTTGGCACTACTTTATTTTTAATGCATTAAAAGCAATGGTGAATCCCTATGAAAAAGGGGGTTGGGTGGTTTGAACCGCCAGCCTCCTAATATCTATTAAGCACTCCCAACCATTGCACCACCCATGATTTTTGGGATTTCATTTGGGGGATTTTTATTTTGTTAACATTCTATAGGGAGTCGACCAAATAGAGGCTCGAGCCCCATCCTCATAAACCATAAAAATGGATTGAATTAATGTCAACCATTTAAACATTTGTAAACCCGAATATGCAAGGTTTTTTTAAAGGATTTTTAAGGATATTAAAAGATTATATAGGATATTTTAGAGGATTTTTATGATGTAAAGGGGGATTTATGGAAATATTTTTGCAAATAAGGGAGATTTTCAAAATTACATGTTGTAATTAGAAGATATGGGTATATTTACAAAATAAAATGGATTTTTCCCATATTAGCAAATAATTTGTATAAAAGGGGGTCTTATTTTCTTGTAAGGGGTAGAATTTTCTTGAAGAAAAATTATTGGTCAAGTTCATCTTGGAGAAATAATTCTTTGGAGGAGAATATTGTAAGCACGAAGGCCTTTTGAGTGTCTTCAAGTGTTGATAGGAGATTGTGAGAAATTTTATGTAGGTTTTGGAGCTTGGATGGTGCAGGAGCACCTAAGAAACAACAGGCAGTTTCATTAGGTAAATAGGAAATCTAGAAGGACAATTTTGTTTTGTTTTCATAAGGTCATGTTGACCATTGAAAAGATAGATTAGAGGTTTTTTGATCTCTAGGAGAGAAGTTGTGAAGTGATGAATAAGTTTAGAAGCTCATCTTGCTAAGTTTTTAAAAGTTGGAAAAAGTTTGAAAAACATAGTAGATTTTATAACTCTTGTCATTAGGTCATGAATAAGTTCAACCAAAAGAAAATAACTATTTGAAGAACCTTTAAAAGGTGGCCCTTGACTTGGAATGGAGGTTGGAAAAGCTTTGTATCTTTTGGATTTTACTGTTCATATGGAAAAACAATGAATTTCTTGCAAATTTTTTGTTTTTAGTTCTTATTTTGTGTGTTAATGGAGGGTTCTAGGCACTGAGTAGTGTGTGTCATGCATGGTATTTACTTTACAAGCTTTGTGTGGTCATTAGTGGTGCTTTTCCATCATTTCTTAGCTTTGTTCTTAGTAGGTTTTGTTACTTTCCATTGCTGATCAGTCTGGTAGGCTGTTAATCATGGAGTCTTAGACCTCTATCTTCCACTATACCTGGTGTATAGTCCATGGGGGAATGAGGCTAAGCTCCATGCCTATAAATATATTAGGTTTAGGAGTCTGTAGGAGGAAAAGTGTCATGGGAAAAGTCTTCTCCTAGGCAAGGTTGATTGTGCCCAGTTAGGAAAGATAGTGAAAACCAAGCACTAACGTTGCAGGGGTGTCAATTCCCTGGCAACCCAAGGTGTGTGGAAGATACAAGAGGCTTACAAAGGTTTGGTAGGAAGGAAGAGACTTCACCAGTCTATTTGGTGGTTGAAAGAAGCATACAGATCACTGTGTGGTCAGGAAATGGCCTAAAAAAACCCTAATTCTTGCAAGAAGAGGGTTACGCCTGTGTACAGACAGTGAAGGCCTATAACCCCAAAAATCCTTGAGAGGTTGGAAAATGAACTAGGGTCTCCAAAGGAAGTTTGTGATGTACTTTAGAAGGATTGGAGTTTAAGCCTATTTCCTTGGGTTAGGAGGCCTAATTGGGGATCAAGGGCTAGTAGCCCTTCTTAAACCCTAGAATAGGGTTTGGTGTGAGCGATGGAGAATTGGTGATTGGTGGATGATCAAGAAGCCTAGAGAGATGGTTTTGAAGCCATGGAAAACAACACACACCTCTACATCAAGTTAGTGGAGCTTAGAGGTTTAGTTAGCCTTTAAGAAGATTAAGGGCTAAGGAGAGAATGGTAGAGGGAGCACCAAGATTGGCTTGGTTAGGGAAATGGAGATGATAGTAGGGTTGGCTAGGAGAACCAAGGGTGCCTAACAAGCATTAGTGCCTATAGGTTAAGAAGGTGGAGAGTGACACCAAAGGGGATTGCTAAGGTGAGACCTAGAGCATGGGACAGTGAGTATTCCATCCAACCCTACCCTATCAGATTGATATCAGAGCAAGTAAAATATTTGGGATAGAATAATATATGTAAGAGGTTGAGTCTAGTGATTCTTCCATCATGGTGAAAAATGCAAAACTGGCCAAGATGGTTGAAGAGCAGGAGGAAGACAATAAACTATTGAGGGAAAGAATAGCCCAACTTGAACAAGTAGTGAGGAGCATGCAATTTGAAGGAAGGATACCAAAGGAAGAAGAGGTTGTAGAGGAAGACAAGACCCCTGAACTTGACCTTATTTTGAATGAAGATCCTTTCTTGAAGGCATTGAAGTCTTTGAGTGGGAAAGCGCTTGAAGGCATACCACTATTTAGTGGAAAAATGGAAACTGATCTAGTCATGGACTGGATAGAAGGTATGGAAAACCATTTTGAATGTGATGGAGTCACTGAGGCACAAAATGTAAAGGTGGCCAAATCAAGACTAATAGGTTCTCCCTTGACATGGTGGAAGTTCGTTCAAACAGAGAGGGAAAAGGAAGGCAAGCAACCTATTTCAACTTGGAAAGGAATGGTTGCCAAAGTGAGGGAAGCATACATGCTAGATGACTATGAGATTCAATTACATAAGAAGAGACAAAGCCTAAGGAAAAAAGACCAAGATGTGAACACCTACAAAGAGGAGTTCCAAAAACTTTGTATGAGGTCTAATGTTTTAGAAGATGAAAGTCTCAAGGTGGCTAGGTATCTTAATGTCTTGAAGTGGAACATTCAAGAGGAGATGGCTCTTTTAAGTCCTAAGTAAGTACATAAATGTTACCAATTGGCTATCAAGATTGAGGAAAGAAATAAGAGGAAACAAGACCGGGCTTCTAAGGGTAGAGGCAAAGGCAGGGATCAAAAAGATCAAAGAGGACAGCGAGGTGGCTACCAAGGTAGAGGCAATGACCAAAGAAACCAAGGAGAGTTTAAATCCACAGATCATGGAAATGAAACACCTTCTAGAGGAGGGTATAATAGAGGTAGAGGACCTCAAGGATGTTCAAATAGAGGAAGAGATGCAGGCGGGAGCAATTCATACTTTGCAAACATGAAATGCTACCATTGTGGTCAAGTAGGTCATCCTACTTATAGGTGCCCAAAGAAAGCATCTTCATCAAGCAATGAGAAAAGAGTGGCTTATGCACAAGAGGACACCATGAGTCCTAAGTCATCTGAGGTTAGTCATATTGAATTTGAGGTAGGAGAGAATTTGATGTTCAGTAGAGTTTTGATCAGACAACCAGTCAAGGAAGAACCAAAACAAAGGAGAGCTCTATTTAGAGTAAGGTGCAAGATACTTGGTAAAGTATGCAAACTCATAGTAGATTCAAGTTTAACAGACAATATAATCTCAGAGGAGGCATTAATGAAATTGAAATTGGAGAACGTACCCCACACTAACCCCTACAAGGTCACATGGCTAAACAAAGGGCAGAGTGTTTTAGTGAATGAGTAACAGTGGAGTTTTCCATTGGAGGGTACAAGGACAAGTTAGTTTGTGATGTGTTACCCATGGATTCCTACCATCTACTATTGGGTAGACCATGGCAATATGACAGAGGTTCCATATATGATGGGAAATAGAACACCATCTCATTCAAGAAGGATGGAAAGACTTTCAAGTTGCAGTCACTGTCAGAAGAAGAAGAGGGATAGTCAAAGACACCAAGTGTCATGTTGAGTAGTGGGAAGGAGTTCCTTAATAACCTACATCAAGGGGGTGAAGGATATGTGGTCATGTTACAATCTAAAGAAGAATACAAGGCTAAAAAGACAGTCATACCTGGAGCAGTCCTAAAGTTGTTGGATCAGTTCAAGGACATTGTAAGTGATGGTGCACCTACAACTCTACCACCAAAGAGAGCCATAAGTCATCAAATTGACTTCATACCTAGAGCCTCATTGCCTAACAAAGCAGCTTATAAGCTTACACTAGATTAGAATCTAGAGGTAGCTAGGGAAGTGCAAGAGTTGTTGGATTAAGGATTGATTCAAAAGAGCATCAACCCATGTGCAGTACCAGTGGTTTTAGCAACCAAGAAAGGAGGCAAGTGGAGGTTATGCACTGATTCTAGAGAAATAACTAGAATCACAATTAGGTATAGGTTCCCTATTCCTAGAATTGAGGACTTGATGGATTGTCTTGGAGGAGTTTAGTACTTCACCAAGTTGGATCTCAAGAGTGGATACCATCAGATTAGAATCAAGGATGGAGATGAGTGGAAAACAACCTTTAAGACAAATGATGGGTTGTATGAGTGGAGAGTGATGCCATTTGGCCTCTCGAATGCCCCTAGCACATTCATGAGGCTCACGAATGAAGTACTTAAAGACTTTATAGGGATATTTGTGGTAGTGTATCTTGATGACATCCTCATATACAACAAGACAATAGAAGAGCATTTAAAACATGTGGAGTTGGTTCTTAGAAGGTTGCAAGAGGAGACGCTGGTAATCAATCTAGAGAAGTGTGAGTTCTTTAGGCAAGAGCTTATATATTTGGGTTTTGTAGTGTCCAAAGGATCATTGAAGATGGATCGAAGCAAGGTGGAAGCCATCCTAAACTGGCCTACACCAACCATAGGGATAGAGGTAAGAAGTTTTCATGGATTGGCTCAATTTTATAGAAAATTCATAAGGAACTTTAGTGGTATATGTGCACCAGTCCTAGAAACAATCAAGGGTGGTTTGAAAACTAAGTTTGTGTTGGACTCAAGAAGCTGAGAAAGGGTTTGAGAAAATGAAACAAGAAGTGGCAACTCAACCTATTCTCTTGTTACCTAGTTTTGACAAATTGTTCACTGTTGAATGTGATGCACGTGGAATGGCAATAGGAGGAGTGCTAAGTCAAGAGGGCAGGCCTATAGCCTTATTTAGTGAGAAGCTCAATGAATCTAAGAAGAAGTATTCAACTTATGACTTAGAACTTTATCCTTTGGTTTAGTCACTTAGGAAATGGAGGCATTACCTTCTACCCAAGGAGTTTGTAGTCTTTACTGAAAATCAGACACTTAGCTTTATCAACACTCAAGAGAAGTTGAATAATAGGCATTTTAAATTGATGGAATACATCCAAGCTTTTAACTTCACCATCAAACACAAGAAGGGATAGCTAAACAAAGTAGTAGATGCATTGAGAAGGAGGTTGTTGACAGTACAAGAGATACAGATCAAGAGCATTGGCATAAAGAATTTCAAGGATCTCTATGGGGAAGATGAAGACTTTGCAGAGGTCTATAAGGTATGTTCTAACTTTGAGAATCATTTCCATAGCCAATATTCAGAGATTACATTGCAAAATGGGTTATTGTTTAAAGGGAATCAGTTATGTGTTCCAAGAGGGTCAATGAGGGAAAATCTCATTCAGGAAAAGCATAATGGCAGTCTTAGTGGACATTTTGGCATCAACAAGACTTTAGAACTAGTGCAAAGACTCTATTACTGGCCTAAGTTGGCAAGAGATGTTAGAAAGTATGTGGAACAATGTGTTGTGTGTATGAAAGCTAAGGGAGGAGCTAGTAATACTGGTCTATATCAACCCCTACCCATTCCTAATAGACCATGGGAGTGTGTGAGCATGGATTTTGTGGTAGGCCTTCCTAAGACCAAGACTAGTTTTGATAGTGTCTATGTAGTAGTAGACAGATTTAGCAAAATGAGTCATTTTATCCCTTGCAAAACTACTCATGATGCTAGTTACATAGCTCATCTCTTCTTCAAAGAAGTTGTAAGGATCCATGGATTTCCTTTGAGCATTGTTTCAAACAGGGATGTGAAGTTCATGAGTCACTTTTGGAAAACTCTATGGAGTAGACTAGGCACCAACCTGTCTTTTGGATTAGCTTACCATCCTTAGAATGATGGTCAAACAGAGGTGGTTAACAAGGTGCTAGTTAATATTCTAAGGTTCCTAACTAAGGAGTATGGACAAACATGGGATATGGTTATCTCACAAGCTGAGTATGCTTACAATGATAGTGTGAACCGGACCATAGGGAAGAGTCCTTTTGAAGTTGTGTATGGAATGCACCCAAGAGGTATATGTGAGCTTAGAGATATTGTATCTATGGAACATAGAATTGGACATGTAGAGGACTTCAGTCAGACCATGAAAGAGATTTAGGAGAAAGTGTAGAAGACAGTCACTGAGGCTACACAAAAGTTGAAGGAGAAAGCATATTTGTCAAGGAAGGATGTGCAATTTGCAATAGGGGACTATGTCATGGTCCACCTTAACAAGTCAAGGTTGCAGAAGGGAATTTCAACCAAGTTGTAAATGAAAAGAGTCAGACCATGCAAGGTATTGGCCAAGTATGGGAAGAATGCCTACAAGGTAGAGTTACCTATCGATCTAGGATTCTCACCAATTTTTAATATAGCTAACTTGATCAAGTATAAAGGGATAGTCAATGATGTAGATCAGAATAGTAAGGAGATCTTCAAGGACATCAGTAATATACCCTTACCTAATCAAGACAAGCCTCAGGCAAAGAAGTTCTTGGAGTCAAGAGTGAAAAAGTCTACAAGGCACAAGGTGTACATGGAGCACCTTATCAAGTAGAAGAACAAGCATGAATCAGAAGCCACATGGGTACAAGAAGACTAGTTCAAGAAGTTTGGTATTGACCTATCATTGGTATCTCCTTCCATTCCTTAGTGTTTGGGCTGAGAGGGGGAGAATGGTGCAGGAGCACCTAAGGAACAACATGCAGTTTCATTAGGTAAATAGGAAATCTAGAAGGACAATTTTGTTTTGTTTTCATAAGGTCATGTTGACCATTGAGAAGATAGCTTAGAGGTTTTTTGATCTCTAGGAGAGAATTTGTGAAGTGATGAATAAGTTTAAAAGCTCATCTTGCTAAGTTTTTAAAAGTTGGCAAAAGTTTGAAAAACACAATGGATTTTATAACTCTTGTCATTAGGTCATGAATAAGTTTGAACAAAAGAAAATAACTGTTTGAGGAACCTTTAAAAGGTGGCCCTCAACTTGGAATGGAGGTTGGAAAAGCTTTGTATCTTTTGGAGTTTACTATTCATATGGAAAAGCAATGAATTTCTTCCAAATTTCTAGTTTTTAGTTCTTATTTTACGTGTTAATGGAGGGTTCCAGGAACTGAGCAGTGTGTGGCACGTGTGGTATTTACTTTACAAGATTTGTGTGGTCATTAGTGGTGTTTTTCCATCATTTCTTAGCTTTGTTCTTAGTAGGTTTTGTTTCTTTCCATTGTTGATCAGTCCGGTAGGCTATTAATCATGGAGTCTTAGACCTCTATCTTCCACTATACCTAGTGTATAGTCCATGGGGGAATGAGGCGAAGCTCCATGCCTATAAATATATTAGGTTTAGGAGTCTGTAGGAGGAAAATTTTCATGGGAAAAGTCTTCTCCTAGGTGAGCTTGACTGTGCCCGGTTAGGAAAGACAGTGAAAAACAAGTACTAACGTTGCAGGGGTGTCAATTCCCTGGCAACCCAAGGTGTGTGGTGGATGCAGGAGTCCATACAAAGGTTTGGAAGGAAGGAAGAGACTTCACCAGTCTGTTTGGTAGTTGAAAGAAGCAAACAGATCACTGTGTGGTCAGGAAATGGCCTAAAAAAACCCTAATTCTTGCAAGAAGAGGGTTACACCTGTATACGGATAGTGAAGGCCTATAACCCCAAAAATCCTTGAGAGGTTGGAAAATGAACGAGGGTCTCCAAAGGAATTTTGTGATGTACTTTAGAAGGATTGGAGTTTAAGCCTATTTCCTTGGGTTAGGAGGCCTAATTGGGGCTCAAGGGCTAGTAGTCCTTCTTAAACCCTAGAATAGGGTTTGGTGTGAGCAATGGAGAATTGGTGATTTGTGGATGATCAAGAAGCCTAGAGAGATGATTTTGAAGCCATGGAAGACAACACACACCCCTGCATCAAGTTAGTGGAGCTTGGAGGTTTAGTTATCCTTTAGTAAGATTAAGGGCTAAGGAGAGAATGGTAGAGAGAGCACCAAGATTGGCTTGGTTAGGGAAATGGAGATGATAGTAGGGTTGGCCAGGAGAACCAGGGGTGCCTAACAAGCATTAGGGCCTATAGGTTAAGAATGTGGAGAGTGACACCAAAGGGGATTGCTAAGGTGAGACCTAGAGCATGGGACAGTGAGTGTTCCATCCAACCCTACCCTATCATTGGATATTGTAACAAGGCATTTCTATTGCTTGGAAACATTAATAAAGTAGTCCTACTTGAGAAACGGGCCCGAAGATGTAGTCTTGATTGGATGAACTCCGTTATCAACCGACATTGTCTCCTCTTCTGTCTTTTCTTCTATCTTCTATCTATCATTCTCTCTATTTCTTTTCATTTTTCAATTCACTATTTGAGTTCTAATTACAACATTTCAATAATTAGTTATATAAATGTGAACTTATTTTGTAATTTCAATGGTTGAACAACATAGTCACACAATTCTGTTGCGATGGGGGAAAAACTATAATTAGGATTAGTTTGCAAGTTATTTTGTAGACCTCTAATTACAGATTAGTTATACAAGGTGGAAAAAATGCAAAATGTAAAATGTGAAAGATGTTCAAAGAAGTCTTGTTCAGTTCATGGAAGGTCAGTCACTTAGGGAACATTGTGTCTAATGTCTCCAAGAGAGGACCAATCAAAGAATAGTATATTCACAACTTAGGGGATGCAGTGTGTCACATCACGCCACCAAGAGGAATGTAATATGCTGAGATAGATCACAATTATGAAGGACATCACACCCAATGTCATCCAAAAACTGACAAATGCATCATATAAATGACAAGGCTACACTAGGAACCAATAATGCAAATGAATTATGGTAATGTATGCCCCCCACTTGAAAGGAATTTCTACACATCGTTTTGTGAGAAATTAATTTAAAGTAGAGAAGAAAAGAAAAAGAAAAAAGAAAACAAGACATGAGATCCAAATTGGAAAGCATTATGCCAAGTCATATGTTTTGAAGTTAGGTTGCGTCATGTCAAGGAAAATGAAAAAAATGGAAAGGGAGTTGTCCCCCAGAAAATAAAGAACACCAAACACATAAGGGATCTATGGATTTGGGGTCAGTATGTTCATTGTTGCAATGTTTTGATTAAAGATCTTGGAACTATCATCATTCCCCAAAGCACATAGAACTAGAAGAATGACACAAAGAGAGTGAAAAAAAAAGGAAAATAAAGTTTTTTTTGGGTCAACATGGAAGAGACATTGTAGTCTCAACGCCTTACGTCATCCCCAAAAGAAAACACAAGCGCAAAGAAAGAAAATGAAAAGGAAAAATATTTTGGGTCAACATGAAGGAGACATTTCTGTCTTGATGCCTTGCATCATCCCCAAAAGGAAAACACAAAACAATATTGAAAAAGACAAGGACCTTTTTGGTCAACATTGAAGAGACATAAGGCGTCTCTATGCTTTGCATCATCCCCAAAATGATAAAAACAAAACAAAAGCGAAAAAGACAAGTACCTTTTGGGTCAACCTGGAAGAGACATAGGGCATCTCTATGCTTTGCATCATCCCCAAAAGGAGAACACAAAAAAAAAAGTGAAAAAGACAAGGACCTTTTGGGTCAACATGGAAGAGACATAGGGTGTCTATGCTTTTGATCATCCCCAAAAGGAAAACAAAAAACAAAAGAAAAAAAAAGACAATGCACGATGAATAGAAGAATAGAGATATGAATAGAAGAAGTGTACAAAGAGAGGGAACATCAAACACACGATACGAGGGAACATATACACACATGAAAGGAAAACAAAAGGGAAAAAAATAAAAAGAGAAAATAAAAAATGCTAGTTAGGCGAATGCAATTCAACCATCTAACAAGTCATCTGCCTCCCAATCATGTGTAGTGTAATGCGAGGGTGGTTGATTGTCCAAAGGCATAATTGTAAGCATCGAACTAGGAATTGTACCAGGTTCTTCACTTGGTTGAGAGAATTTATCTTTTAAGCTCATTTTAGATGAGAATAAAGAGTTTCGATAATTGTGTACTTCTTCATCTATTTTTTCTATCGTCGCATCATCATCATCAAGATTAATGACAATGGGAGGATGAAGGGTGATTTCTAAGGATGGATGTATCAAAAGATGAGGTTGTTGGATTGGTTCATTTTATTGTGATTGTTGTATTGTACTGTCTTGTGGTAGGTCAGGAGAAGGAGGGTGGTCATCTATTACTTTAGTCAAAGATAGAGGCTGATTTTCTTTATTTTCTTCCATGCAAGATTGATGAGAAAGGAGACAATGATGGCACTTTCGTTCCCTAGCACCGCGGTTTCATTTAATTTTTTTTTGGAGTTGTTGAGGTGTAAGAAAGGATTGAGTCATCAGAGGGTCTTCTACTTCAGAAAAGGGAAGAACATCAGAAACCAAAGAGGATGGTTCAACCACTTTCTCTTTTGCTTTATACACTTGTTTAATATGAGGAGGTATGACATGAGTTGTTTCATTTTCCCTTGGTCATTTAAATGATGGTTGGGAAGTATAGAGGGGTGGTAGTTCATGAGGTCGTATGGTTTTCTCAATGTTGAACTCAGGTTGAAGCATGGTTTCATCTATGATAGGAGGTGTGGAAGTGGACGAGGATTCATTACGAAGAGAGAATTTGGCTATCTTTTTGGCTTTGAACTTTTGATAAGCTATGAAAAAAAAGTCCTTTCAAGGTGTGATGAGTTCTATGGGTTCAGGCCAAAAGGATTCTAATGAAAAGTTACCTATAGACAATAAGGGATTAAAGCCACTATGGTGTATGGTAAATATCTCATTTCCATGTGGAAACTTCAAACACTTGTGAACAACTGATGGGACCACTTTTATTGAGTGAAGCCAAGGGTGCCCTAGCCGCAAATGAAATTGGTCGAATTGTGGAATAATAGAAAATGTTACCTCCAAAGTTTTGGGTCCTATTTGTAAGGGGATTATGATCGATCTGATTGTAGGGCATGAAAAACCAGTATGTGTCTTAATCCATGCAGTTGGTTTATTATAATCATCTTGATATAGCTCATGTAATACTAGAAACTCTTCTGTGATCACATTCTCACCAAAAGCGAGATCTATTAATATCCCATTAGTGGGATTATCATAGATTCTACCATCTATGTAGAGAGGACCATCAGGAAGCTTTTGTAGTATGACTTTAGCAGAAAAGTGATATCAAGAGATTTAGTGGTTTGGCCCTTATGAGGGATAATGTCTACAATAGCCACAAGTTAATCCATATGACTTTCTTTAGTAACAGATGGAGTTATATCATGTTGTTAATTGTGTGTATCAATAGTCAAAATCAGTGTTTTAAGGTTCACTAGCCTTGACAAATGAAGTAGTGTGTTTAGGCATAGGATTGGTGAAAATTTGTAAATTTTGGTTAGGGGGTGCAATTGACTTATTGCCTTGATCATTAACACCCACAATGGAAAAATGGCCTAAACCAACGAGGTCTTGAACTAAATTTTTGAGACGCTTGTAGTGTTCAGTGTCATGTCCATTCTGGAAATGGAAATGAAAATAAGCATTAGGTTTGAAGGTGGGTGGTAATGGTTGATTTGGATCAAGTGGTCGAACGGGTGGAAAAGTAAGCATGCATTGTTGAATTAATTGGTTCATTTTGTTATGGAGGGTATCAAGTAAGGGAGTAAATTGTCTCTTAGGGTCCCTATAGTTATAAGGCATTGTTGTTTTAATAGCTACCACTTGAGTTTGAGTTGGTTGCAGTTGTGAAGGAGGAAGGCAGATTGAATTGTAAAAAGCCTCTATTTTGTTTGTGAAAGTTTTATGTGTTATTTTGGTTTAGATTGTTGTGTTCGGGTTTTTCAACTCAGTTAGATGTGGATTTTGAATCACTACTTGAAACCAAGTTATGGTATTCACACAAGGTTGTGCATAAATGCATAAACGAAGGGAATTTCATCATCGTTAGCTTATCCTGAAGATGTGTTTGCAATTTTTCGATAAACATCTTTTGCAGATGTGCATTGGGAATATTGACATCAATTTGAGCATACAAGGATTGGTATCGTGAGATAAAATCTGTTACTTTTTTATCTATTTTTTGTCTACATCTCATGAGGTCATCCATTGTCTTTTTAGGGGTCATGTGCACTTGAAAGTGACTTATGAAAGAATCCACCAATTCATTAAATGAATGGATGGAATGATTGGGAAAGTTGGAAAACCATTCTAAGGTGGTATCTTTCAGGGTCCTTAGAAATAGTTTAGCTAATAGTTTATCATCAAGGACAAAGTCACTACAAAAAGTAGTGTAAGCATTAACATGGTTTATAGGGTCTCTTTTACCTTTGTATTTCTCAAACCAAGGCATTTCTATCCCTTGTGGCATCAGGGTACGTAAGATTCTAAGTATAAAAGGCTACTACGAACATGATATGTTGCTAGAGTAAATTGACCTTGGCTAATGGTGGAAAGTTGATGTTGCATGGATGAAATAGGATTAACTTGGAGTTGTGTAAGAACAAGATCGGGGTAAGAGGGTTGAGGTGGAAGAGAAAAGGGTGATGGAATGTAGGTGATGTTAGGTGAAGTGAAAGGAATACTATGAGGTGTGAAGGTGATGGAGGCTACTTGCGATGCCACAAGAGAAGTAGGAATGCTAGGTGGAATTGGGAAAGAAGTAGTCACATAATTAACCTGATGCATAGTTGTGTGGACTTCCAGATTAGTATAAGTTGGTATGGATGCTATGGTTGAAGGGGGAGGAACTTGAGGTCCTCCTTGGCTTACATGAATGTTTGTGGATTGAGTATTAGAAGAGGCATGTTTATTGTAAATCTGGGAATTTCACTTCATCACTTGCAAGCCATAATCACTTTCAATCAAACGATGAAGATTATCAATGGCAGGTATGGCATTGGAGGAAATGTTTTCAATTGAAAAATCTTGTTGTAAATGTGCGAAATCTTGATGAATATTAATGACCTTTTCTTGTAGGAGGGAAATGTTTTGGGTGTCAACATTCATTGGATGGAAAGGTGAAGGCATAAAAGTGGTATTTTCAATGCCTAATGCACCATTTTCCATACTAGGAGTAGGAGCTTGTGAGATCCCAAGGTCCACAATGAAAGTGATATCGTGGGAAGCCATGAGTCTATAACTTCTTCTCACTAAAGTATTATCAACGGGGCACCAAACACTCATACAAGTACCACAAAGGAGGGATGAATGAAAATGCAAGGTAATCTAAGATCTCTAATATGCAAATAACAGAAATGCTATTAACTATAATAGAAATGTAACCACAAAAAATAGAAATGCAGGAAAGTGCCAGAAAAATGCCAAAAATACTGTGTAAAAAGTGCAAAGGGATTGATTTGCCCAAGGTGGCGAATGAGTCCCAGAATGATGTTTTTTTGTATTTTTTCAGAAATTTTAAGATGAATTTAATGTTCTATAGAATGCAATCAAGGATGCAAAATGCATATTTTCAATTTTTTCAATGAGATGCAATGAAAAAATGAAATTTGAATGAAATTTTCACTAATGCAATATGAAAAGTCCTAGAATGAAAAAATAAAACAATGTCCTAATTAAATGTTGATGCAAAAGTAATCTAGGATGCAATATGCAAATGAAATAAAAATTGAGAAGTGTTCAAAATGCAGGTTCACCAAAATGAACCGTTAATTTTTGGCTCTCTAGGACTTCTCTAACTCTTCTAGGGGTTTTCACCTAAAAGGAAAGAGGTAGGGCCAAAAATGCTAACTGGTTTGAACATTCAAATTAATGTTATGTGGAATGTTGTCTAAGCTAAATGAATGAATTTGAATGCAAAACTAAGATTTAAACTATGCTGGAAAACACACTGTGATATGCAAACAATGAACTAAATGAAGAAATAATGCAAAACAGAAAGAAATAGGATGAAATAGAGTGCACCTAGGAAAGATTTGATGAATATGGAATTTTGTGAATGCTATTTGAAATCACTAAATTTTCACAGTGGGACTCATTCACCCAGGGTGGCGAATTAGTCCTCCTACTGGTGAAAAAGTGTTAGAAACTGGTTTCTGACTGTCGGGATCCAGAATATGAAAAAATTTAGATTTTCAGTCTTAAAGTGGGACTCGTTCACCACTGGTGGTGAATCAGTCCTCTCCCAAATTTATTAAAAATGAGGAGACACCTCTGCAACACCAGATCTAGAAATCTCTGATTGTTAGGTTGTTGAAGTCAGTTCTACAAGAAATAGAAAGAAAACCTTTTGCAAGCTTGAAATATGAATGAATTGACTTGAAGCACCTAGTTGACTTGTTTACCAATCTTCAACACCAAAAATATTGTAAAATTTGCATACCTAGGTCTTCAAACACACATGCAATAGGGGTAAGTGCAAGATCATCATGGAAAAAATAGACCCTTAAGTGGCAATGAAAATTCAGAAAAATTATAGTTAGACAACTTGACATAAAAATTTGAATAAGTTATATATATTATTTCTAAAATATGTAAGAATAGAGTCTATAGAAAATTGAATCTAGTTTCTAAACTACTAGGTTTATTTAAAAAAAATTCTATTTGGTGAAAAATTGAAATTTCAATGTAGTAGTACTTAAATTTCAGGGAAAAAATAAGTAGGTGTCTGTCTAACCACCCTAACCACAATAAAATGATAATATTTTTTATAAGATTTTAGATATAAGTAAAAGACTCATGTCCCAATGTGATGCATATTTTTTTCTAATTTTTTTCCAAGTAAATAATTAATTATGATTTTTTTATTACAACTTTTCAAAAATATAAAAAACTCATATGTTTGACCACCTTAACTTTGTCAAGACTTCATGATATTCATTTTTTTTTAATCCTATAGTATGTGAAGCATAGAATGTGACACATGTTTTGGATTCAAAAAATTTGATACTGTTTGAAAGCTATAGATGTTTTTCAATCCACCTATCAATTAGGACATTATTTGTAATTCAAATAGAAAATGAATAATAATTATTTATTAAATTCAATGTAAAGAATAATTTCTAATTGTGGAAAGCTAATAATCTCCTTTAAAAATCCTTTTTGATTCATAAATTTTAGGTAAAGAAAAATTTGTCAGCCACATACCTAACACATACCCATCATATCGCCACTTTTTGGCCCATCATGATCATAAAAATAACCATAGGGGAAAAATGGTTGAGGGTTAGCAAATAGGGGTTTTCCTTGGTCAAACCCCACTTTGGTAATCAAACCCTTAATGAAACAACGAAAAGAAAGAGAATGATAAACTAATAAAATGCAATTGCTATCAACTTACCAAACCTTTGATAATGCAAATCTGAAGTAATGTCAATAGATGCTCCAAAGTGCTTGAATATTGCTTGAATTGATGTTGTTGAATGCTTGAATACTTTGAATATGATGTGTGAATGTTGAAGAATTATAGGGGATGCAAAATGAGCTTGAAATCACATATTTATACAAACTTGTGCCTTAGTTAACCGTTCATACCTCATCACAAGCCGACATCAAGTGTCGGGATTTAAGATGTATTTAATGTTATTTATCGGGTTAACATTAAAAAACACAATTAATTAAGATAGATGAGGGCATAAAGGGATCAAATAAAGCATTAGAAAGGGATACATAGTGAAGATGTGCCTAGAAAAGCGCAAAGTCTTGTTACAAGAATTTACAACACTTCAAAATAGGACTTGTTTAGTGATGAAAAAGTGATTTTTAGGTGAATTACAATAAATAGAGACTAGAAGAATGTAGAAATGTCTTACAACACTTAACAACACCTTCACAAG
Source organism: Sequoia sempervirens (assembly GCA_007258455.2). Lineage (NCBI taxonomy): Eukaryota > Viridiplantae > Streptophyta > Pinopsida > Cupressales > Cupressaceae > Sequoia > Sequoia sempervirens. The sequence goes on along the minus strand of VDFB02075321.1, from coordinate 247,486,283 downwards.
ATGTTATTTGAATTTTAGTACTTAAATATGCATGTTCAAGCCATGTTACAACATAAAATCAAAACAAAATATATCAAATACCATGAAGCAAGACCTAAAAGGTCATGAAAATGAAAAGGGACCATTTTTCTATGACACACTACCAAACAAGGCACACCTCACCCTAACACTAAACCTCTAACCAAGAAAACTAAGAAGATTGTGTGAGCTCAAAAACACAACTTTTAAAAAGTTAGAAAATATCCTAATGTTACTATGATTGAAACCCCCAACAAAAAGAAGAGGAATACTATCAATTTATATGTGGAGGAAGCTACCTATGATGAGGAGGAGGTTGATGAGAATAACAAGGAAAATGTGAGAGAAACTAACTTAATTTTTTAAATTGAGAACAATAGTGTTCAAAGATCACACAAACGAGCTAGAAAGTAGGCCCTTGGGAACACTGTGGATGAAATTTCTAGAGACTCTAACTAGGATAATAGGCATGATGAAAATAGAAAGGACGATGAGGAAGAGGAAGATGAGGAATTTACTGAAGGACCTAGCCTTTTTCCTAAGATCAATTCCATGCTCAATGATGATTCCACTCCCACACATGAACACAAGGAGGAAATTTTCCACAATTGTGAGAAGATGACCTAGAAATGCAAGGATATTATGACTAGAGTTTGGAAGTCTACAAAATAACCTCAATATCGTTTCATGTTTCACACTCAAAGTTATCCACTATTTTATTGTCACTTTGGCCTCAATACTTCAGGATGAGATTAAAAACATGACATACCAATAGACCCCAACTCAACCAACAAAACAAGGATGTTTTTAAATTCATCATGGAGGAGTGGGAGAATATACCCAAGTAGGGGGCTCTTATGGGGATTTGTTTATTATTTTCTTTAGTTCCTAATATTTTATAATTTTTCTATTAGTTTTTTGTCTAAGTTCTAGTTTAGGACTACTGGCTTTTTTCTAATTTGAACTCTTTTCCCTTGGGGCCTTTTTTGTAAGGGTACAACACCAGGTGTAAATGCTACTTAGTGTTGCAAATATAGTTTCCATTACACCAAAATATTGACTTGCTAATGCCTAATACAACTGTAAAAGTTAATGAATCCATGGGAGGTGGTTAAGCCATGTCGCAAACCCAAGTGTTGCATTACACAACACAAGGAGACCAAGGGTGAACACCTTGCAATAATACCCCCCCAATGCAAGTGAGGGGTCTGAACTCATGACCTAGGCTTTGATACCAAATTTTAAAAAGATGGTTGTCATTGCAAAAGATCGACTTGTTAATGCCCGATACAACCGCCAAAGTTAATCAATCCATGGGAGGCAGTTAAGCCATGTTAGGAATCCAAGCGTTGCACTACACAACACAAGAAGACCAAAGGCACACACCTTGCAACACTTATTATATAAAAATACAATAAAAAAATATTATATCCTCCGATATAGTTTGAATTATGACATGAAAAACCTATGAAGATGAGGAGGCTGATGAGAATAACAAGGAAAAAGTGAAAGAAACTAACTCAATTTTTGAAATTGAGAATAATAGTGTTCAAATATCGCACAAACTAGCTAGAAAGTAGCCTTTGAGAACACTGTGGATGCAATTTCAAAAGACTCTAACTAGGATAATAAGGATGATGAAAATAGCAAGGACGATGAGGAAGAGGAAGATGAGGAATTTACTGAAGGACCTAGCCTTTTTCCTATGATCAATTCCATGCTCAATGATGATTCCACTCCCACACATAAGCACAAGGAGGAAATTCCCCACAATTGTGAGAAGATGCCCAAGGAATGCAAGGATATTATGACTAGAGTCTGGAAGTCTAAAAAAGAAGCTCAATATCCTTTCATGTTTCACTCTCAAAGTTATCCACCATTTTTTGGTCATTTTGTCCTTAGTGCTTCAATATGAAATTAAAAACATGACATGCCAACAGTCCCCAACTCAACCAACAAAACAAGGATGTTTTTAAATTCATCATGGAGGAGTGGGAAAATATACCCAAGTAGGGGGATCTTATGGGGTTTTGTTTATTATTTTCTTTGGTTCCTAATATTTATAATTTTTCTATTAGTTTGTTGTCTATGTTCTAGTTTAGGACTAATGGCTTTTTTCTAATTTGAACTCTTTGCTCTTGGGGCCTTTTTTGTAAGGGTAGAACACCAGGTGTAAATGCTACTTATTGTTGTAAATATGGTTTCCATTGCACCAAAATATTGAACTGTTAATGCCTAATACAACTATCATAGTTAATGAATCCATGGGAGGCAGTTAAGCCTTTTCACAAACCCAAGCACTGCGTTACACAACACAAAGAGACCAAAGGTGTAGAACTTGCAATAATACCCCCCAATGCAAACAAGGGGTTCGAACTCGTGACCTAGGCTTTGATACAAATTTTTGCAACGATGGTTGTCATTGCAAAGGATTGATATGTTAATGCTTGATACAACTACCAAAGTTAATCAATCCATGGGAGGAAGTTAAGCCATGTCAGGAATCCAAGCGTTGCATTGCACAACACAAGAAGACCAAAGGAATACACCTTACAACACTTATTATATCAAAAATACAATAAAACAAATATTATATCCTCTAACATAGCTTTAATTATGACATGAAAAACCTATGAAGATGAGGAGGCTAATGAGAATAACAAGGAAAAAGTGAGACAAACTAGCTCAATTTTTGAAATTGAGAACAGTAGTGTTCAAAGATCGCACAGACTAGCTAGAAAGTAGGCCCTTGAGAACACTATGGATAAAATTTCCAAAGACTCTGACTAGGATAATAGGGATGATGAAAATAGCAAGGACGATGAGGAAGAGGAAGATGAGTAATTTACTAAAGTACCTAGCCTTTTTCCTATGATCAATTCCATGCTAAATGATGATTCCACTCCCACACATGAGCACAAGGAGGAAATTCACCACAATTGTGGGAAGATGTCCTAGGAATGCAAGGATATTATGACTAGAGTTTGGAAGTCTAAAAAAGAAGCTCAATATCCTTTCATGTTTCACACTCAAAGTTATCCACCATTTTATTGTCACTTTGGCCTCAATGCTTCAAGATGAGATTAAAAATATGGCATACCAATGGTCCCCAACTCAACCAACAAAACAAGGATGTTTTTAAATTCATCATGGAGTGGGATAATACCCAAGTAGGGGGCTCTTATGGGGTTTTGTTTATTATTTTCTTTGGTTCCTAATATTTTATAATGTTTCTATTAGTTTGTTCTCTATGTTCTAGTTTAGGACTACTGGCTTTTTTCTACTTTGAACTCTTTTCCCTTGGGGCCTTTTGTGTAAGGGTAGAAGACCAGGTGTAAATGCTACTTATTGTTGCAAAGATGGTTTCCACTGCACCAAAATATTGACCTATTAATGCCTAATACAACTGTCAAAGTTAATGAATCCATGGGAGGTGGTTAAGCCATGTAACAAACCCAAGCGTTGTGTTGCACAACACAAAGAGACCAAGGTTGCACACCTTGCAATAATACCCGCCCAATGCAAGCGAGGGGTTTGAACTCGTGACCTAGGATTTGATACCAATTTTTGCATAGATGGTTTTTGTTGCAAAAGATCGACCTGTTAATGCCTGATACAACCACCAAAGTTAATCAATCCATGGGAGCCAGTTAAGCCATGTCAGGAATCCAAGTGTTGCATTGCACAACACAAGAAGACCAAAGGACCACACCTTATAACACTTATTATATAAAAGCACAATAAAAATAATATTATATCCTCCAACATAGCTTGAATTATGACATGAAAAACCTATGATGATGAGGAGGCTGATGAGAATAACAAGGAAAAATTGAGAGAAAATAACTCAATTTTTGAAATTGAGAACAATAGTGTTCATAGATCACATAGACTAGCTAGAAAGTAGGCCCTTGAGAACACTGTGGATGAAATTTCTAGAGACTCTGACTAGGATAATAAGGATGATGAAAATAGGAAGGACGACAAGGAAGAGGAAGATGAGGAATTTACTGAAGGACCTAGCCTTTTTCCTATGGTCAATTCCATGATCAATGATGATTCCACTCCCACACATGAGCACAAGGAGGAAATTCACCACAATTGTGAGAAGATGATCTAGGAATGCAAGGATATTATGAATAGAGTTTGGAAGTCTAAAAAAGAAGATCAACATCCTCTCATGTTTCACACTCAAAGTTATCCATCATTTTATTGCCACTTTGGCCTCAGTGCTTCAAGATGAGATTAAAAGCATGACATACTAACAGACCCCAACTCAACCAACAAAACAAGGATGTTCTTAAATTCATCATGGAGGAGTGGGAGAATATACCCAAGTAGGGGGCTCTTATGGGGTTTTGTTTATTATTTTCTTTGGTTCCTAATATTTTATAATTTTTCTATTAGTTTGTTGTCTATGTTCTAGTTTAGGACTACTGGCTTTTTTCTACTTTGAACTCTTTTCCCTTGGGGCCTTTTGTGTAAGGGTACAACACCAAGTGTAAATGCTACTTATTGTTGCAAAGATGGTTTCCATTGCACCAAAAGATTGACCTGTTAATGCCTAATACAACTGTCAAAGTTAATGAATCCATGGGAGGTGGTTAAGCCCTGTCACAAACCCAAGCATTGCGTTGCACAACACAAGGAGACCAAGGGTGCACACCTTGCAATAATAACCCCCCAATGCAAGTGAGGGGTTCGAACTCGTGACCTAGGATTTGATAACATTTTTTGCAAAGATGGTTGTCATTGCAAAAGATCGACTTGTTAATGCCTGATACAACCACTAAAGTTAATCATTCCATGGGAGGTAGTTAAGCCATGTTAGGAATCCAAGTGTTGTGTTGCATAACACAAGAAGACCAAAGGCACACACCTTGCAACATTTATTATATCAAAAACACAATAAAACAAATATTATATCCTCCAACATAACTTGAATTATGACATTGAAAACAGGTTTTAAGATGGAAACTAAATATGACAATAACCATTTACATGAAGTGACAATGCATTTAAAGTCTCATATTATTAGGTCATAGTGAAGAAAATATAATTTTAGAAAATGTCAATTTTAACATAGAGATACTTTCAAAACAATAAGTATTCCATTAGTAATTTTTATATTTATATAGGCCTAATGAATGATCTTCATGTAACGTAATCATTTTTTCTATTTTCATTCTAGCTTGACTCTTTAGTTCTCTTATAATGTTTTTTTCAATTATTTTAGAATTGCCAAAATTGAGGAACGAGATATACTAACTTCTCATTTTCTAAAAATAATCTCAATGTAATTATTAGTATATTCTAAAATATCAATAGAAGTTGGTTGACATGCTATTAGGTTAGGAAAAAATGTGAGGTATTCACCCTAATGTTTGTATGTACACACACACGGGATGAATACAAAATATCAAGAAATCACAAAGGCAAATAATTCTTTCTTTACGGAGAACTATAAGAGTTACAAGGTGTATGATTCATTAATGGTACTTTAGGTAGTCAATGGGTATCATAACTAATCATTATTTAAAAAATGTAATTATTTTATTTTAGATCATAGGGAACATAATACAAGCACTCACAAGAATCAGTTTCATTTGCCTTTCATAAATTAAGTGTTTTATACTTCAAATGTAGAAAAGTATTTATCTTTCCTTGATAGATTTTGTGCTTATAATAAAATCCAAAATTTCCGATGATAATAATACTTGTATAAAGTTATTATTTTAATTTTATATAATATACTTATTGTATTTGAAAAAAAGTTTTAAAATATAATTTTTCAGTTTATTTAAAATGTGTGAAAATTTATACAAGTGACTTTAAAATTAAGTCATAAAATTGTGTATGATCTATTATTCAAATGAATTATTTTTTGACATAATGTCTCATCAAATGAGATTATGTTTGATCTAACAAATATTGAATTACTTGTAAGCTATAGTAACCCAAAAGTAAATACATGTTAGATTATGTCTTCTTCTTATAAGAGAAGATATGTGAAAATTTTAGCAAAGTATTTACTCTATTAATTGTGCTCTTATTTAAAAATGTTGATTTCATATGTTCTCCTAAATTTTGAGAAACCATTTTCTTGTTAGAGAAGGTATATGAAGATTTTAGCAAAGTATTAACTCCATTAATTATACTTTTATTTAAAAATAGTGATTTCATATATTCTATGAGTAAGAAACCTTTGACACTTTAGAGAAAAAATAATTTCCACACCTATTTTATAAAGAGCCTTAATTTGAATTTACTTTCTCTCATGCACAAAATCCTTACATATATGTGTTTTATATAGATTTAGGAGTAGTCTTATGAGTAAATGATGGCTCCCATCAATTATCCAATTTAATAGTGTAAAAAATAAATTGCATTGTTAACTTTAAAAAATATTAAAGTAAATAAAAAATTAATAAATCTTAGCATTTTTTTAATTGATTATTATTTTTATTCAAATAAAATTTTGTAATAAATTATCTAGTAAATAAATTATTGTTGAATTATTTATTTCTTGTTATAACAAAAATTTGATATAATCATACTTGACAAGTTTAGTCATAAGACTATTGTGCAATTTTGTTTAAGATTTACAATGATAAAATTGTTATTTTTAAAAATTAAGTTCACATTATTTGGAAGGCTTGGTCATTGACAAAATATCATTATGCCAATGGGGGTTATGTCATAATGAAAGCGACCCTCTTACTAATATAATAGTTTTGATTAGAGGCTAAATCAAGTCGTGAAGGGACCCAAAACTTGTCAAAGCAAAGGATGATGCTAAGAGATAAAACAAAGAAAACCAACAATCTAACAACAACAACCATCAAAAAGATAGTCAAGATGGTTGTAGATGAGTATGTTTGCTCTAAACTTCTAAAAAACCATTTTTTTCTCAAATTAGACACTTAAAAACTACGTTTTGGAATTCATTCTGACTATAAAATCCTCACATAGATGTCTTTGACATATATTTAGGAGAAACCCTTTACTAATATAATAGTTGATGATTGTAGATGAATATGCTTGCTCTAAACTTCTAAAAACCATCTTTTCCATCAAATTAGATGCTTAAAAATGGTCTTGGAACTCTTTCTATGGCTATAAAATCAGATGTCCTTGACATATATTTAGGAGCAACCTTAGGACAAAAAGATGGTCATTCACTTATGCAATTTATTGTCCCCACAATTTTCTATGATATAAAACTCAATTAAAATAGTAACAAAGAATATTTTCTTGTGAAAACTTATGTAATCAAAAAAATTTAACACTATTTAACTAAATATCATGTTGTTCAATTGATGATAAATAAACTATTAATAAATTTTTAAATTATTAATCTGTACTTCTGACTACAAAAATTAGAATATCTATACTCCATAAATTTGATCATAAGAATATAATTATATATTTTATTTCTAAAATTATAAATCAAGTGGGAAGAACGCACCAATGAACAATAATTTTATTGATGAGAACCTACTTTATATTTGTTCACAATCAATTGTCTACAAATATTGCTAATTATTTAGCAATTAGCAAGTTTTTTAAAAAGCAATTGTTAATGTACCAACATTAGTTCACCAAAGTCAACCTTTTACCTAGACCAATCACATTCTCTTCAACACCTGTCCAAAACATGTGATGTGCTCCATTTAAATAGATAAGCTCTTCAACATCATATATCATATAGGCTTGTAATGACAAGCCATGTGCAGAGGACAGTTAGCTTGTGATAGGACAACCACAAGTATCTTAGACGAAAAAAAAACAAGTCATTATGTTCATCAGTGTGGCAAGTGTAAGCAGAGGGAAGGACTACACCTTACATGAAATTTATTTTCATCCACAAGGAGCAATTGAACCATCTGAAAAGTGGAGTTTGATTGCGAGGTTCCCATTGATCTTCCTCATTGGAAGGAGTAAATTCTTGTTTGTATTGATGATGTTCCCAAGTGGGTTTAGGTCAAGGTTACGGAGAGTCCGGAAAGTTGCAGAATACTTGTACGTGGAGATCTTCACGCTGTCTTAGATCAATGAAAACAACTCACATCAAAGCATATTACATAACTGGTTAGAGAATATGAGATCTAACACCACAAATCCATACCCACCAAGAAAATATTCTCACCAAGACTATTACTATTCATTGCCAGGCCTAGGAAATCCTTTTCTAATCCTACAGATAGAATCTTCCTTTCGGTGAAGCCTTACTGTCAACAACTAGTTCCAACACCCGTCCTTCCACAGTCAACATGAAATAACCAGCATTTCAAACAGGAATGACGATCTAAACGTGGGCACCCAACAATCCAAATGTTTGGTTAATCCTGCTTCCTCTTTTGATCGCAAGAACGTTATGTGAAACTACCAGGACAACAATGGGTCCCCTAAACTGAAGAAGTTATAGATCTTCCCTCTACAACAGCTTCTCGTACTTCTGCTACCCATGAACATGGTTACATTCTGGTCTCTGCTTGATCAATGCCATAATACTTAAGTATCAAACAGTTTCTTTTCTTTCTTTTTTTATTATTAAAACATCATCTATTAGTAAAAATAGTAAATAATTAGAATAGATATTTTAAATATATCTATCTTAAAGTTGTTGAGAGATATTGAAATTTGGAGTTTTTGAAAATATTATGTTTATTTTTAAATATTAATATTTTAATCTGTAAGTGATTATCAAATTTAAGATAAACGATAAGATTTTTTGTTAGCACACTCTTTCCATTGCACTCCATCCCTCGTTACCATTGTAGAATGTCTCTCATATTAAAGGGCATATGGCAAATTCACCGCCACCGAAAATTCACCAAGGGAAAATAAAATCAAAATTTTTGAAATATATATTAAAAAATATTAATGCGGATAATGTTTCCACCACGGTGAATTTTACTTGACAATGAATTTTCCATCAATAAATTGCTAGTGGTGAATTTTCCTAGAACCATATTAAAGATCTTATTTTTATTCACAATTTTATTGAGATTGAAAGTCTTTCATTCTTCACATAAGACATGTCCTCATTTATAATTGATACTTGCATCATTCATGAACATCATTGCACCATGATCTTTGCTTGATCAAGACCATTGTACACTCAAACATCAAACAATTTATTTTTTTTAAAACAAAAGATATTAAACCTGAAATATTATACTAATATATAAATTATTACATCTTTAAGGAGCTACAGTTTCAGAGAATAAACTGGAATCAATTCCAGCCTTGACAACCCAAATCAGGATGAAGGCTTATGTTCCATAGAAATTTTTTTACCAGAAAAAACAATCAGAAATTCCAGTGGTTGCTGTCCATTACCACTCAATACTAGAAAGGTTCTAAAAGACTATGCCACACAAGTACAACATATTATCAGTTGAGAGTTATTCATTAAAATAGACACTCGCAGCTCTTCATACATATGAGAATGGACACCATACGCTGCTGCAGCTCTTTATATAAACTGAAATGTATGAATAAAAACTGGATATGAACCCTCTATAGCAGGATGAATATAAAACTAATGGATGATAAAGATCATTAGTGATAGTAAATAGCCCAGAAAAGAGATTTCATAAGATTTATACACCTTCTATGATAGAATAGACTTTCGAGGAGATTGGTACAGCTCTTACAAAGACTGAAATTTGCTAATATTTAAAATGTTGGGAGATCAATTTGGAATTATTTTGAAAATATTATGTTTATTTTTAAATATTAATATTTTGACATGTAAAGAATTTTTAAATTTAAAATAAATGGTATGAGTTTTCATTAAGGCACTCATTCCATTAAATTCTACTCTTTGTTGTCATTGTAGAATGCTTCTTGATATTAATGATCTTAGTTTTTTTTCACAATTTTATTGAGATCGAGATTCTTTCATTCTCCACATAAAACATGTCCTCATTTATAGTTGATGCTTGTGGCTTCCCCAAAACTAAAGTTATAAATTTTCTCCTTGCAACATCTTAGTTTTGCTACTCATGAACATTGTTTTTTTTTTTTTAACCAAAAGTGACAAGCCACTATATTATATTATTTATATAAAACTTAGTAATACAAAAATCTGATTTGATAGAGCATACCTGCAGGAATGAACTAGGAAGAAAACCTCTGGTTATAGCACAATTAGTTACATAATTCAAGCAAAATTGTCTCTATTTACCTATGATTAAGTAACCCTTTATTTTATACATATCCAAGTCTACTTTCCGTATTCTGATATTATCAATTTCCATTTTTTTGCAGTTGGCGTAGAATGACTTTATCCTCTTGTGGAACTTGGAGTGAACCTTTACTAAACATTGTGCTTACCAGCACCAAAATACTAACTACATTTGAACACACCAACTGCTTCTGAACAACTACATTTGAACACACCAAAAAGTGACTTGTAGCAGGACCAAAAAATCACTCTTTAACTATTGCTTATTCATCTGCTTATTCGTTTTACTGTAGCAAGACCAAAAAATCACTCTTTAACTACTACTTATTCATCCATCTGCATGATTTCGAGTGAATTGTCTCCTTGCTCTCCATTACCCGCATCAATATTCTCATAATTGAGCATAACATTCATATCAAGTACTCCAGTGGCAACCCGATGGCACTGAGAATTGACTCCTTGAGGAAGATGCAAAGATATGTTTTTAATCATCATGTTCTGGGGTATTCCCTGCAAAGTCGAATGAGCACTAACTGGTTGATGCTGATTAGCAGAGGTTGTCACATGAATACAATTGTGGTGTTGCAAGAAGGTCACACAATGATATTTTTCCCTAAATCATTCAAACATTTCCCTTCTCATATGGTGACTATATCTTGACAAAGCCCTATTGAGATGTCCTGGGTCACTAAGTTCAAGAGATTGCTGGAAAGCATCAAAGACATTTACAAAAGCTCTATTATGTGGTAAGAAATGTGGTGGAAAGATTCCACCCACATAGCCCTCCCCCATACCAAATACATAGTTTTGTGCACAGACGACAAGGGCTTCAGTCAGAAGAATATCTCATTAACCATTTTTTCTGCAATTACAATCACAGAGTCTAGGCATTGCAGCATATCCATTAGATCAGAGATGAAAATAGACAAAATATTTCATGGGTATATTAACCTCCTTGTCTTAGTATGAAGTACTTATGTTCCGATTACACACTTGAGGCACCTATAGTCATAGGGGCACCAAAGTTTGAACACAAATTTTAGATGAATTTCCTCCAAACTTCCTATAAACGGACACTCCCACCTTTGCACTGGAAACCACACACAATAATTCTTCGGGCGATAATCCATTCCTAGTACTGCAAACCTTTGGCTTAAATCATAAACTCTAATTATGTCTTAGAGTTCATATTGTACAGAGCTTTGCTAGATCATCTTAAAAAATGACATGTAACACATAACATCGTCCTCCCGCGCCTCTAGAATATATGGGCTTTTAATGCAAAAGATGTTAATTGTACTGAAATCCCTGAAACCATACTAAGGAATAATTAGTTCAGTAAACCTGCACACATGACACAAACATTAGTTCATTCATAGAGGACGGAAATGCAAGGATCAAACATGCCATGCCTCAGATGTGGCAACACCAATTTACTTTGGAGCATACTGAGGAGTACGAAAAGGATGATCCACACAAATTTTTTATTACATCAGTTACAGGCAACACATAGTTGCTTACATCACCTTGAATTAGGAACATGCTCTCAGGTAATTCCTTTTCATGTGAACCTGATTACACAAATTTGACGTACACTCAAATCTGTGTGAACAATTAACATTGAAGCCTGTGAAAATTCAATTTTGACAACAACCATACACATGATAAGTCATATGTGCCACTTCATTTTAGCAATCTTTTCCACGAGCTTTTCCTGTGTCAGCATGGTGACCTGTATCTTCTTGAGACAACAAAGACAGCGACAAGAATGATTTTTGGCCAACAACACTTTAGCCTTTAGGAAAAAATTTGCTTGTCCTATTTCACCAAATTTAACATCTCTTGCTCTTTTGGCTATGTAATCCCCAAACTTGAATATTCTTAAATATTAGTGCCAACACTGTAAATATTGATATAACATTTTGATCCTATATTTGTCAAGTTTGAAAATAAATGTTATGAAATAACTTGCACAATAGGAGAATATGATATGAAATATGCTGCAAATACTTGATAGTAATTGAGAATAACAAGCCACTTCGAGGGGGAAAACCTCCAAATATCTCTAATGAGAACACACTTCACAACTTGATGATGAAATAAGACTCACAACCTCTTATATATACCTATTTATTCCTAGGATATCACCTAGGCCGACTTAGACACACCTATATAAGTTTTAGATCAACCTAAACAACTGAATAATAATATACTAATGATAATATGACTTAATAGAGAGTTAAGATAGCCACAAGCCGACTATTCATAACCCAATGTATACTAATATTAAGGGTGTAGCATGCCCCCCTTCTTCAAAGAAGCATTGTCCTCAATGCTAATCAAGTTTGGATTCTTTTGAATGAACTCCTCGTCCTCCCATGTGGCATCTATTGCCAATGAGTACATTTATTTGTTTTTACAAGATTGATCTGTCTACCTACTACTTGTGTGTAGTGTGTGGCAGATCATGATTTTATTCCCGAGCCTTATCAACTCAGGGTGTTTAAGGAGATCATTATTTTGATAGATCATGAATTATGTAAAACATTTTCTTAATCTATTATTTTTCTTGAAAAGTAATGCTAGTATACTAAGCTTTATTTCATATCTTCTTAAGGTAAGCTAGTTATATAATATGGATAGGAAGAACATAAAATTTAGAATGTGGGGTTAGTGGACAATATACATTTGGGAGTTTTTTGATTTCAGATTTTGTTTGGAATATGTCTTACATTTTTTTTTCTCTGTAATTTCAGGTTTTCTCTGTAAATAACACCCATTAATTTTTTTTCTTTGGTATTGATTTTTTGACCTCTCTTATTTGTAGAATGTTCTATTACTCAGTTCACCCATGATACAAAACCATGTCAAGATCTCAAATCTAAAAGCACATTTTTCAGCAAAGATTCCTCCAAGGTGAAATTCTAATTTTATAGCCCCATCTATTTTTGTATTTTTTTTCCTAATATGATTCAGAACAAGGATGGCGCTCTTCCATTCTCCCTCTGCAACTTCCTGTGCTCTAATGCAAACTAGAAAACCCAGCTGCCTTATGTATCTGAATTCAATGCTAGAAAATTTGGAGAGTGGAGGTTGGTCTTTAAATGGTCATACACATTTAACAGGGTTCTTTTATTGATGCAGTGCCTAGTGTTTATCCCATAAATCTGTTCTCCAGTCTCTCAATGTAAATAGCATGAAAAGCTTAGGTATAGCAAGACATTTCAAATGTGCGATAAAGCAGGCTCTAGATGATGTCTGTAGGTAATTGATAGATCTCTTGCTTATGATTGGATATGCTTGGTTTCTATATTCTCTAAAATAAATCTTGCCTGTGGGTGGATGCTGGACAGAGAATGAAATGATTGAAGGAATCTCATGGGTAGATGTCTTTCTCAGTTACCTGAAAAAAGTGGGCAAGTGTTACATCAATGGTGAGTTTGTACACAGCATCTCAGTTGATGTTCCCAGGTGAAAGAGTTTTGGGAGAATCAAAATCCCTCTCCCTAAACTATCTTAAAGATATAGAAATGGATTACGAAAATACAGTCCTCAGTGAAGAGGTAATCAAGTTAAGCCTTAGGGTGCAAATGACTATTTTTTGAGAGAGAATAGAACAATTAAGATACATCAAAAACTATGGTTTTGAACATATTCTGATTGGATAGACCTCTTACAAGTAACTTCAATAGTGCTAATTATTGGTCCTTGGAATTCGGTTGCAGGATCCCCTGTTTAGGCAATGATTGTTTTTTAAGTTTAGCCCTAGTGTGTTATGTCCCTGGGCTTTTTTGGTAGGATAATTTATATCAATCTCTTAAACATGTGAATCTTGGGAATAATCAGAAAGGATATTAAAATTTTAGTGAACTACAATATGATTTGCATACTAAATAAAAGATAACCATCATTTAAATTCTGTTAACAAATAAACCTATGAGATCATTTGAAATGTCTTGCTATAACTAAGATTTCCAAAAGGACTACAATATTTTCCTAACAGTACAACCGGAGGACTCGGAGGAGTTAGAAAAGTAAGTGGGAAGCATTTGGAGATTACACACACTGCCACCATTGGTATGGAAAGCTTGATAAGAGTTTATATTTTTTTTGCCTACCATAACAGATGGAGTGTAGTCTCTAAACGTGGTAACTCTGCACTTTGCTCGATAAGGTCTTGTTTTTCTGCTGCCTTAACAATTTTTACCCCTGAAATATCTACTGCACGCACCATGTGGACAAAGATTGCAGTTCTTACTGTGCTATTGATGACTTTTATGATGTGGCGGGTTCCATTAAAGAGCTTCACTGTTTTGTTGAAGTTAATAAAGAGGTAATTGTATGTAAATTGTTCAATTATATAGTTATCATAATCATTTCGATAGGGGAAAGGATTCATTATGAGCATGTTTGAATAGTTGTTATAACATTTGTTGATTTAATATCTAACATTTTTAAAAATAGTTGTGATTTTAAAGTTGTTAGTGTTGATGATGAGTACTCATAACTGAATGAAATGTACTCAGATCTAAAAAGACAACAAATCATGGGATGTCACATCAGTGCACTAAAGAAATATGACTCAACCTATCATTCTAACTTTTCTGCGGGTCTTTTTGAATACCTCAACAAAATGCATGCTGATGTGACATCATGTTTAATGATGTGGCATTGAAACCTTAGTAATAAACAGCGGACTTATTTCAAATGTCTTGAAGGTGAGACGCAACAGGGATATGTAATCATTCAGACCATGTGAAAATTTTGTTCTGTGAAATTTATAACACTGTCAATAATATTGCTCAAGATGCCTGGGCCTTTCAAGGCCGGGATGTTGGCTCTCATTTAAGGGAAATGGTGTGTATATTTTCCATGATGGTTCATGGCTCGTTTATATTGAACATATTTTCTTTCAAGAAGCTCTGAAAACAGCATCATTAACCCATTAATACTTTTTTGTGCGTAATTCTATAGTGGTGCATGCTAGCAATCTCAATGATGGAGGAGGCTGAATGGGCCGAAACTGGGTATATACCAGCAATGCAGGAATACATCGAAAACAGGTAAATAACAATTGGCTTGGAACCAATTATTTTTACATCAATCTATTTTGTAGGGCCTGAGATTTCAGAGAAAACCATCCGCCATCATGAGTACATCAGTCTAATGGAACTCGTCAATATTTGTGGGCGCCTTTTGAATGACAGTCAGAGGTAAAAGGTATTCAACACCCAACTCATGTCTTTGCAATACTTCACCAAGTTCAGAAGAAGTTAATTATTCATATGTTTTTCAGAGCTTCATCAAGCAAGGAAAGTTCAAGAACGAGAATGGGTTCAGGTAAATTCATTGCTAGTAATTCACTGTTAGTAATTCACCGTCAACAATTTATCATCAGAAATTCATTGTCGTGATGATTCATCACCTATATAATTCATCGCCAGCAAATCATCATCATAGTATATTCTCTGCACATATGCACAGTGAATATACTATGATGAATTGTTGGAGGTGAACTGTATATACAATAAATATGTCACGATGATGAATTAATGACATGAATTGTTGATATGAATTATTGACATGAATTGTTAACATGAATTGTTGAAAGTGAATTGTTAAGTGATAAATTTTCCTACAACCGTTGAGAATGCTTCTGAGTGGATTAGACAGATGATAAATAAAAGCACACAAGAATTACTGAGGAACTACATCGCGATATTGAAATCTTGCCAAAATTGACAACCTATATTACCTCAACAATGACGAACTCACATCTCCCACTGCAATGCTTGAATATGTAAAGACAGTTTTTGATCTTGTATTATAGTAAACGCTTTTGCTGGAGTTATGAAATGGAAGGGTCAAATCTTATACAAACCATAACCAGGAATACCAAGATAACTTTGATAATGGCATTGATAACTTTGTTTGTTCTGAATCAGATATGGAAGTGTCACAATATTTGTCACTCACATTATTGGAAATATTGGGTGCAAGATTTCCCATTATCATTTCGAAGACGTTTAATTTGTTTTAGCATTATCTTTGCCAGTATAAAATTTGGGCTTTAAAAATAGTTGTGTTTTTTTTCAAATGTTCTTTCTAATTTAAATTACTTTATGCAAAATATGAGTTTTAAAATTGATTTTATGTTTTTTCGATTTATTTGAATGTTTTATTTAATTTTATTTTTATCTGAATAAAATTTGAATAGCAAAAATATTATAGTATTTGTAGTCTTATTTAAATATTTAATTTAATTTAATTTAATTTTAGTTGTATAGAATTTAAATTTTAAAAATAAGTGTACATCTTAAAGACTTGTTTAAATAATTTATCTAATTTTATCATTGCATAATATGTAGGTATTAAATTTCACAAATAGTTGTATATTTTAAAAGATGCGTTCAAATATTCTAACTTTGTTGTTTCCTTGTTCAAATTTTCTACCTAACTTTGTCACTGCCTTACAATATCTAGATATCAAAAGCAATTGTAGATTTTAAGGATTTTAACAGATGTTTTATCTAATGTTGACCTAATCACTATTAATTTAGATTTTAAATATTACTATAAGTCTTGTTGGATTTTTTCAACTATTTTATCTATTTATATCTTATCTCCACAATATCTAGACATTGAAATTAATTGTACCTATTAATGATTTATACAAATGTTCTATCTAATGTTGACCAAATCACTATTAATCCAAATTGTAAAAATGACTATAAGTCTTGTACTCGGATATTCTCTCTATCTCTATAGTTTCCTAAATAATATCTAGATCATAAAAATAATATGTTTTATGAATAACTAAAAATCTTGTGAATCTACTCAAATATTCTATCAAACTTTATCCTTTCCTAAGAAAATATCACTCTATTTAAACATAAAAACATAAAACCAAATAAACAAATATGTATTCTCATTCAAACAGGAAAACATGGAAGCAAAGATATATTTTTATCTCTAATTTTCTAAACTTTTCAAGTACTACACTTCCATCTCTTCAAACAACTATGAGATTATGTCAATGGCGATCATGAAATGTAAAATATGATTTTTTCACAAAGTTTGCAGAAGAATGCTACCAATGAGGACATCTATTTATTTTTATAGGATTGGTGGTATGAGTTTCTAATTAAGAAATGGATTGGTCTATCTACCTGCTACTTGTGTCTGGTTTGTGGCAAATCATGATTTTATTCCTAAACCTTGTAAAATCATGGTGTTGGAGACTGTTTTGAGGATATATCATGATTTCATTTGTGATTGAATGATTTCTTTTAGTTTAGGCACACATTCTTTTCCAAATATATAATTTCCTTATTTTATATAATTCAAGGGAGAAATTGATTTAGATGAGGCCACTTCTTTCCCAAAATGATGAAAAGCTTTAGTTTTATAGATGATATATTATGGGTCATTTTTTTTTTATTAGGTAAGTAGGGTTTTGAAAGGGCCTCCACCCTTATACAAGAGAAAGATATATCATGAAGCACAACTTGCAACAACTAATGTCTAAAAAACAACAACAAGAAACAAATGGAACAACAAGACTAAATTATGAACTAACACACCCAAAGTCAAGGTTTTTTAAAAATTCTTCCAATGAAATTTTCTTTTATTGAACACACCCAGTGACTGAGATGGGGGTGAATTAGTCTACTCAAATAATTAATCCCTTTCAAAACTTGAACTATTAGTACTTAACCAAATCAAAAACCTTAAATAAAATAGTAGTAGAGAAGGATATAGCAATATAAAGCTTCAACAACTTCAGTAATCAAAGATATAGCAATTATAACTCCAATCACATTAGCAACAATGATAAAAGAGACAAGAACACACATCCACAAGATGACACTATATATACATGGAAAACCCAATGAGGAAAAAACCATGACGAGAGTTAGCTCACGATATAAAGGCTCATAAAAAAATGACTTGCAAACAAAGGCACACTACCTTAGAGAAAGATACAAAAGAATTGTTGAAATAAAGAAAACACAACTTTAGGAGCAAGATACAAGGACCTGATGAGATTCACTATCTCAAAGCAGGATGCAAAATGATTTATAGAAATTACAATATTTGTTAACAATTCACTCTACTAATTGAGGTGTTAAGGTGCATTCAATCTTTCTTCTTCACATTATAGCACTAACTTAGCTAGATATTCAATGTATTCCACATTCACACTTCTTTGCACTTGTTCAAAATTCCATACTTTTTACATCTAAAATGATCTTGTATTTATATACACCACAACACTTCAAAACTTCAATTAGGTTAGAAAGGAAGAAGATAAACAACAAATTCAACAAGTCAACCACAAAAACATAATGTGGTCCTATCTTGAGGATAGAGAGAACCAAACAAATTTTATTAAATCTTCCAATGTGATTGAAAGCAATTCACACATTGGCACACATCAATCTAAGTTAGTATAAAGGATTTTGGAGTATAGGTCCACTGAGAGGGGGGGTGAATTAGTGGTCTACTTACAAGCAATTTCAATACTAAAATAACTTGTCTAATTCAAAACAACCCATCGAAACACCTCAAACATTATAGATACTGAATGCGGAGGAATTCACAAATAACATGCAAATCAAAATATAATCCTTGAACAAAGATATCCAATCAAGCACAATATAAGAAACCACAAAGAGAAGACATAACACTAGGTTTATGAGTGGAAAACCCTAAAAGGGTAAAAAAACCACTCTAAACGTAAGCTTCATGAGACCTCACTAGTCAAAACCTTATAGGTTACAAGTTGTGTGCCTCACTGGCTACAAAATACCTCATTGGAAATCAACAAGCCTCACTGGCAATCTACAAGCCTCGTTGGATGATTCCTATAACTAACTAGAAAAAATCCATGTCTCATTGACAATATTCAAAAAGGAAAATAAAACATTATAGAGGGTTAGCCTATTTCACTTCAAATCACTACTCAAACAAATTTTCATCATATTTTTCTTTCCCTTATCACAATCTTTTAACACTATTCTGATAAAGCATTCAAATCTGTAATCAACATCATGTCATCATCCTTTGATATAAATTCACACTTAACTTTCATATGTTTGAATTCATACAATCTTCAATAGTAATGTTCATGTACTAATCAAAAAGGCCATCACTTTGAAATTGTATTCTCTTCATTAATGATCTTCATATTCTCATCATTAAAGAATCATCTACACAATATTTTTGTCATCATAATTCACTCAAGAACCATACCCCTACTTTGTCAAATACCTTACCTAACCTGATCACAACATGCTCCAACAATCTAATAAACCCAATTTTGCAAATTCATAAACTCTTTCTACAATCTCATTCCTCTATTCATGAAAACTACATCACCTTAAATACTTGAAGAATTTAATCACCTTGCTCCATTCATGGAAGATCCATCACCTTGAATACCTTGCTCTGTTATGTTATAGTCATCTTTTCTTATAAAATATCATTCAAGAACATTCATCTCATACTCACAAAGCTCATTCTATTTCCAAACATGACTCACTAAATTCAAGAGAACCTTTTGTTCAAAAAGAACACACAAAGTATTATTCTCACCAAAATCGTTCCTTATTCCCCATCCTTTTTCCTCACATACACAATACAAAATCCAAAAGGTTTCTTCAAATTGGTGCCAACAAACAAAATCCAAAAAAATTTCATATTCAACAAAAAAAGATAACCAAATGATGGTTAGATACCTGTCAAAGAAAGAAAATCTAAAAATAATTGTTGGGATGTTTTAAAATAGACCCTTGGATTCAAAAACATGCCTTAGTCATCTTTAAATATCAGCCATCAATTTCCATTTTTAAAAATTATAATCCAAGATTTTGACTTGCTCGACCGATTACCTTATATAGGAGGGACAATTTATAAACATTTTAAAAACTTTGAACAAGTTTCTTAAAATGTCTTCAACTTATAATAGCAAGTCACTTTTCTTTTAGAATATAAAGAAAATGTAATAAACCTTTTTCACCATAACCTTGATTTTAGGGTTTTAAATTCTTTGCATATAATGAAAAACCCTATACAACTTCAATTCACCAAAAACCATGAATACGTTTGATTAAGCTTTAATCTTTGTACAATACCATATACCTTTGGAAAAATGAAACATGAGCACCATGTGTAGATGGATGACCAACATTAAGGGTTTGAAATATGAATGGCCATGTGCATTGTGATTGAAAACATTTTCCATCATCCTTTTTATAAACCCCATGCCTTCATGACTATGACAAGCACCATGAGGGTATGTGCAGAATCATCATGGAAAAAGTAGGCCCTTAAAGTGGTGAAAAATTTAGAAAAAACAGAGTTAGGCAACTTGATGTGAAAATTTGAATAAGTTATCTATATTATTCTAAAAATATGTAAGAATAGAATCTATAGCAAATTGAATGTAGTTTCTAAACTACTAGGTTTATTAAAAAAAATTAAAATCTATTTGGTGAAAATTTGAAATTTCAATGCAGTAGCACTTAAATTTCAAGGAAAAAATAAGTACATGTATGTCTGACCAACCTAACCACAATAAAATTATAATAATTTTTAATAATATTTTAGATATAAGTAGAGGAATCATGTCCCAATGTGATGCATATTTTTTTAATTTTTTTGTAAGTAAATAATTAATTATGATTTTTTTACTATAACTTTTAAAAAATATAAAAACTCGTATGTCTGACCACCTTAACTTGGTCAAAATTTCATCAAATTCATTTTTTTTAAAATATTATAGTATGTGAAGCATAGAATGTGATCTGTGTTTTGGATTCAAAAAATGTGATACCATTTGAAGGCTATAGATGTTTTTCAATTAGCCTACCAATCAGGACTTTAGTCATAATTCAAATAGAAAATGAATAATAATTATTTATTAAATTCAAAGTAAAGTATAATTTATATTGGTGGAAAGTTGAGAATCTCATTTATAAACCTTTTTTATTTCATCAATTTTGAGTACAAAAAAAGTCGTCAGCCACATACCCCTCATATCACCACTTTTTGGCCCATCATGATCCTGCATAGACCCATGAGATAACCAAAAATGAAATATATAGGCATTTCATAAGGATCTATGAAACCTTTGCATGAAGAAATATGAATTATGAAGACCAACCTTATGCCCCAAGGTTATACACCAGCCTACTGTCACCTTTGACAACTCATCAAAGATACCTTGACCTTGCATGATGAACAAAAACCTGAACTGCAACAAGTGAACCTTTGAATGACATCTTTTGATTCAAACTTTGATGCTCTAATGCTTTGATACTTTTACCTTTGATGCTTTGTGATGTAGAATACTATGCCTTGATAAAGTGATTTTGACTTGAAACACCAAATTACTCATCAACCAATACCAATGCAAGTTACTTATCAAACTTGAATGTCTTACCTCACAGTGACAACAAAATCTTTGCAAAACCATGGAGAGCATCAAGAGCTGAAAGTAAATGAAAAAACCATCATGCCAATGCCAAACGATCAATGAAAAATATTCATGCAACAACCTTTCACATCAATGATAAACTATCAATGCCAATGCAACAAACTCCCCCTTTGGAATTGATGTCAACTTCTCCAATTTTGCACAGGTTATTGCTCCCCCTTTGATAAAAATGACAAAGGACCCCATAAAAATCAATAAGAGAAAATTGTCAATCACTATTTGATCACAAAATACTGCTCAAAAAGTATTGTCCTGATATCATTGTACCCAAGATCATTTTCTTCATACTATCACTTCTTAAGCAATGAAAAATCACTGACATGACACAATCAAAGATCACACTATAATTTTGCATCAACATCAGAAATAACAATGAAACTTGCAACCTACAAATTTTTCATCCTTGATTGTAAAGGTGGCCATTGAAATCATCATATAAACATCTGCAAACAACCACCTTGAATACTCACCGTAAAAGACTTATGCTAAGTTCTCCACTCCATAATATACCATTGCAAAGATATCACCATCAATTTGACAAGACCCCTTAAATAAATCAAGAATATCATTGTACCATGAATGAACTAAGCATGAATATCATAGTTTCAACTATATTGCATGAAGAACAAGCATGAATGTCATTGTACAAGAACCAAGCATTCAAAAAAAGTAGAACCAAACATCCATGACTAAGATAAGAACCAAGCATTCATGATTGTGGTCTACTTTCGTCCAGTGTACAAGAAGTTCAAACATCCATGAAAAACATAGATAATGTATAATCATTACCAAAATTGTGCTAACATGACTAACATTAATCAATCACTACTGTTCATCAACATACCATACATGTACAAACAAATTCTTAAAACAACTATGCATCAACACATAGTCATTGAGAGATTATTGACATTACCACATATCATTTGAAAGATCATTAAGATACTCCACAAATCACTACAAAATTTGCATACTAGTCTATTGTCACTACTATGTATTTACAAGAAGAAAATGGTCAAGACAAAAGTAAACCACTAGCAATTTGTGATGTTGAAGCTTCACATCAACAAGTGATTGAGACCATATACATGCAAAGTTTCTTATCCAATCCACATCAATAAATGGATTACTATTAATATCAGTTAAAGCATAGAGATGAAGAATAGTACCACTAAGATAATTGACCATCACCACAAACAAAAAAATAGTTTATAGCATCAATAATCTTTATTCAGTGTCATGTACCATTAACTAAGCTTTGTCCTCATCTAAACCCTTGCCACATAGTGATTGAGAACATAGTGAATAAGAAGTAGAAGAGCTCAAGATTGTCAACTCCCCCTATGATGTAGGTATATACCTACATTGGAAAGATGATGATTATAATAAAATATCATACCAATCACTATCACCATGGACTCCCCCTAACTAAACGAAGGTTTAGAAAAACATGGTACTGTCAAGGTTATCAAAACCCTAGTCATTGTACACTATCAATGGCATCTTAAATATACATATCCAATAATTTAACAATTCCATATCCACAATGTGGTTAAAAAAGGCCATCATATACATAGACAAGTCTAACATCACACCTCCACTATCACCATACTCATGCAACAGAAATTCTTCAAATCAAGAACAACAATTGAAGCATACCATCACCTCAACATAATATTGTTCACTCCCTCTTCCAAAAATGAGTATTGAGCATTGTGATTTTTCTTTCCATTTACCTATTTAGTCATATTCCACACTTTGATCACTAAAAATCAATGCAACTCACTGACAATTAAGTCAAGATTACCATCATACCCCAACAAAATTATATTCTCACTATGGAAGACCTATACCATTTGAATCATTGTCAATTTTTTACATATCACAAACAATATGAAAGTAGATAGAGAACTGCAAATCTCTTTCACTATTGCATACAAGATTCTTACAAGCCAAAACTTCACTATTCTTTTGATCAAGATAAGGTCACTCTTCACAACAAATTGCAAAGAATGCCATAAAAGACTAATACTACATCATCCAAGTAATATAAAAAAATTAAAGAGCACTATCCTTGTTAAACAACTTCCATACAAACTGAAAATAAATCAACAAGGTCATTTCCCAAAAAAAAGAGAGAAAAAACCAAGCAAGATTACTCTTTTCTAGAAAATAGAAACTAACTAATCATGTGTGCCTTATTTATCCTTTTTGTCAGTCATAGAATTGTCTATCATAGTACAATTGAAATCACGACATATATAACACGCTTTTAATCATGGAAATTCCATGTACCTCTTGTAACCACACAAAAACCTTTCACCTTGGACACTTATACCTTAGACCTCGAATCTACCTTTGTAACAAGAATGACTACACATGCCATTATAAAGAAAGACATATGTAGAAGAACTCAACTATATCAAAGAATTCAAATGTATCACTGCAGAAACAAAAATTCTTAGTTGTTGTAAAGGAGATTGAATAATAAAATTTTAAACATCTCCCCCTAACCTCATGCTTGTCTTTATGCACTTATAGATGTCAGTTATGTAGTATGCACGAGCTTAGATTAATCCTTCTCTTGATTTTTTTTTCTTCTCCATACCTTCTTAGTGTTTGTCTTCTTATGATGATTAAAAATTTCAACCAAATTACTCTTACAAGATTGTCCTTTATGTCCAAAATTGTTA
This sequence comes from Sequoia sempervirens, assembly GCA_007258455.2. NCBI lineage: Eukaryota > Viridiplantae > Streptophyta > Pinopsida > Cupressales > Cupressaceae > Sequoia > Sequoia sempervirens. The sequence continues at coordinate 247,461,877 of VDFB02075321.1, read as the reverse complement.
CATCTATAGAACATAATCTTGTAACCAATGGGTATGTGCAGGATCATCATGGAAAAAAGAGGCCCTTAAGTGGTGAAAAATCTAGAAAAAATCATAGTTAGACAACTTGATGTAAAAATTTGAATAAGTTATCTATATTATTTAAAAAATATGTAATAATAGAATCTATAGCAATTTGAATGTAGTTTCTAAACTAATAGCTTTAATTAAAAAAAATAAAAATCTATTTGGTGTAAATTTGAAATTTCAATGCAGTAACACTTAAATTTTAGGGAAAAAGTAAGAACTACGTGTCTATCTGACCACCCTAACCACAGTAAAATGATAATATTTTCTTATAAGATTTTAGATATAAGTAGAGGACTCATGTCCCGATGTGATGCATATTGTTTTATATTTTTTTTCCAAGTAAATAATTAATTATGAATTTTTTATTACAACTTTAAAAAAATATAAAAACTAGTATGTTTGACCAACTTAAGTTGGTCAAAACTTCATGAAATTCATTTTTTTTTTAAATCCTATAGTATGTGAAGCATAGAATGTGACACATGTTTCATATTCAAAAAATATGATACCGTTTGAAAGCTATAGATGTTTTCCAATCAAGCTATCAATCATGACTTTAGTCATAATTCAAATAGAAAATGAATAATAATAATTTATTAAATTCAAAGTAAAGCATAATGTATATTGGTGGAAAACTGAGAATCTCCTTTAAAAACCCTTATTTTTTTCATCAATTTTGGGTAAAAAAAAGTTGTCAGCCACATACCCTACACATACCCATCATATGGCCACTTTTTGGCCCATCATGATCCTACACACACCCCAATCAAAGGTACAAAAGTACTATTTTTCCTTGAAGAACCAAAAGCATCACTTTTGACCTATGTATTGAAAAACCTTGCAGTATGACCTAGACAATTGCATTTATAACATATGACACTGTTTCTTCTATTAGACCATTCACAAGGACTCTTATTCCAATCAAATTTCCTTTTGTTCATCCAATGCTCTCTTTCTCTATGACCAAATTCATAACATCAATAACAATAACCATGAAAAGAATTTTCAAACCTAGATCTTTGATGTTTTTCAGAATGGAAAGATCTTCTAAACTTTTTATTATTGGCTTGTGCAGGAGTATTTTATGTTGTCTTCTTCTTGTCTTTAGGCTTAGGAGCAGTAGTATGATAGTTTAGATCTATTTTCTTCCTTGGTGTTTCTCTTACCTTAGAACTCTGTCACTTTTCAAATCATAAACCTGTAGAATCCTTGTGATGTTTTTTCTTTCTCAACATCTCATATATACACTCAATACTCTTTGCAAATTGAAGAGTCTTGCATAGCTTAGAAGATGATTTTTCTAGTTCCTTTCTCAAAAAAGAAGATGATTTTTCTAGTTCCTTTCTCAAAAAAACTATATCTGATTCATATATTTCAGAATCAACCTATTTTTCCTTAATCTCATTTTTTACTTCTTCTATTTTATTAACTTCTACAACTTGTACCTTCAAATCCATGAAAGTATCTTGACCTTGAACTTCTTTTCTTCTTCAAGCTACAACTTTAATATTTGATTCTCTACTTTGAGTTTCTTAATCTCATCAAGGGCACAAATGAGTTCACCTTCAATATCAATCTTACATTTATCTTCATCATATTCTTATTCATACTCACTCACAGAGCAGTCTCCTTTGTTATCAACATTCTCAACTACAAAATCATCTTCTAACCTTGTATCTGTTTTAGTTTTCAATTCATTTCTTACAACTGATTCTTCTTCATCCTTTGTACTTGGTTTAGGGTGGTGATTTTTGTTTAGCATTTTGCTGGGTATTTATTTTTCCCTTCTTTCTTTTACTTTTTTCCATTGTACTTCACCACCAAGATCAACCCAAGTTGATTAAACTTTTTTAGGGAGCCTACTACTCTAACACCACTTGTTGGAGTACAGGACCTTTAAGAGGGGGGTGAATCAGTGGTCTAATTACAAACTAAATTTCAAAAATAAAATCAATTTTCTAATTCAAAACAACCCATTGAAACACCTCAATTATTATAGATATTGAATGTGGAGGAAGTCACAAATAACATGCAAATAAAAATATAATACTTGAACAAAGATATCCAATCAAGCACAATATAAGAAACCACAAAGATAAGACATAACACTACATTTATGAGTGGAAAACCCTAAAACGGTGGAAAGACACTCTCAACATAAGCTTCATTAGACCTCACTAGTCAAAACCCTATAGGGTACAAGTTCTTTGCCTTACTAGCTAACCACAAGCCTCACTGGCTAAAAAATTCCTCATTGGTAATCAACAAGCCTCACTAGTTACAATATGCCTCACTAGAAATCTACAAGCCCCATTGGTTGATTCCTATGGCTCATTAGCAAAACTCCATGTCTCATTAACAATATTAAAAAATGAAAATAAAAGATTACAGATGGCTACCCTGTTTCACTTCAAATCACTACTCAAAAAAAGTTTCATCATAGTTTTCCTTCCCTTATCATAGTATTTTAATACCATTATGATAAAGCACTCAAATTTTTAATAACCATCATGTCATCATGCTTTGATATAAATTCACACTTACCTCTCACAAATCTAAATTCATACAATCTTCAATGGCAATCTTCATGTACTGATCAAAAAGGGAATTACTTTGAAATTGTACTCTATCCATTGGTGATCTTCATATTCTAATCATGAAAGGATCATGTACACAATCTACCTGGCATCATATTTCACTCAAAAACCATACCCTTGCTCTGTCAAAAACCTTATCTAACCTGATCACAACATGCTTCAACAATCTGATAAACACTGTAGACACATAAAATATACATGCACCTGATACTAATTTTACTAACACTGGAATGCTAACGTCAGGATTCCCTCTATGGGCACACCCACCGCCCCTGACTGAGAGTACGGGGCTTCGGCATGACCATCCTGAATCATTTCTTTGCTAATCATTTAACTAAATAATCTCTATTTAATTAAATTCATCACATTTCATCTCTTAATTAAATAAATCTTTTTTTATCTCATTAAGTCATCATCTCCTATTAATTAAATAAATCACTTTGTTTAATTAATCCTATAGTCCCTCTTTTAATTAAATAATTCATTTTATTTAATTAATCTCTAAAGTCATCTCATTTAAATTAAATAAATTAATATTTATTTGATTTAAAGCTAACACCATCCCCTTTAATTAAATAAATCGAATCTTATTTAATTAGGTCTAAAATCATTATTCCTCTCATTTTGATTTATTTAAATCCAAAAATATAAATCAAATGGTCAAATAAGCTAATCTCCTTTAAATTAATCAAATCCTAATTAATCTTAGTCTTAATCCATCAAATCCTCTAGATTTTACAACTTGCACATGAAAATCAGTTTAATTGATTTATAAATCATCTATTTTCATTCAAAAAGGGCGTCAAAGATGGAATATTCCTCAAATTTGAAATCTCCCCCCAAAAGGTCTTGTCCTCCAAACATGGAATTTAACATCTCTTACAAGTCCTTTTCTTGTGCCATGTGACATTAATTTCACCTTTCACCTCATCCTTCAAGCCATCTTTTGAATTTGAATCTCCCCCCTCTTTGCACATTCTCCAAAACATACTCAAGCTTCCTCCATTCACATCTTGACAAGTGGCACTTGCCCATCGGATGTTGAATGATCCCACATTCATCCATTTTACGCATTCCTTCATCTTGTTCTTCTATTTATAGAAGGCTTCTCTTTGTATTTTTCATCCACAACTTAGAGAAAAGTTACTCTCTTGACATTGAGAGCTAATTTTATCCGTTTAATATCAAGTGTTCATCATTTTCATGGTTTCATAGCAAGGTTATGCCAAAATTTCATCAAGGAGCTACAATCATCCACCAATCTTCATCAAAGCTTACATAGCAGTTGGGAAAGGGCCAATTTCCACATGAAATTGGCACCAATTCCCCCATGGGATTGAGAGTTTGCATCTTAAAATAGGATTTCATTTGTTTCTTGGTTCATTTCTTCACTATCTTTCCTATTCGAGCATTGCAAATGAATTTCATGGGGAATCCTTGTTCTTGCTTGCATTTGATCTAATATTGTGTTTGTTTCTTGTATTTGTGCAGGTATAGGATTGGGATTCTACATTTGATTGATTTATAAATCATCTATTTTCATTCAAAAAAGGCATCAAAGATGGAATATTCCTCAAATTTGAAATCTCCCCCCAAAAGGTCTTGTCCTCCAAACATGGCATTTAACATCTCTTACAGGTCCTTTTCTTGAGCCATGTGGCATTAACTTCACCTTTCACCTCATCCTTCAAGCCATATTTTGAATTTGAATCTCCCCCCTCTTTGTACATTCTCCAAAATGTGCTCAAGTTTCCTCCATTCACATCTTGACAAGTGGCACTTGCCCATTGGATGTTGAATGATCCCACGTTCATCCATTTTTCCCATTCCTTCATCTTGTTCTTATATTTATAGAAGGATTCTCTTTGTATTTTGCATCCACAACTTAGAGAAAAGTTACTCTCTTCACATTGAGAGCTAATTTTATCCATTTTATATCAAGTGTTCATCATTTCATGGTTTCATATCAAGGTTATGCCAAAATTTCATCAGGGAGCTTCAATTGTCCACCAATATTCATCAAATCTTACATAGGAGTTGGGAAAGGGCCAATTTCCACATCAAATTGGCACCAATTCCCCCATGGGATTGAGAGTTTGCATCTTAAAATAGGATTTCATTATTTTCTTGGTTCATTTCTTCATTGTCTTTCCTATTTGAGCATTGCAAATGAATTTCATGGGGAATCCTTGTTCTTGCTTGTATTTGATCTAATATTGTGTTTGTTTCTTGTATTTGCGCAGGTGTAGGATTGGGGTTCTACATTTGGTGCTAGAAGGACAAACCAGAAGTTTAAATCACGTTTTTCATCAAATTTTGTGCTTTTTTCTATTTTTTTTGGTGTATACGGGGAACTGCACCACTCACAGTCCATCAAAACCATATAGTGCCGCTATCAGTCCAATGATGCTATACAACACTGCTTCAAATTCCATACAAAGTTGCTCAAAGTCTACTGGCACCATACAAAGTTGCTCACAAGTCTAGCGGTGCCATATAGCACTGCTATAAGTCTAGTGACACCATATATAGGACTGCTTCAACCTCCAAACAGTGATGCCTATGTAGACAGAGCCGCTGGACTTTCTTGCTTTTTCACTCAAACTTAAAATGGCCATAGCTTGGTCATTTTTTGGTCTTTTTCAGATCAATTTTTTTTGAAATGGGGTTGAATTTTGAAATCTATTCAATGGTATAGGTGTTTCTCAACTTTTATAGAGCTAAAATTTTCAAAATTTCACCTAATGTCAAATCATAATGAAACTTGGTCTAAATTTTAGGGTTTTTATGCTTAATCATTTATCTAACCCTCATATCTTCTTGTTTCTTGATTTCATCTAACATTTGGAGCTTGTATTGTAGGTTTTAAAGGATCATGGAGCATGGAAGTCAAGGAAAAAGCATTATCACTTGATTTTAAAAGTGTTTTTAAACACTTTGGGAGCAATTATAATCCGATTCTTAAGGCTTTGTTATCTTCAAGTTTTAGGACTCACTAGTTTCTTTCTAGCTCTAAAAAGAACACTACAAAAACTTTCAATTTTTCTACAAAGAGATTAAAAAGAACCTTAGAAAAATTGACTAGATTTTGTTTAAAGTTTAACAATTGAACAAAACAACTTTCACCTTTCTTTTGGTGCTTTAAAAATAATCAAATCATTGCTTTGAAAGAATTAAAATGAATATGTGCTACTTTATTTTGTAATTTCTTACTCAAAGTAATACCATTGAAAAGACATATGTGCTTCTCTTGCGCCTCATAGTGATCTTGAGAATCAAAAGGCTTTTTGGTGGTCTTAAGTTGAGTAAAGTAATTTCCTCCACATTTCATTTTGGGATTAAAATTGAACAAAATATCTTGCGAGTGTGAGTGGAACATGTTGTGTGTGTTCTCCCTTTGTTTCTAAATGAAGGTTGATAAAACTATGAATATGTTTGCTCTCTTTTTTTATCTTAGAGGGCCTACCTTGGGGAAAAAGTAATTACCTAAGGGAATGACCCAACTGGTAACACTCTAAATCCAAGAGTATTTCCAGCTGGGATATAAAAGTGGGTATTAGAACAAAGGCTAGTATCACATAGTTGGCTCTGATGAGAAGGGCAACAATGGTCTCTCACCTCGATGGGTCAACTCCTATGAATAGAAAGTCTGAATTAAAACCCTTGTTGTAGAAAGACCAAAATCCTTATCTATTTCTTGGTGCAAGAACAGTTGTTTTGAAGTTGCCCCACACTTTTACGGTTTTTAGTAGAAATGGAAAGTATGCCATGGGAGTTTCATGGGTATTGATTCTTTGATTCCCTGAAAGAAGTGTTGAGCCATGGAGGGGAGCCAGTGGGGTCAAGCATCTAACCATTTGCTAAAAATAAGCATAGCTAGACTTGTCCAAGTGGGGAATCAACACATATTGTCTCAAATATCCATAGGGTTGTACTTTTTCTTGAAATAAAAATACATTGCTTGATTGAAAACATTGGAAAACAAAGATTTAACATGAGCATCAAATCTCAAACCCTTTAGGAGAAGCAAATATCCTTGAACAAATTCACATGCCCTTGCTTGCCCTTGGGGTTCATATGCTTAGAGGTTTCTAGGCACTTGAATTTTATCTCAATTTTCTCCTACTAAAGTCAACATTAGGTAACTTTTTCCTTGATTTTCCTTGATCTCCGCATAACACACTTTGTGGGATAAGAGGGGATTTGAGACATTAGACATATATTTTCAAAATCTAATCAAGAAAGTGTTTGTGGTAAAAAGAATTCATTAAGAAAAGATAAAAGGGAATTTAACCCCACACATGTGCTTGTCTATCTTTTGGACATATGATTTTCCATGCAAACATTAATCTTTTGCTTTGAACTACTTTTTGGGAAAAGCATGTTCTTCAATATCTTGGTCTTGTAAACAAGGTCCCTCTTAGATTCATTTAGGATCAAAACAACCAATCATTTCATCCATCTCAAACATCAATCAAATCCCATCTCACAAAAAACTTTTGAACCATTGGAAAAAAAAAATTCATACTAGACTTTTGGTAAAATCCTTCAAATCAACATAGAAATGACCTTGTTTGGCTAAGTGTGTGTGGATGAATCCTTCCTCATACTCCTAGTTAAATTATCATCTAGTGGAAAATTTTATTCCAAGACAACATATAACCTCTTGGAGTTTATGAGTTCATTATCAAATCCAAATCCAAATCCAAATCCAAATCAAACCCAAAATCAAAAATCCAAAAGTCCTAAAATCTAGTATTCCTCCAAGGTTCTTAAAATTTCAATACCCATATCATTCACCCGTTTCATCCTTCATTTCATCATTGGTCCTAAAAACCTAAGAGGTCACATTTGCAACAAGGTCAAAACACAAGAAGAAAATGGAATATAAACTTGATTCATACATCATGAGTAGTCTAAATCAACCATACTATCAAAGCCTTACAAAACCAATGGATTATCAAAAATCAAATTTATACATTCCATACATAGGATCATTATCTCCTACAAACCTCAATGGCACAAAAAATTTGAGCATGCCTAATATAAATTTTGGAACACCTTCCCCAATGGTAGATTTAAATTAAAGTCCAAATCTACAAATCTATCAACCAAAAAATCAATGCATGAGTCTTCAACAAAGCAAAATTATCCCACCAAATCCATACATGCAAAATGTGAATACACCAAGTTTACCAAACATGAACATTTTAAATCCACACTTGGTAAATTTTGGGATATAAGTGTTTTCAAATCACACAAAGGTTGTTCAAAGTCCAAACAAGATGTTAACGACTCCATGTATTAGTCCAATTCAAGGTAACACCATGCAAAATCAAAGTTACCTAATTCAAGGCAATGTGATTCCCAAACACAACAATGTTCAATTTCAACCTATCATGTCAAATCCAAACATCATCCCAAATCATAACATCATCCAAAATCAATCACCACATATCTAGAATCAATCACCACAAGGTCAACCTAAAGTACAAATCTCACAAGGTAACAAATGAAAATACACACCACTTGGGAAACGAATCAAATCAGTCATCCAACAACTAGTAAATGAGAATCTCATCAAAATACCCATCTCTGATAATTATCAAGATCCCTTGGTAAAACCACCATGGTATAATGAGAAACACCTTTGTGAGTATCACAAATAAAGAGACACACAACATCAAATTGTGTTCGACTCAAAAATCTCATCCAAGACTCGATTGATCAAAAATAATAACTATTGGCAATCCATCGACCAATGATCATGTTGAAAATGTGTCTACATCATCTAATGAGTTAGAGGACCTATCTCAAGAATTTATTCCAAAGCATGATCAGCATCTCTCACCAAAGTCTAGAAATGGTCCTTTCCAAGACATGTTTGAAGATATTGAAGGAATCTTTAACTCAACATTTGATCCAATTCCACTCAAATATCAAGAGGATATTGAGATGTTTCCCATGCCTAAAGAAGATATCCAAGAACCCTTTGAAATGGACCCATGACAAGAACTTGATCCAAAGCATGTCGAAAGCAATTCTGAAATCATTCAAGATCAAGAATTTGTATCCCCAAGCTACTACAATGATCTAATGGATACTCTCCTATCTATACAAGATGACCATATCCACATAGCACATACTCTATCTACCCATGAGATGATTTATGTGGATGGACACATAGATGATCTTCATTCAGAACATGATTCCTTTACTCCTAATATTATTACACAAAAAGAGCAGGTTATTGATTGCTATAGTCAAATTGAGTTGTCAACATCAAGATCAGATATATCCCAAATTTAGACTAAGGACATGATGTATGAAGATATCCAACATTATCCACTCAAATAAATAGGTCAGATAGAATAGGACATTCCAGAGTTAGTAGAGTAGCAAATTGAAACAATGTCATCTGTAGTGGTCATTTATCAGAGCAAGCTTACTAAACAAGACATACCAAAATAAGCAGAATCAAGGAACAACGGTGCCACTACCATGATACTAGGGGCAACTATGTCTTAGACAAACGTCAACATAGGGAGCACAAAGAGTCCTTATGATGAAACTGATGCCAATACTACAATCAGCCACGTCATGAATCTTCATCCACCCATCACCCCATCCATGAATTGGGACCAACATCAAAATAAAGATTTGAATCAAAGCATAAAGAACATTATCAAAGAAAAAGAAGCAGAGAAGCATAATGGAAAAATCAAATACACACGGATACCAAAGAATACAAATAAAGATTATCCCTATCAAACTCCATTAGTCAAAGAAACTATGGGGAAAATAAAAAAGGGGAAAATATCCATCAAATATGTCTACACAATAAAAAGAAGGCTTCTCAAGTGATGTACGAAGTATATCAAGCAGTTGGTCCTAATTCTATGCACACTTCCATATCCACCCATCATTTCTCATATTCCCAAGTTTGGAGAGAAGTTTCCAAGCTTTCAACCAATCCATCTTTTATTCCTAGACATGCACTCCATCAACGTCTCCACGCATGATATCCAATTCTCACATTGACCATTTATTGGTAGCCACCCTTCATCATAAGGATTCAAAAGGCACTCTATTATGTTGTGCACACAGAGACAGTTAACTTTGATATCAATAAAACAGATTAGGAATCTCAAAAGTTGAATTCAAGTGCACGTATCTTGGAAAAGAAACTTCTTCAAGTAGGATATCAATGACACATTATGAAAGAAGCATCTACATTAGGTGGTTCAACATTAGCTTAAAATCTTTCAGAAAAATACAAAAAAAAAAGATATTAAAATACAAAAAAATTAGAAAAAGGATTGAAAACAATAAAGAAAAAAATTTTCCTCTAGTGAAAACCATTATGGTGGCACTTTGGGAAAGTACCATGATGAAAACCTGACAAACAAGCATTGTGTGTAGAATCGAGCATCTACGTGCACTATTTTAGGTGGAAACATCTTATCCCATCCATAATAAATCCAACATTCCATCCATCTCATCCATAATAAATCCATTCATCCATGAACCATTTATCCTATCCATTTTTATCCATCTACATCCATAGTCCAAATTATCTTGACCTTGATGAAAGTTTGGTGCACAATTTACACTTGCTTATGGTAGACATCTTGACATGGGTCATTTTCATTGATCCTATCCTACCCAACATTATCTGAGCCATGAAGCATTATCCAAATGAGCATACTCTATTCAAACACCTTATCTTATTGCAATGTAATCCTTGGAATCCTTTTTGCATGCTTACCATATCCATCCATCCATACACCTATCCAAGCACCCAACCATGGCATTCCATACATTACTAGACACTAGGGGTAGATATTCACATCTTTCTTCGGGAATAAATCTTGATCTATTTCTTCCAACTTATGTGGTGATTCGAACATTGGCACACATGAAATCAAATTGGTCAAGCACTTGTGAGAAAAAATCCAAATCACTAGCCCATGGCATATTTCGACAAGAATACATTCCTTATCAGTCTTCATCTTTCATCAAACATCAATCCAAACAATCACTATCAATCGCATCTAATGCATGCTTGAACTACATCAAATCATCCAAAACAACTTTTGTTCCAAACCAAGCTTCATCAGTCTTGATCAAATCAAATACAATCAATCCATCATCATCTCGAGATATCCTTCCTAATCCTTATGTTGCTTAACACTATCCTTTCATTGTTGTGTATCCCTGACAATGTTGTCATCATCAATCCTACATCATCTTGGGATATCCATCCTAATCCTCATGTTGCTTAACACTGTCCTTGCATTGTTGTATATCCTCAACAATGTTATCATCATCAATCCATCAATTTGATCAATCAACCTTAGCTTGGTTTTAAACAAAATCCCAAAACAAAGCATTGATATCGTCACACACATCCATATCCAAAACATCAAAATCAAGCAAAAAATCCAAAAACATTCAAACCATGTCAAAATCCAAAAACACTCAAAAAATCCCAAAACAAATCAAGAAGTTGGTCATCTTAACTACGTCATCTCTAAGCTTGAACATAGGAAAGGCTAATATTTGATCAGCCCCTGAGACACAAAATCCAAAAACATTCATAAAATCTTAGATAACAAAAAAATATTGGAAAATTGGAAAATCAAAAAATTTGTAAAAATCTCAAAAAAACCCAAAAATAGCCTTAAAACATTTCAAAAACATCAAAAACATTAAAAAAAACCCCAAGAAATCCATTCGACTCATTTCACTTCACCCACAATAATCTCATCCATAATAAATCAATCATCACACTCACCCTTTGGAAAAAAAAATAGAAACAAGTAATACAATTCACAAAAGCAAGCTTCAAACCTAAAGTCAAAAAGAAACTTCAAACCTTTAAATTGAAAATAAAAATCCTGATCATTTTCAAACATGTCAATCAACCTTATATCATAAGCCTATCAAACAACTAATCAACCCATCATCATCCTATACAATGCATGTCCTAGAATATATCGTTCTGATAATGGGCATCATTTTGGATCTCACTTTGGATACTTATCCTAAACAAAACATATCCCCTTGGCTAGCGGTATGAAGAACATTGACTTGTTTGTGTACTTGATCTTTTATTTTTTATTTTTCTTATTGCAATCACTCCAATGACCTCTCAATGATGTCTAATCAAAAAATTTAGAGAGAAAGGAATGGGGCATCAATCATTATCTTTTGTCTGTTGTGCTTGTTGGACATTTTTTGTAATATAACTTGGTGAATACTTGCTTTGTTATGTGCATCCTAGAAAAGTTTCTATATGCTAGGTGTGAACAAGAATACTCCTATCTATTTGTTGAGTCAAATTCCATCGCACTAGGTGCAATGCCATCCTGGTTCTTTATAACCTGCTGCATTGTACCTACATGTGTTATCAAACTTAAGGTAATTGGCCCTTTTAAAAATCCCAACTCCTCAGTAAGCAGTTCATCATCATCATCATCATCATCATCATTATCATCTCTAATAAAATTGGCTTGTTGGTGTCTCTTGTTATCATCATATTTTCTTCTTACTTCCCTTTGTGCTAACATGGTACCATGACATTTAATCATAAATCATCGCTAATGCATCCATCCTACATCCACAAACCATATGCATATCATATCATATTATATAAGAAACATTGATCATCTTGCATGCATTTCATTTCATCATTGCATAATATAGATTGGTTATTATAAGCATCTCATAAACCATACATTTATCATCCATTTACATATCATATCATGTGCATCCATATCATCCATGCATCATCCTATCATCCATTCTATATAAAAATCATAATCATCTCATTTATATCATCAATAATGTAACTATCATGGTACAAATCAGGATCAAGTGGGTGTAATATATCAAAATGGGCATGAGGCTACCCATGGCCGATGACTATCTACATCATAAAATATCTCTACATGAAATATTCGAGTTGAACTAATCTTGAACCTCTTTTTCGAGAGATCAACTGTCATATCAAATATCTTTGCCTAATCTCTCAAGGGGGCAATATACCGGTGTAATTCTTCATTCACTAGGGCAGCAGTGGGGCATCCAAAAAAATCAAAGAATTTTTGAATTTTGACCAAGATAGTTTATTCTTTGAACCAATGCAACAAGTACATTGCTTCAAAGAGGGGAAAAATGTAGACACGTAAAATAAACATGCACCTAATTCTGATTTTACTAACACTAGTTCATCTTGAATCATCTCTTTGCTAATCATTTAATTAAATAATCTCTATTTAATTAAATTCATCACATTTCATCTCTTAATTAAATAAATCACTTTGTTTAATTAATCCTATAGTCCCTCTTTTAATTAAATAATTCATTTTATTTAATTAATCGCTAAAGTCATCTCATTTAAATTAAATAAATTAATCTTTATTTGATTTAAATCTAACACCATCCCCTTTAACTAAATAAATCAAATCTTATTTAATTAGGTCTAAAATCATTATTCCTCTCATTTTGATTTATTTAAATCTAAAAATCTAAATCAAATGGTCAAATCAACTAATCTCCTTTAAATTAATCAAATCCTAATTAATCTTCGTCTTAATCCATCAAATCCTCTAGATTTTGCAACTTGCACATGAAAATCAATTTAATTGATTTATAAATCATCTATTTTCATTGAAAAAAGGCATCAAAGATGAAATATTCCTCAAATTTGAAATCTCCCCCCAAAAGGTCTTGTCCTCCAAACATGGCATTTAACATCTCTTACAAGTCCTTTTTTTAAGCCATGTGACATTAACTTCACCTTTCACCTCATCCTTCAAGCCATCTTTTGAATTTGAATATCCCCCCTCATTGCACATTCTCCAAAATGTGCTCAAGCTTCCTCCATTCACATCTTGACAAGTGGCACTTTCCCATTGGATATTAAATGATCCCACATTCATCCATTTTTCACATTCCTTCATCTTGTTCTTCTATTTATAGAAGGCTTCTCTTTGTATTTTGCTTCCACAACTTAGAGAAAAGTTACTATCTTCACATTGCGAGCTAATTTTATCCATTTCATATCAAGTGTTCATCATTTTCATGGTTTCATAGCAAGGTTATGCCAAAATTTCATCAAGGAGCTTCAATCATCCACCAATCTTCATCAAAGCTTACATAGAATTTGGGAAAGGGGCAATTTCCACATCAAATTGGCACCAATTCCCCCATGGGATTGAGAGTTTGCATCTTAAAATAGAATTTCATTGCTTTCTTGGTTCATTTCTTCATTGTCTTTCCTATTTGAGCATTGCAAATGAATTTCATGGGGAATCCTTGTTCTTTCTTGCATTTGATCTAATATTGTGTTTGTTTCTTGTATTTGTGTAGGTATAGGATTGGGGTTCTACAAACACAATCTGCAAATTCATAAAATCTTTCTACAATATTGGTCCTCTATTCATGAGAACTACATCAGCTTAAATACTTGAAGAATTCAATCACCTTGCTCTATTCGTGGAAGATCCATCACCTTGAATACCTTGCTTTGTTCTATTATAGTCATCTCTACTTATAATATATCAGTGAAGAACATTCATCTCATACTCGCAAAGCTCATTCCATTTCCAAAGTAAAGCACCTAACTCACTAAATTCAAGAGAAAATTCTTTCCGAAAATAACACATAGAGTATTGTCACCTAAACTGTTCCTTATTTTGCATCCTTTTTCCTCACATACATAATACAAAATCCAAAAGGTTTCTTCAAATTGGTGCCAACAATCAAACTCCACAAACTATTCATATTCAATAAAACAAAGCTAACTAGATGATGATTGGACACCTGTCAAAGAAAGATCTTCTGAAAATAACTATTGGTATGCTTGAAAATAGATCGTTGGATTTAAAAACCTGCCATAATAATCTTTAAATATCAACCATCAATTTTCATTTTTAAAAATTATAAGCCAATATTTTGACTTTCCCAACTGATTACCTTATATAGGAGGGTCAGTTTATGAATGTTTTAAAACACTTGAACAATTTATTAAGATGTCTTAACTTATAATAGCAAGTCACTTTTATTTTAAATTAAAAAGAAAATTTAATATTAAACCTTTTTCACAATAACCTTCATTTTAGGGTTTTAAATTCTTATCATATAATGAAAAACCCTAGACAACTTCAATTCATTGAAAAAGCATGAACACCTATGATTAAGCTTTAATCTTTGAATAATACCATGTACCTTTGGCAAAATGAAACATGATCACCATGTGAAGATGGGTGACCAACATTAAGGATTCAAAATATGAATGACCAAGTACATTGTGATTGAAAACTTTTCCATCAACCTTTGTATAAACCCCATGCCTTCAAGGCTATGACAAGCACCATGAGATAACCAACAATAAAATATATAAACATTGCATAAGGATATATGAAACCTTTGTCTATAGAAATATGAAGTATGAAGACCAAAATTATGGACCAACCTTATATATCAACCTACTGTCACCTTTGACAACTCATGCAACTATCTTTTAATTCCTACCTTTACCTTTCATGAAGAGAAAAAACCTAAACTACAACAAGTTAACCTTTGAATGACATCCTTTCACTGACACTTTGATGCTATAATGCTTTGATTCTTTTACCTTTGATGCTTTTTGATGTAGAATACTATGCCTTGATAAAGTGGTTTTGACTTGATACACCAAATTACTCATCAAACTTGAATTTATTGCATCACAATGACAAAGAAACTCGTTGCAAAACCATGGAGAACATCAAGAGATGGAATTAAATGAAAAAACCATCATTCTAGTGCCAAACCATGAATGAAAAATATTCATGCAACAACCTTTGACATCAATGAAAAAATATCAATGGCAATGTAACAAAGGGAACATGTAGATGAAACTTGAAGCATATAACCAATCAGCCCAAAACATATTTCTAATTGAATTGACTTGGTTCCATTCTAACCAAGATAGGCTAGGACCCATAAATATCTTGACACATATTAAATTATCAGCATAGACCCCCATGCATATGACACAAGTAAAGGAACAAGCCTTATCCGCCAGCTATCCATAAATAACCCAACAAGACAACTCAAGACACAATGCAACACCAAAAATTCCAATTAGCAATGTGCGTATCACATGGGGATGTCCCATAAAAATCCAAAACCACTTCTAGAAACTTCTTTCATACTAGCATGTCACTAGCAAACACCACAAACCTAATAGGAACAAAATACTTCTTTCTAGAAACACAAAATGCTCAAACATGAGATGTAATATTAAAAGATCAACTTGTGGACCACTTCAACACATGAAATTGGACCTAAGAGACTACATAAACATTTAAATATCATTCATCAAGCCATGGGATTAGAGATGTAATCAAGAGATTTATTTTAGGTTTGATTAGGAGTGTTAGCAACAAATAATAAATGATAATGAAACCCAAAGATCTTACAAAACACAAAGGAAGTAAAATACAAAATGATTATACCTGATCGCCGAGACTTCCATGATTCACTTTTGTAATACCTTCTTACCTGTTGGATGATGTTTCCCTCAGATTCCTCATGCGAGCAAATCTGCAAATGCCTAAGACCTACACCAAGCTTTGAAGGATTTATGCTATGTCTAAATGCCTATGCCTATTACTACAATTGTCAATGTCTATGCCTAAACAAATGCCAAGACTTGATCAAATGACTATAATGAATATTGAAATTTCCTATGAAAATAAGTGTGCAAGTGAATAAATGCCTAGAATGTCTATGTAAAATGTCAGCATGTGCGTGTGTAATCGAAAAGTGAGAGGAAAATGCCATTTTATAGAAAATGTCATTTTGAGTGGACAGACAAGATTAATTGATGATGACAACCTAAAATGAGAGGTCCAGATTAAATCTGAGAATCCCTAATTAAGGTTAGGGAAAAATCCTTAATCGAACGGTTAGGATAATATCTCAGATAATTGGATCGACGGTGGAGAATAAATGAAGAAGTTAATTAAAGAAATAAAGATTTTCAAAAAATCAAGAAGATAAGATTGCCTGATTTGTGAGATTTGAAAAACCAAGAAGATAAGATTTGAATAGAAGATTCAATTTAGAAAATCAAGAATCTGCCCGATTACTTGATTTTTAGAAGATCAGATACTATTTTGAATTAAACTAATTCAAAATAATGATTTTGTGAGATAATAAATAATCTTTTTCAGATTATTTATCAAAATGGATTGACAGTTCAGATTGAGATGACATTTTAAATAATTTAATTTATTTAAAATGAGAAGAATATTAAATTGGCAATTAAATAATTAAATTTAATTATTTAATTTAGCAGATAAGACTAATTAATTAACTAAATTAATCACTTTATTTAATTAAGAGGATTAGTGACATATTAAATAAATAAATGTAATTCATTTATTTAATAATCAGGAAGAATTAAATGCAAAAAAGGGAATTAAATAAATTAAGAGATTTATTTAATTAAGGGAAGACTTAGACAATTAATGACGTATTTAATAAATAAATAAAATTTATTTATTTAATAATCATGAAGAATAAATGACATGAATTAATTAAATAATTATGAATTATTTAATCAATAGTCGAATGTTGACCAAGGACATAATTAAATGTCTTAATTATGCTAGGACGAAAGTGGTAGAAATGAAGCTTGCAGGCCTAGGTCATTTTTAGGTGTCTACATTTTGCCCCTCTTTGTCATAATGTCACTTGTCGCGTTGTGACAAAGAAAAATAAGTCAAGAATATGCCCCAACGAAGGTACGGAGTATCATTGCCCCCTCGAAATTTTTTTCAAATTTTGGGCCAGAGACGGAAAAATTTGTAAAGGGTCCCGATAAATCAATTTAATGCTTAGAAAATAATGGCACAGTCAGTTTCAGATTCAGACATGTTTAAAACAGTCAACGGGGAAGTCAAAGATGGTGAAATGAGCCTCCAGTAATAGTTCCCATCTGAGAAAAATGTCATTTTGACCTTATAAATAAGTTGACAAAGGGGTAAAATTCAATTCATTTCCACTTTTTACTTTGCAAATTTCGAGAGCCCAGAGCAAAAAGGAGCATAGCGATGATGGTTATTCCAGTAGCAGAGCACCGCGGGGAGATCATGAGGACCTTCAGGCGGCCAGAGGGCTTAGAGCCAGCAGTATGTACCTTTAACTCACTTTGTCATTTTATTGTTTTGCGTGCCAAATGCTAGTTTCTAGGACCAATAATGTATGCACTGCAATGCATATGCGTTCACGTAAGATGCAATTGCTTTCGCATTCGACGCATTTGATGCATCGTGATGCAAGTGCCAAGACAAATTAGGGTAGAGCAGCCGGTCGCGTCGCATTTGACAATTTATCTGACGCATTTGACTTATCGTATCACAACTGACTGTTGTAATGCTGCAATTGTCATATTGCAACACACTCGCTGTTTTCAATGCCGCAATTGTGTTTTTGTGACGCAAAAGCCTTAATGCGATGCATTCATCAAAGTTCATGACACAAGCATGAACATGCAACGCATTTGTTGTTTTGGAACGCATTTGATGTACGATACGAAGTAATTGACATTTTGTGATGCAATTTCCTAAATGCGACGCATTTGCCATTTACCTTGACCACATTTGATTTCTATGTTTATGTATCCTTAGATGCTTTTCATGATGCTGATAGTTTTCCAAAAGGTACTGATGTATTTTTCATCTTTTTGCAGAGGCAGCTTGCCCCTATTTATACGAGAGAGAGCAGACCGACCACCTTTCTATTCGCCAATCATTTGGGCCCACGAGAGTAGCGGTGATTGATGTGGCTAGGTTTATTCTATGTTGCGTTCATGCCTGCCATTCAGGCGAATAGGGGTCTGCTGACGGCGTTGTGTGAGCGGTGGCACTTAGAGACCTGCTCCTTCCACCTGCCGATGGGTGAGGCTACCATCACCTTAGAGGATGTCTACCGTATTTTGCAAGTGCTGATTCATGGGGAATGGATCGTCTATGACCCTCGGCACGGCAACCAGACTTTCTATGCCTACTATCGAGATCAGGGTGCTAGACTAGGGATTTAGTGCTATGAGATCCGATGGGAGTTCATGGCGAAGCACTATGGGTGCTTCAATGCATTCTTGGAAACTATGATTGCAGGTATTTTGATTCCTGACTGGCAGGGACATGGGTTCCCTATTGGCTGGGGAGACGTCCTAGTGGGCATGAGGCGAGACATGACTGTTTATGCCTAGGGTCCTTGTTTACTGGGGACACTTTATCACCAGCTACATGATGTTGTGTATAGGAGAGGAGAGAGCATCTCTTGTGGGATGACCCTGATGATGATCTGGGCTTGGGAGCACATTGCGATATTTTGACCTCCCATTGAGAGACCACAGTTGGCTAATGGTATGCCCTATGCGTACTATTATGCAGGTGCATTACAGTAGACCCATATGGGTGAGACAGGGTGGTGGCGGCATCGTATTGACACTATGATATCCTTTATCTGGAGGCCATACTGAGATTGTGGTCAGTGGGATGATGAGGATGAGCACTTGAGTGTGTGCAGGCAGTTCATGTAACTGATTGGCCGAATAGTGTAGACATCCTTGATTATTGAGATGTACTTTCCACGACATGTTTTGAGACAATTTGGAGAGTAGTAGGATGTGCCTACAGGGACAATGGAGTATACTCAATCATCCAGGGAGTATGCGTGGGGGCCAGCTATCCCAGTGGCATTCGCAAAGCAGTAGATAGATGGGGTAGTAGCCCAGGCCTGGGGTTGGAGGGGGGAGCAGCGGATCCTGGTACAACCGCAACTTATGATTTATGGTGGCCAACACATAGGGCAGTGCCTTTGACGGATCCAGATGGGCCAACACCAATGGATAGACGGTCAGTTATTTCGCGGGTGCCACGAGCCAGGTGAGGTGGTAGAGGCCAAGATGGAGGCAGAGGGAGAGGCAGAGGTAGGGGCAGGGATGGAGGGAGGGATGGAGATAGAGGCAGAGATGGGGGTAGGGGTGGAGACAGAGGGAGGGGTGGAGATGATGGTGGAGATGGCCGGAGATGAGGATGAGATGGTCAGAGACAGGTCTGGAGAGTGTGCCCATGTGTGATGAGGGTAGCACTAGATGCTATCCCCGAGGTTGGTGAGGAGGGGGAGAGAGAGGAGGGAGGACATGAGGAGGATGTGGAGGTGGGAGGGCAGGAGGAGGAGGTAGCGGTGGGAGGTCAGGAGGAGGAGGTGGAGGTGGGAGTTCAGGAGGAGGAGGCAGCAGTGGGAGGTTAGGAGGAGGAGGTGGAGGTGGGAGGTCAAGAGGAGGAGGTGGAGGTGGGAGGGCAAGAGGAGGAGGTAGAGGATGATGATGATGAGGACAACGCCATGGATGAGTTTGAGAGACTTCTCATATGGTGGATGGTGGAGGGAGAGGAGGAGATAGCATCCTCTAGATTACTCGAGGATGCTACTACAAATCAGAGGGTGGTAGACCTTCAGCAGAGATTGGACGCCAACTTGGCATAGGTCAAGGCACTGCAGAGAGAGCTAGAGGTAGCTCAGGTAGAGTGAGATCAGGTAGTGATCCACCAATAGGATGTAGCCCAGTGGTCTACAGAGTTCGCAGCATTATGTTCAGGACCTATGGGGGATATGGCCCGGGAGTTGGCTAGGGTAAGCACGAGGCTAGGGAAGTACAGGACTTTGTATGAGCAGGTAGTGCTACCAGAGTGACAAGATCTGACTTTATCAAGGACAGGCAGTGGTCGTAGATTAGGTAGTGTTACTAGTAGCAGGAGTCATACTACTACCGAAGGGTCTACCTTGACAGGGCACACTTTAGGGCATAGGTCACATCATTCGCACTGGCATACTCCTAGTCCTGGGTCGACTGGTTCAGTACATAGATCAGCACAGCTATAGCCACCAGTTGGTGATCCATCTACTGCTCAGAGTCAAGCAGCAGTGACATCACAAATGTCCTTTACAGTTGAGATGACACTGTCCTTTGTAGCTCCATCAGTGGCACAGGCAGAGGTTGCGACAGGTCCTATTTTTTCAGTACCAGTGATAGAGTTGCCGCCGCCACATTCTTCACCACGAGGGGATGATGAGAGTCTACCCTAGGGGCATTTTGTTATTATGACACACTATGTATATTATTTGAGCCTGTGAGCTCCATTTTTGGGATATTCCCTGAATTTATCCTATGACATTGTACATTTTTAAGATGATACTATATGATGATGCAATTTTGATGCGACCTACATCTGTTATGTGATGTTCTTTGATTTAATGTTTTTATGATATGTATGATGTATAATGTTAGTTTATGATGCCATGTATGTCCTATGATGCTTATGTTGTGATATTGATGCCATGATAATGCAATGCTTATTTGTATGAGATGATCATGATAATGATGTGCATAATATATTTTAGTAAAAGATGCAGTGTTGATGATTATGTCAATGCAATGTTTGTGATTATGTATATGATTTGATGCTATGGATGTTGTATGTATGGACCTAATGTGGTGTTTATATGATCATGTATGCACTTATGTTTTTGGATGTCACAGCATATCATCGTGAAATGGATGAGAGAAGACGATGAGACTGATGAGAGAAGACGACCAGACTAATGAAAATGCATGTTAACTCCTAGACCAAATCTTTCAAAGCTTTATCGTAGGACATTAGTATTTATTGCTCTTAATCATCAATGGGCAGACTATTGTAATGGCCAAGAAACACCATGATATGACATAAATCAAGGTGTGCAAGGTCGTACCATCACGTAAGATAGATAGTCATAGAAAAGGATGATCATGACTCATACTAGGAGCGTGCTTGCCCCAGTCTTTTTGCCACAATCAACCACATGCAGAAAAAAAAGACAAGGACAAATCATGAAATGTTGCTGCTTCTCTAAATCTTGCTTCCAGTACATCCTTGAGAAACTAGTAGCATGCTTGTCAAAAATACAAAAACAAATAAAGCCCTTACCATGGTATGTCGTTGTTTTTCTAAATCCCAAAATCAGGACCTTGCTGAGAAACTAGTAATCATGCATGTCAATTGACATGATACATCGCTGCTTCTCTAAATCTTGCTTAGTGGGATCTCGTTGAAAAACTAATATCATGATAAAAACTAAAAGACAATTGTCAAGTGTTTGCCAAGTGCGTCTGGATATCCATTGTTCTGATGCCAAGATGTCATGTTTGATAATGTCGAGGTGTCGAAATGTTTAAAGTTTTGATGACCTTGGAAAATGTTGAGAATTGGTGAATTCAGGAAGGACACATCCTGAATAATGTCGATGACAAGAGGATTTGATCCCTAATGGTCATAAGGGGTCCCTCGAAATAATGACGATGCCTAGGAAGGACACATCCTAAGGCATAAATGATAGAGTTGGTTCTTTAGAAGGACGCATCTGAAGAATACTGATGTCATGAAGAGTGATCTTTAGATTTCAAGAGGATCACTCAAAATGTCAAATGACGATGACGATGCCTAGGAAGGACACATCCTAAAGTGTAAATGACAGAGGTTATCGTTTAGAAGGACTCATCTGAAGACTAACCAAAATTTGAAAGTTTGACCAGGTTATGATGATTTGACTTGCTCTGACCGAGTTTGACTTGTGTTTGACCATATGCCGATATTGCCTTGATGATATGAGTGATGTGCTGATGAGATTGCCATGCTGAATAAATGATTGTTTTACTTTGTTTCAAAAGTTTTCCCATGTGGAAATTGATTGAATATTTTTGATGTGTGTGCTAGTGTAGTGCCATGAACCCTAATGGATTGACCTAGTGTGGCCTCGGTGGCTCATCAACAGATGGCCTTGCCTATGTCATACACTTAGAGACCTCGTAGTTTGACACAACCAATGACTTTGTCTTGATGAGGAAAGATTGCATCATGATTTTATTTTGACAAACCTAAAAGGACTGACTTAATGTCTTGGGGACTCAAAATGTGAGTATTGCCTACATAGCAAGTGCACAAAGACAACGTAGTTCGAAAATGACAAAGACTGATTGAGATAACTGACTTTGACAAGAGATGACAATGTGTTTGCGCTTTTCGAGCAGTCTGATATTTTTGTTTGTGGTTTTCTTCAGGACGTTTTATGATTTTTAGGTCTTTCTTCTAGACTTTTTACAATGTTTTTGGTCATTTTTTAAGGACTTTTTGCAATATTTTTTGCAATGTTTTTGTCTTTTTAGGACTTTTTGCCAATGTTTTGTATTTTTCGTGGACTTTTGTGATGTTTTTTGTCTTTTTTTCAGGACTTTTTGCTAATGTTTTTGTCTTTTTTAAGACTTTTTGCCAATGTTTTTGTTTTTTTTCAAGAATTTTTGCCAATGTTTTTGTCTTTTTCAAGGACATTTTTCCAATTATCAAGATCATGTGTGACATCCACTGCAGTTTCATGATAAAGATTTTTCCCCCAGTCAGGTTCAAGACTTAACCATTTTTACTAAACACGGACAAAATGCTGCTGGTTTACTAGATGGACGATCATCAAGACTTTGATGTCAATCATTTATTTACTATGACAGGTAGGGTAGGATGTGGTGGCAATTTGCAAAATAATGGTGAAAAATGCCTTTCTTCCTAGGCCAAGTTAGACAAAGTGACAGTAGATGGTAGAGCAATGATTGATCACGCATGGCGCCTGTTTGCTAGGTTTTCACCATGGTACCTATCCAAAGCGCTTGTTTTCCAGGTTTTCACTATTGAATGAATCATTTTTCTCTTTACTATTTTCTTGGCTTTTTGATTTTTTGGGTGTCACCAAGATGCCTGTTTGCCAAGTTTTCATCAGGGTGATGATTTTTAATTTTTCAATCTTTTTCTGTATTTTATGGTTTGCAGCTCAATCCTCTGATGCTATGCGTAGAACCTTCGGAGATGTAAACTATTGATGGGCTCTATCAATTGTTCTCCATCTAGAGTTTCTAGTTGATAAGCTCCAGAACCAAAAGAAGATATGATAATGTATGGACCCAGCCGGTTTGGTTCAAATTTTCTTGGCTTTTCTCTGTCCGCTTGGTTCTTGGGGTTCTGCATGAGAATTAGGTTGCCAATTTCAAACTTTCTGACCATAACATTTTTATTGTAGCTACGACAAAGATAGTTATGATATGCTTGGAGATGGTTCAGTGAATTTTGTCTTCTTTCTTCCAGCATTTCTAGCTCATGCAAGCGTGATTGTCGGTACTCCTCTTCATTAGTTAGACCCTTTAGAGAGACTCGTAGCAAAGAAATTTTGACCTCAATGGGTAAGATGGCCTTAGCGCCAAATACTAGGGAAAATGGGGTGGCCCCTATAGGCATACAAATGCTAGTTTAGTAAGCCCAAAGAGCAAGGTTGAGTTGTGTGTGCCAGTCACAGCGAGCGTCATTGATAGTCTTTTTGAGAATTTTGACAATGGTTTTATTGGATGCCTCAGCTTGGCCGTTTCCTTGTGGGTAGTATGGAGATGAAAAGTGGTGTTGGATATGGAGTCGCTCACATAACTCACATACGTCTTGGTTTTTAAACGGATGTCCGTTGTCAGTGATGATGGATTGTGGAAGGCCATACTGGCAAATGATGTAGTTAAGGATGAAATTCGATATTTGTTTGCTGGTAATATATGTCAATGGGATGGCTTCAATCCACTTTGTGAAGTGCTCAGTGATGGTAATAATGAATTTGTGGTCGTTGGATGAGGTTGGATGAATCTTACCCATGAGATCGAGTCCCCATTGAGCAAAGGGCCAAGGAGAAGTGATCGGCCAAAGTTCTTGTGCTGGAGCATGGACCAAATCACTGTGAATTTGAGATTTGCGACAAGTCCTAACATATTCAATTGCATCTTTTTCCATTATCGGCCAATAATACCTGAGTCTCATTACCTTCTTAGCTAGAGTAAGAGCACTCGAATGAGATCTGTATATACCGTTGTGCACTTCTCATAAGGTCATACATGCTTCGTCGGTGTCAAGACATCTAAGGAGGGTATCATTGAAACTATGGCGGTAAAGGGTGTCACTGATAATGGCATACCTTTTAGATTTCCTAATGAAGGACTTCCTTTGGTTATTGGACAGGTTCAGTGGAAGGGTTTGAGACTTTAGGTAGTCGTAAATGTCCTAATACTAAGGAGAGCTGGGATCAACAAGTTTGCAAACCATTTCTGATTCTGGGATATCATATGCTGGTATTAAGAGCTGTTCTACTAAGAACTCAAATTGTGACACATTTTTAGGGATGTCCAAGAGAGAACTAATAGTAGCCATTGCATCAGCTGCCTTATTTTGTGCCTTGGGGATTTGTTCAAAAGAGATCAATTGGAAGTATGTCAGGAAACTGTCCACCATCCTCTTGTAGGGAAGTAACTTCTCATATTTGTTTCATAGTCATCATTCACTTAGTTGATCACGAGCTGGGAATCCCCGAATACAAGCAACATCTAAATTTTTCATTTGATTGCCAACTTGAGACTTGCGACTAGTGCTTCA
This sequence comes from Sequoia sempervirens, assembly GCA_007258455.2. Taxonomy (NCBI): domain Eukaryota; kingdom Viridiplantae; phylum Streptophyta; class Pinopsida; order Cupressales; family Cupressaceae; genus Sequoia; species Sequoia sempervirens. Next base: position 247,436,661 of record VDFB02075321.1, on the reverse strand, counting down.
TATTTGGAAATGTTATTTGTACAAGGGAAAGTGATCCTGAATGACTTAGGAATTGAATCCCCCTGTGGTGTGATAAACAAGATTCTAGCGCCTGAGCCATGACCAGTATGAGACCCATCAAAATATAGCTTCCATGGTGCGGCCGGTTCCACATGAAAAATGGACTCATCAGGAAAATCAGTTACTAGTGAATGAGTGACTTGGATTGGTGCATCTACCAGTTGATTTACTATTACCTTCCCTTTTATTTCCTTATGCTCGACATATTGTATGTCATACTCACTTAGTATCATGACCCATTTTGCCAGCCGACCTATTAATGCCACCCGACTTAAGAGATATTTCAGTGGATCAATCTTGGTGACCAGCTGTGTCTGATGACTGAGCATAAGTGTCATAGTTTTTGGGACACAAAGACAATAGTAAGACATGCATGTTCAATGTATTTGTAGTTCAGCTCATACCTTATCAGTGTGTGACTAATGTAATAGATTGCTCTTTCTTTTCCTTCATGATCATTAATGTCTTTCAATGAATAGGTGTCACGAGGACTAGTGTTGACAGAAGGTAATCTTTGATTTGCTGAAAGGCCTCTTGACATTTATCTATCCATACAAATACCCTTGCGCAACAGATACTGAAATGGATGACACTTATCTACCAATTGGGCTATGAAATGCCGGATAGATTGTACTCTATCTTGCAAAGTTCTGAGTTCACTGATTCTTCTGGGTGAAGGCATGTCTATGATTGCTTTGACCTTTGCTAGATTGACCTCTATGCCTCTTTGGAAAACTATGTACCCCAAGATTTTACCCAATGTTACCCCAAAAACACACTTCTTAGGGTTTAATCGAACTTTGTACTCTTCCAGTCTCTTGAAAATTGTGTCTAGTACCTTCAAATGATCCTTCCTTATTGCTGATTTGGCCAAAAGGTCATCTACATAATCCTCCATTATTTTGTGCATCATGTCATGGAAGATTGTGGTCATAGCCCTTTGATATGTGGCACCTACATTTTTGAGACCAAAGGGCATGACGTTCCACCAGTATGTACCCCATGGGAAACTAAATGCCGTTTTGTGTTGATCCTCAGGAGCAATGCAGATTTGATTATAGCCAGAGAAACCATCCATGAGGGATAGCATCTCATGTCCTGCAGTTAGGTCAACTATGATGTCAATGTTGGGCAAAGGAAAGTCATCCTTTGGACATGCTTTATTTAGATCTCGAAAGTCTATACATACATGAATCGGCCCATTTGGCTTTGTCACCGGCACTAGGCTGGAAATCCATTCAGCATAATCTATAGACCTTATGAATCTAGCATCCAGTAATTTCTTTAACTCGGCCTTGACCAATAGAGCAACTTGAGGGTGCATTTTGCACAACTTTTGCTTAACTGGTTTAGCATTGGGTAATAGTGGCAGATGATGTAGAACCAGTTTGGGGTCCAATCCTGGCATGTCAGTATAGGACCATGCAAAGTTGATTTTTCATTCTGCAAAGAATTTATGAAATTTTGGTTTCTCTTTGTCATTCAATGATGCAACAAAGAGGACCATCTTGGGATCCTCTACAGTTGAAATGTTATCCTCTATTGTGTCCTCAATAAGCATGGTCGATTTCTCCTGTTGCATGCAGAGGAAGTCTAGTCCTCCATCTTTGGGCACCTTAGAGAGGTTTTCACCCACAGATATGTCCTTTATTTTTACTATTTTATTGTCAAGAGGTTCCTTTCGGTTTTCACCTAGAGACGTTTCATTTTTTACTTTATTTTTACTTTTACTTTTGCGACTAGAGGATTGAATAGTCTCGCCGAAGTATGAAATGCAATCTAAATCAATAGAAAATCTTGATTTGTGGTCTCGACTGGGTATGCCTTCTCTTAGTCCCATAAATTCAGCAATTGCCTCATCATTCTGAAATGTATCTAACACTGGCGGTCCTTGTTGGTCCCAATCGACTAGCTCAGGGTAAACCAAGGAAATGCCATCATCAATGCTTGTAAATTGTGGTGAGGATGCGGACAACATGTAGACAGACTCTGTGATGTTGTATATGAGATTATCTTCATCCAACTCGACATCGGACTCTATCCAATATTCTCCTTCACTAGTGTCATATTCATTGTCAAAATAGGGAGTGAAGGTTTTAGAGCCCTAGTTGTCAATGTCGTCTGATACCTCAGATGGATTGGATTGATGGGGTTCAGATGATGGGTGTTGTATGACATGAGAGGTGGTAGTAGGACTTTGACTATTTGGTGCCTGTTCAATTTTGAATGTTTGCCAAAACTATTGTTTAGAGGTCAGTTCCCCTAGCTCAACAAACAAATAATCAAGAAAACCATCACTTAGGGATCATTCTGAGCCAAATTCCCACTCATGGGAGTCTATTTCGGTGAGGGTTTCCCTAGTAGTCACGACACTATCCAAAGCATGTACTCACTCATTTGAAAGTCCAAAGGTACGTCGATCATCATTATCGAGTGATCCAAACCCTAATCCAAGATGCTTCAGAATTTGAAAAGTTTCTATGGGTTCCCTTCGACCAGTTTTATTTTTTCCTAGGCCACTAGTACCGTCGTAGCCTTTGGCCTTCATTATGTCATAACCTTTGCCATATCTTTGAACTGGTAATGGGGGTAGTGTGACAGTATCCTTATAGATCCATCCTGTGATGTCAACAAGGTCTTCCTCACTCATGTCTCCCCACTTGATAAAAATTGTATTCGGTGGAACTTTGAAGGTTTCCTGAGGTTCCATTCTAAAACATGGCCGACCATAGTCCTTGGGAGACCTAGGCATTGTTGTTATGTTGTATGCTGTGTGCAGTTTGAATTCTCCACAGCCAAGGTCCTGAATTTTGACAGTGGATTCAGTCTTAGGGCTAGTGGAAGGTGGTAGTATGGTAGAAGACATGGATGGAGTGGATGTGGAAGGGTCGATATACTTGGATGATGAGGAGCCAGGTGCTTCTCGGTTAATAGGTACTCAGTTTTCAGAGATTCCCCTTAAGTTTGTACAATATTGGAAAGGGTTGGGGTCTCTCTATATGGTTACTTCTGTACCATCAAAAGGAAACTTTAGGCATTGATGGTATGTAGACGGAATGGATTTTAAGGTGTGAATCCATGGACGGCCTAGCAATATGTTATACGGTAGTTCCAAATCCAAGACCTGGCAAGTCGTGTCCATGATGACCAGTCCCACTCTAATTGGGAGAGAGACAAGGCCACATGAAGAGCGTTCCTTGTCATCATATGCTTTGATCACTATACTTTTTGTTGGGTCTACGCACACATTAGAGAACCCTAGAGCTTTAACCAATTTGAGGGAGCATATGTTCAATCCTGCTCCACCATCTACTAAAACCCATCTAACTTTGTGCTTGTGGATAAAAGTTTCTATGTGTAATGCGTCATTGTGGTTGCTTTTATGTGATGAGTAATCTTGATCCGAGAAGGTGACGTGGTGTGGCGTAGTGAGCTATCCCACCATAGTTTCAAATTGATTGACATCGATGTCCTTGGGGACCGATGACTCTAGGAGAGTTTTATCTAGGATTTCTTTGTGCGCGGGAGAGATATGAAGCAGCTCAAGGATAGATATTTGTGCGGGAGTTTTTCCTACTTGGTCAATAAGGTTGAATTGACTTTTGGGTTTCATTGTTGTGTGGTTGGGATAGGTTTTGGCTATTTAGCAGATGGAGCAGGTTGTGATTGTTTAGTAGATGGGCCTGGTATAGTGATTTTGGCTTGTCTAGCGGGAGGTAGACTAGCTATAGTGACCTTGCCACTTCAAGTAGTAGCATTAAATTGGGGTGCTCTTCTAACCGTAATGGTATTGATGTATTCATTATTAGTTTAGACATTGTTTATAATAGGTCCACCAGAATATTCGTACTTGACTTGGGCGAAGTTAGCTTGATTCTGTGGACCTGAAGTGGAAGCATTATGAGAACCATGGTCCTACAGTAGATTCTTGTGGATAGTATGATCTGAATTGGAGGCAAATTGTGATCCAACTACTTCGATGGTGTGACTTTGGATAAGATCTTGTATTATTTTTTTCAATTGTCGAAAATTAGAGGTTGTATGCCCTTTTGCTCGATGGTATTTGCAAAGTGCATTGTTATTCCACCATGCTGGTTTGAATTGTCCTGGGTCATACAATTTTGGTTTGGGAAGTATGATGACCCCATGCTGGAGGCATTTCTTAAGGACTTCTTCAATGGGTTCACCCAAATGGGTGTATGTGCGACCCCTAGGAAATTGTCTCATCTGACGGTATTGTCCCTGATTGTTTTGACTAATTTGGTTGTTTGAAGAAGTATTGGGAGGAGGTTTCAATGTCGTTGTTGGTCTATTTTGTTGTTGAACCCCTTTTAGGGCCAATACAGGACCTACAGTGTTTGCAGTCTTGGCATCGACAACACTATCATTTGTAACATGCTTATTTTTAACCCAATATTTGTTTTTGTTGGCAGATGGATTGACATTTGTGTTTTTGGCACCATATCTCAGTTCTCCTTTTGTGATAAGGGCTTTCTCAATCTGGACCCCTTTTTCAACTAATTCTGTGAAGTTTGTGCAACAATGTATTTGCAATGCAAATTTTAGGGGCCCTAGAAGTGTTTGGACAAACATGTCAACTTTTTCCCTTTCGGGGATGTCAATGTGACATCAACTAGCAAGGCTTCTCCATTTTTGAAAGAATGGGATAAATGTCTCACCAGTATCCTCTTGCGTGAGATTGCACAAGCTAGTGATAGAGGTATCCATGTCGATGTTGTACGTGTAATTTCTTATGAATTTTTGTTTAAGCTCATCCCATGTTTGGATATCCTTTTGAGTTGAAAACCATTCAAGGGCTTGACCCGCCAGACTTTTAGAAAAATTCTCATCATGTTTGTTCATAGGCAATGTCCATACAATTGGTTGCAAATTCACGAACATGCTCAATGGGATTTGTCTTGCCTCTATATTTTGTGAAGTTGGGTGACACATATCCTAGCAGAAATGGAGGCATGTATAAGCTTGTGTCAAATGGGTATACATTCAGGTCATAAGATATTTCTAATTTCTTGCCTGAAATGTACATGTTTTGGATAGTTTTCTCCATATCCCTCATTCTTTTTTTGAGGGCATCCACATCAGGGTTGTTTATGTTTCCGTACATTGGATTGCATGGCACACCATGTGTTCTTGTTTGTTGTGCATGAATACTGGTGTATTGTGGCAGTATGGATAGTTGTGGTGTGTATGACGTGTGTAGATTGACATGTTGTTGGTATTGGAAGTTATGATTGGGTTCATGTTGATGAGTATGAATGTTAGATGAGTAGGTTGGGATGTGTCCCCCAGCCATGTGTGTCGTTATTTGGGGGATGTTATGACCATGGATGTTATGGTGTGTTAATGATGTCATGGGTTGTGTTATTTGGCCACCTTGTGTAAATTGTTGATTTTGTACAAGGTGAACGTTTGTGTTTGTACCTTGGGAGGAAATGACATTTGACTGTGTTGTCGTGTTAACATTTTGTTGTTGTCCTTGGATAAATACACATCTTGTGCCTCCTCCCAAAGGATTTTGTGAAATACCACTAGACGGATATGACAAAGTTGTGTTCATGGTAGTAGATGGAGCTGTCAAGGGGGGATTGTTGTGACTTGATGACGCCCCTGTGGCATTTACTGTCATGGCATTTACTATCATGATATTTGTGGTGTTGGGGATGTTGGGGGTGTTTGGGATGTTGGGAGTGGTATGCACTGTCGTTGTGGTCCCAAAGGGAGTATTGCTCGTAGTATTTGGAAGTTGACCACTATGTGACATGTTATGTGCGTTGTTGGCATTAGGGTCAGGAGGTGTCAAATTTAGTGTGTTAACATCAAATCCTTGTGGTAACTTAGCTCCTTCACTCAAGAGCATAGCTAAGAATCTATCTCTATCTTGACGGACCATTGTTTCAACAAGTTGACAAGCCTCTGGATCTTGTGCCAATGCCTCTAATTTTTCTTGAAGTAGTTGGCCATTTTCATCTTTTTGCAAGAATTGTTCGAATGGACTGTTTGATGAGGATTGCGTTGTCGTTGGAGGTTGATTGTCTAAAAATGGATCGTAAAAGGTCCAATTTGGGCCTTGTGGAGGATTGTTGACAGTAAACGTGGGGTCTTGTCGAAAGTTTTCCATTTGTCTCTTTTATTTCTAAAGTCTAGTTTCAACCATAAATGAGATTTCTCAAATGCAAGTATGACACTACGTGAGGTCTAAGTTCAAAATGACTACTAGAATGACTAATGTTTTTGGATTTTCGTGAATAGGATATGCAATATGTAGCAATGTAAGACAAGATTATCTAGGCACTTCTATGCTTGAACTTTGTTTTCAATTTTGATTGCTAAAGGACTTTGTTGCAAATGACAAGGCGACAAGGTCTAAATGACTAGTGAGTTTTCCTAACTAGACTTTTGAGTTGGAAAAAATCTCACAAAAGAGGACAATGACTAAAAAGGGGGTTTGATAACTTAGTCCAAGAGGGCCTAATTTTGAAAACAATGACTTTGCAAAGTGTGCTTAAGATTTGCCTAATCCTAAGTATGCAAAATGTGAACCTAGGGATAATCTAATGCCAAATGTATGCAACGAAAAAGAATGAAGTATGAAACCTATGGTGATGAATGCAAACTAATGGTCAAGACATTGAGAAATTTTCAAGTTTGGTTTCCAACAGAATCTTCCTGGAAATAATGTTTGGCAAATGGTTGACAATTTGAAGACGTAAGTTGATGAATGTTAAGTTTTAAATTTTGACAGGAAAATGTGTCATTTGAAGCTGCTAATGCGTCACAGTTTATCAAATGCGGTTCATTTTTTCAATTGCGGATTTTGGACTATTAGATGCTACTTGATTTAGCATATGCAGATTTTCAGTGTTCAAATGTGTTGCGATGCCTACAAATGCGGCATTATAAGTGTCAAATGTAGTTTAACAGAGCAGTTGCATTGTAGAAAATCAGTTGTGGTTCGACATATGCGACTCAGTTTAATTTCAAAATGATTTTCTTGTCGTTTTGATGGAAATTTTGATCTGTTTGGAGAATGTTTTGTTTCTAACTATGATAAAACCAGAAAACACTTGACAAACACAGTGTTTTGAATTTAACCAAACACACATCAGATCAGCACAATCCTAGGTTAGGCCGTGACAATATTCACTAGATTCCACGCGGGTTTCCCCAACCGCATATCTATAGTGTGTGAAATCAGAAGCTTGGCTGCACGGGCTCCCCCTTACAGTGCACTCTTTTCTCAGGCCAACCAAGATTCCAACCCCCATGAAATTCCCATGGCAAGCTGATCACCTCTACTACAAACTGCGAAAGTGTGGATGCCTTCACACCGACCAGTGCTACACTAGTAAATAGAAGGATTTTGGCTTTCTATACAAGATTTTTTAGTTAGGGACCCTCGTTTGAGTGGCCATACATGGGGCAAGAGATTAATCACCATTAATGTGGCACTCCAACCTAAAGAGGTTAAGTTCAACAGGGTTTAAGGGAGTACAACTCCGTCCATATGACACATCCGCACAAGCAACCTTAGGTTTTCCCTTAAGGTTTACATTTATATACCGGTTGGGGGTAGCTTGGCTTTAGCTCCATTTCCAGTTTGAGTTGCGTTGGGGTGATGAAATCCCTAGGTAGGCCCAATTTCTAGAGTCAACGGTAACCATTTCTCTTACACCTAAGATCATCTGAAAGTATGAGGGGAGAGGATACTCCGATATACCAAGTCAGGGTAATAACAAATAAAGATGGGTCTGGTTTTCTGATCACAAGGTTTTCACCAAGTGAGAGCATACTCACCTGCCATCTTGCAAAAAAAATCAATCAAAGAAGACATGAATGTTCTTTTTAGGTACACCAAAGTTAAATGTTTGCTAATCTATGAAAACCAAGCACAATGTTTGTTTTATTTTTTCTTCAACATTCAAATCTGCAAACAAAATATTAGTAGTTTCTTTATGCAATGATCTTCCACACCTGAATAGTAACCGCCACACGCTACAAACGAAGATTAGTAACACAAAAATCTAAGCTAGCCAACATGCAGGAATGAAAAACCAGGAAATCAAAAGACCAGAAAACCATAAAAGAAACCAGAAACTAGAAAACCTAAAATCAGAATGTCAAAACTGAAAGAATTTTTTTGTTACTAGTCAGATGCGGCGCGACAGATCAGATGCATCATTCAGGACTTTGAATGCGGCACGACTGATCATATGCATCATTCAAAATATCAGTTGCAGCTTATCAGGGCTATTGCGACTCTTATGTCAGCGGATGTGTCGCGATGCATCAAATGCATCACGATGTTTTAAAAAAAAATAGTTGCATCAATCCATACCTATACCTGCAAAATAATAGAAAACACAAAAAATATACGGAAAACCAGAAAAATGGAGTCGGTTCACCAATGTAATCAAGGGATTTCTTTTAGGTTTGATTAGGAGTGTTAGCAACAAACAATAAATGACAATGAAACCCAAAGATCTTACAAAACACAAAGGAAGTAAAATACAAAATGATTATACCTGATCGTCGAGACTTCCATGATTCACTTTTGTAATACCTTCTTACCTGCTGGATGATGTTGCCCTCAGATTCGTCGTGCGAGAAAATATGCAAATGCCTAAGTCCTACACCAAGCTTTGAAGGATTTATGCTATGTCTAAATGCCTATGCCTATTACTACAATTGTCAATGTATATGCCTAAACAAATGCCAAGACTTGATCAAATGACTATTATATGAATATTGAAATTGCCTATGAAAATAAGTGTGCAAGTGAAGAAATGCCTAGAATGTCTATGTAAAATGTCAACATGTGCATGTGTAATTGAAAAGTGAGAGGAAAATGTTATTTTATAGCAAATGTCATTTTGAGTGGACGGACGAGATTAATTGATGATGAGAACCTAAAATGAGAGGTCCAGATTAAATTTGAGAATCCCTAATTAGGGTTAGGGAAAAATCCTTAATCGAACGGTCAGAATAATATCTCAGATAATTGGATCGACGGTGGAGAATAAATGAAGAAGTTAATTAAAGAAATAAAGATTTTCAAAAAATCAAGAAGATAAGATTGCCTGATTTGCGAGATTCGAAAAACCAAGAAGATAAGATTTGAACAGAAGATTCAATTTAGAAAATCAAGAATCTGCCCGATTACTTGATTTTTAGAAGATCAGATACTATTTTGAATTAAATTAATTCAAAATAATGATTTTGTGAGATAATAAATAATCTTTTTCAGATTATTTATCAAAATGGACTGATAGTTCAGATTGAGATGACATTTTAAATAATTTAATTTATTTAAAATGAGAAGAATATTAAATTGGCAATTAAATAATTAAATTCAATTATTTAATTTAGCAGATAAGACTAATTAATTAACTAAATTAATCACTTTATTTAATTAAGAAGATTAGTGATATATTAAATAAATAAATGTAATTGATTTATTTAATAATCAGGAAGAATTAAATGTAAAAAGGGAATTAAATAAATTAAGAGATTTATTTAATTAAGGGATGACTTAGAAAATTAATGACGTATTTAATAAATAAATAAAATTTATTTATTTAATAATCATGAAGAATAAATGACATGAATTAATTAAATAATTATGAATTATTTAATCAATAGTCGAATGTGGACCAAGGAAATAGTTAAATGTCTTAATTATGCTAGGATGAAAGTGGAAAAAATGAAGCTTGCATGCCTAGGTCATTTTTAAGTGTCTACAAGAGACATCAATGTAAAGAAATGCAAATAATTTTTTGGACTAGTCTAGACAACCACTAATATTGCCAACTTTTGTAATTCACATAAATATCCTCAGAAACTCTAGTGACCTGAAAAGATAGGATTGCAACATCCATGTAAAACTAACTTTGAATCCCAAAATGAAATACCATACCTTCAACAATGGAGGACTACATAACACTCTCCCAAACAAACTTCAAAGCAACTTCTTGAAGAAAAAATACTTAAGCAATATTTGTGGGAAATAATTTCTTCTAGCAACATATAATCAATTAGGAATAATAGGGGAGAGCATGAACCATACTATATACCTTTAAAAAAATCTCTCCACCATAAATAATACTTATAATCCTCATCTTAATATGTCATCATCAACTCAAATGAAAACAACTATGCTCTATACAACTTTTCTTGATATATAATAGAACATGAAATCCAACCATGAACTTCAACAAAAAATCATATAACAATGATAGCCCAAGTTGATTTCTATAGAAAATGACAACCAATTCTATCAATCTACTCTACATATCAAGTGCTAACAACAAGACATCCACAAATAATTCACTAAGTGTTGTCATCAACCACTACCAAAAAACTATTAAGCATATGTAGTAATCTTACCAAGTGCTAACATCAATGACAACCAATAGTCAGTGTTCACATCAATGACAACAAATTCCAACAATATCCCCCTTTGGAATTGATGGAAACACACTTGCTCACTCTTCTCATTTGACATCAAGCATAAAGGGAACCACACGCCTACATATAGAAGACAACAACATATTCTCTAACTTTAGAAAAAAAAGGACCAAATATCTTTAATTGAAATAGTAGCACAAACTCCACCTTTTAACCAGAACACATCCTATGTTCAACACTTCAAGCTCCCCCTAAAGTTGGCTTCGTCATCATCATATACAACATTTAGATTAAATTCTTTATTCCTCTCTTTCTTGGATGCTTTAAAAGAAAACTATTTATGTGAGGTTTCCTTATTTACATTCCTCATTACATAAGTAGTGAGAGATCCAAATAGTTCATCCATTGTAAAGTTATTCAAATCTCTAGCTTCTTCAATTGTAGAAAATTTTGTACCATACCTATGAGAAATGGATTTGAGTACCTTCTTAAAAATTACTAGTTCATTTAGATCTTCACTGATTCCTCTAATAACACAGACAATTTTATCTACCCTAAGCAAATAGTTAGCAATAATTTTCTCTTCTTTCATCTTTATGTTTTCAAACTTTATTTCATGTGTTTGTATCTTGGCTTGCCTTATCATCACGTTCATAGATGCTTTGATGTTTTTCCAAATATGCTTAGTTCTAGACTTCCAATTCATTACTTTGATCTCTAATACCTTAGGATCACTTATGAAACTAAAGATAAAATTAACACAAGAGAGTAGAGAAAGAGTATAGATTGCTTGATTATGGTACAAAAATGGTGAAATGATCAATAATGGATTAGTGATAATAATTACATAATGTACATGTGTTCTTACTCATATAGGAAATTTTAAGAGATATAACAAGACAATATTATAACAAGTGTCTTAATTCTATGTCATGATTCAACTAAATATAAGATCACTTATGTACTAGTGAATTCTATAAATATTCCTAAATCCATAAGTAAACTTAAAATATGAACATGTGCGAATAGGACCTAACTAATAAATAGATAGATAATATTCCTTGTTCACACTGTAAGGTGGAACATAATAGGAAATACCCCTATTCATGTCAAAAGTAGTAACCAAGGTTATTATTATAGAATGATATATGAAGTAAATCAAAGTCTCCATCAGCATATATACAAATTCATAACACATTTTTTGATATATATAATGAGGGATGAAGTTCGAACCAACTTACCAAGTCATCAATGTAGTTACAATGTTATTGCTAAACCTATATGTGATAACCAATTCTAACATTAGACCCCTAGATATTTGTAACATATAGTTTGATAGAACCTTTGTATATTATTATAAGGATGTCTACAATACAAACAAAAAATTAATTAATCATCAAAATTCCTAAAAAATATATAAATGAAACACTAAATAAGAATTCAAATTCAAATTAAAAAGGGAATTAAGTCTATATGACAAATTCTCATTACTTTTGAAACCTCCTTCAAATAATGTGTAATTTTATTTAAATTATGAAATATTTTTAAGATAATACAAAGGAATAGATAATAATAAAAAAAAGTTTAGAAACATGGTTGTAAAAGTGGAGAATTTGAAAGGAAATGACATGGCTCATTAGTTTAGCAATCACAAGTGTCAAAATAAAAGGATAGACACATTATTTATATCTCAATACCTTTCCATACAATTTATGAGGATTTTATCAAAGTCCCTTAAATAAAAACTCTACATCAACCCCATCCCACCACTTGTCATGGGGAACCATAGTGGATAATAAGGTTTAATTAAATGGGTTAGAAAGAAACCCCTTTCAATCAAAATTTGATGTGTTTTTTATGAAGTTGTTGTTGTTGTTGTTCTATTTTCTCTAAATGCAGGACATACTATTGTTTTTATTAAGTTAATCACTTCTTACTAGAGCTATGAACCAAAAAAAAATTTAGGACCCTGGAACCTTTTACATGAAGAACAACAAAAAGGAACATGGAGAAAAAAGAAAGAAATAAATGGGTAAAATAGATCCCAACCAACAAGCTACATAGGGGACATCAAGGCTCAATTATTCTTTTGATTGGAGAAAAGAATCATGGGATGGTTTTGGATAGAAAGCAAAACCAACCACAAAGCCAAGAAAATAGTCAAGGTAGTTTGAAGCTAAAATTTATCAAAGGCCTTTGAAGAGGGGTAGGAAAGGAATGAAAATTTATACCATTGTTCAAAGGAGGAATCATAGTTGAAAAAATCTCAATCATTACTTTGATTCTTCTTTTATCCTTGCATGAACCACCAATATTACCAATGTAGTATATTTGAGTAGTTTCCAACAGCTTCCCATTATAATGAGGATGAGGACATACCTCATCATTTATATGATGATCTCATTAGAGTGCACATTTTCTTTGATATCTTGTCATAACAAGGAGAAAAATGTAGCGTTATGGAAGTGGAACATCCAAGAGGCCTCATAGTAAAGTTCCTACTCCTAAACACCCAACTTGGAGCACAACTTAACACTATCAAGTAACTCTAAACCAATTTCATCACGGACATAAAATATAGAAGAAAGAAAACTTTTTTTTGATTTAGTGACATTGTCAATAGTAATAAACTAACCAATACCATTAATAATACCATGAATGATGCTTTCATCCCAAAACTTCAAAAAGAGCTCAGAGAGACAAACCCAAATAGGAACCATGTTAACTTGATAGAATCAAAACCAACAATCCATCTTACTAAAAGAAGAAAGGTATTACCAAGTAACTAGGGACCTCACTGAAGAACATTGGTGTAGTTCTCAATGGATTGGAAGGAGAACAAGAGGAAAATGTTCATCAAGATTGTCAAACATAGTAGACCAAGAAAATAATTGAAGGTGGCAAGTTGTATATAAAATCCATTTTTGGTCTATGACAATAGAATATCCCATTAAAGGAAGACCACAGGTAGACTAAAGCTCGATCTACCTATGCATTATGAAAATTTAGTGAAATAGAAGCATGGCGTATCTCAATAGAGGAGTTATCTCTAACACCACAAACCTACTAAATATAAAAAGGATTAGAAGGCTTCACCAAGGTAATCCCTAATGAGGTCATCCCCTCTATCGACTTGAGAGACAACTTGTGGTAGGAACCCCTTACTTAGGCCAACAAAAAAAATGAAGGAACTAACCTCTACTATAGAACAAAAAAGATGTAATATGTTTGAGATATTGACCTAGGGATTACTGATATCCCCATCACCACAATCTAGTGAGCACACTCCCTATCGAGGAGGAGAACTTGGGTCTACCCTAGTAGAGAAAAAACTAGCCCTAAAATTAAAAAAATAAGAAAACAAAGGAGTTGAAGACTCAACAACCACCTAGGGAGGAAACCCATTTCATGAGATCAAGTCAAAAGAAAAATTTGGATCTTCTACATCCTACACACTTTCACAAGCCGCATGGAAGATAGGATAAGAACCCAATAGTTGTGCCTTGAAAAGAATGTCCATCAGTAAATTGTTATCATCACCATTTTCCTATGAGAAGTGCACATATTCATTTATTGTTTCCTCTTCTCCATCATCCTCATCCTCATTTGATTCAAATCCTACTCTTTCACTCCCATTCCCTCTCACCTCTACTCCCACTCCAACTTCATTTAATTACGATAAGTGGAAATATTAGTTATGGCATACTATTGTCCTTCTACCTTGAATGTACATAAGAGAAACCATAATATATTTGTTGTTGGACCTCCTAGTTGTTGTAGTTCTTTCCCTTGATGTCAAAGAAACACAAAGACACTAGATGACATGAATTTGACAGGAATATATACTATAACATCACTTAAAATTTCATTTCATACATGGGTATGACATGTTGATACAGTATGACAATGCATTATATAGGTTGATGGCATATTGTGGTCTGTTCTATCCATGTGGTTTATGTGATACATGTTGATACCTGATTAGATTTCAATGCAAAATTCAATGTGCCACTGATAAGGGGCTTAATATCCTATCAATGAGTCCATTGATCAGCCATTAAGATTTTATCATTCACATAATACACGAGACATTTATTTTCTAATACAAACAATATCAATTTGTATCTTGTAATAAGGTATCATTACAAGATCATGTTTCACCTAGATGGCATATAAGGTGCAATACTTTTGTTATCTTCAAAGGTAATGGTTTTTCCTTGATTATCATTGACATATGGAATTGGATAAGTGTTGTTTTGGTTTTTCATGGTCCACACCTTTGTTTTGAGTGGACCTCATACTCCTAATGAGTATCGAGCACATGAGGCAATTGAAATATTTTGGTTTAAATCATAGATTTCATTCCATGTGAAAAAGGCATAAAAAGAAAGGATAACTTGGTTGGTAAGTTTCAGGGTCTTGATATAGGTTAAAGACATTTTTTCATATTGTATTTTTCACCAGCCCTTTTAGGTCTAACCAGTTCAGCAGGGTAAGGGTGTATAGAGTAGAAAAACAAAAAAAAAATTGTGTATTATGCAAAGTTTAACATTGGTGAATGGATCAGATAGTTTTCACCAAGTAAAGGAATCTTTGAAGACAAAGATCTCTCTCTCGGCTAGGGCACATAATAATAGTTAGAATGGTGGTGGAGGTGTTGAGGTAGTGACTTCAGTGATATGAAGCAAGGGTGAATAGGTGCTTTCATTCCTTAACCTTGATAGCTCTCGATTTATCTGAAATGGTAAAGGCTAAAATGTTCATTAACTTTAAACTTTTTTTCGTTTGATAAATAGTGTTGTGTTTATTTTAAAATGGTGTTTCATTAATTTGTAACTATTTCTTTTGAAACCCTAGTTAGTTTTTAACAAAAGCACAAAACCATTTTATGATTAAGGATTAAAGTACATACAAATTAGTTATGAAGATGGTAGTTTGTTTTTAGACACAGTTTGAATATAGTTTTCTTGTTGGTTATAAGCTTGAACAGGGGGAATTTTTGAAGACAGTTAACATGTGGGATTATCTGAAAGATGGTTGATACCGATTAATGGCTCTTTCAGTTATGTGTTCAAATATGAACAACCCTGAAGGCTATAAAATCTTTTCTAGATTCCAGGTTTCGGTTGGTTGAACATAATGCAAAAATCACATAGTCTGTAAATTTGATATTCATCCTTTATATTTGTTATGTTAAAAAGATCTTGAGTAAAATGAAAAGATCTATTTGTGAAAGGATTGTGCACAAAATAGTAAAAAATACCTAGTATACTATATGTTTTAAAGGTTCCATCTTATGAATCTTTGGGACATATACTATGTTAGTGTAAAAGTGTTGTAATGTTTTGTAGAGAAACAAAGTGATCCTTTGTAGTTGAATTCTTTATTGAGAAATGTATGATGAAGTGCATGCTGTTGAGGCATTTGTTTGTATGCTAGTGAGGAAAATGTGTAACCAGTGAGGTTCTTTGGTCAGTGAGGCCATTTTTTCTAGTGAGGCATTGTTTTATAGCTAGTGAGGCATTTGAAATCTATGAGTGAGATAATATAGCTAGTGAGGCATTTTAAATCTATCAGTGAGATAGTATTTCTAGTGAGGCATTGTAAGAAGAAAGCTTTTTTGACTAAGCCAATGAGGCATCATTTTTGGAGTGGTTTTTCTACCCCTAAAGGGTTTTCCACTTGTCAAATTCTTTGTATTATGGTCTCATTGCTTTGATGTGATCACATTTCAAGACTATGATGATCTTTGGTTTGCTTTGATACTTCTTATTTCAGTTCTTTAATGATTGCATTCAATTCATGAATGCATTTATCATTGAAATGTTAAGAGCATAAATTATTCAATGCTTTTTCAAGGAAAAAGCTAAAATTTGTCTAAGACACAGATTCACCCCCCTCTTAGTTTCTTGTTTACTCGAACAAGTGGTGTTAGAGCCAAACCCTTGTTTTAACAAGCCTAATCGATTTAAGGGTCTCTGGCATTGGAGTGTTGTGTGTGATATGACAAAAAGCATAAGGAATAAGAATAAGAAAGAAAAATCGTAACCTACAAAATTAGAAATGCCTAAGGAGAATCCACAGCCTATATAAGAGAAAAAAATATAATATAGAATTTGATGGATTTGTGATTGAAATGAATGAATTAGATATAGAAGAGTGTGAAATTGATTTTGGGTATGTGCAGGATCATCATAGAGAAAACAAGCCCTTAAGTGGCAAAAAATTTAGAAAAATTAGAGTTAGGCAACTTGATGTAAAAATTTGAATAAGTTATCTATATTATTCTAAAAATATGTAAGAATAGAATTGTAGCAAAATGAATGTAGTTTCTAAACTACTAGGTTTATTTAAAAAAATTAAAAATCTATTTGGTGAAAATTTGAAATTTTAATGCAGTAGTACTTAAATTTCAGGGAAAAAATAAGAAGTGTCTATCTGACCACCCTAACCACAATAAAATGATAATATTTTTCTATAATATTTTATATATAAGTAGAGGACTCATGTCCCAATGTGATGCATATTTTTTTGTAATTTTTTCCAAGTAAACAATTAATTATTATTATTTTATTACAAATTTTAAAAAATATAAAAAACTTGTATGTTTGACCACCTCAACTTGGTCAAAATGTCATGAAATTCATTTTTTTAATCCTATAGTATAAAGCATAGAATATGACACATGTTTCAAATTCAAAAAATGTGATACCATTTAAAAACTATAGATGTTTTTCAACCAGCCTTTCAATCAGGGCTTTAGTTGTAATCCAAATAGAAAATGACTAATAATTATTTATTAAATTCAAAGTAAAGTATAATTTATATTGGTGGAAATATGAGAATCTCCTTTAAAAACCCTTTTTTTTGTTTCATCAATTTTGGGTAAAAAAAAAGTTGCCAACCACATATCCTACACATACCCATCATATCACCACTTTTTGGCCAATCATGATCCTACAGATACCCTTTTGTGGGATAGTTATGTGCTGTCCTAGATGAGATTAAAAACTTGGGAAAGAGAACCAAAGTTTAAAAGACCAAATTCAATAAGAAAAAGCCTCCGAGAATAATACAAAGATAAAAGAAGACAACTGTTAAAGATTAAAATCTGAAATCAGTTCATTGAAAATTGAGATTGAAGATTCTAACATGTTAATCACCTTGAAAATAGAGGTTGAAGAAGGAAAGAGAATAGTAGAGAAAACTAAATCAAATTTGGAAGTTAAAACTATTGAATGCCACAAACATGAAAGAGAAATAGTCTCTGTTAGAACTAATCTTGAGACTATTAGAAAGCAGTTAGAAAAGATTCAAAAGTTTGATAATAGCATCAACAAGTTAAATGAAATGATAGGCAAGCAAAAACAACATGAAGATCCTACTAGTTTAGGATATGAGATAGGCAAAAATTCTTCAAATTAAAAGGAGCCAAAACAAGATATAGTCTTTGTATCTACAGATGGAAAAGTGTAGAATTTTAAAGTTACACAAACTACTAGAAAGAAAATATGTGACACCCCTCTGATTTGTTATGTTTTCTTGATAGCTCAGATACTTTGTTAGACTATGTTTTATGTTGTTATTCTATCACTAACAGTGGAGCGATGATAGATTTTATTGATGTGATTAAACATTATATGCATGATGATTATGTTAATGTGCTTTATGGATGCATAGATGCTTAGTTGTGATGACATTGATATATTTGCTTATTGTAGTTTAATTGATATATTATCTCATCAATTGATGTGACATTGTATTGGTGAAGAGAATAGTATTGCATCACTCGCTTGTGAGTGCCCTGTGATTTCCATGATTCTCTCTTCACAGTGTGTATGAATTACTATATGTATACATGTGCGACATTTGCTTGTTTACAGGATTGCAGGTACAGGACATTAGCTTCACCTAGTTTCATAGGTCTGAGTGTGTCCACTACTCAATGGTAATATTGGGAGATAGTAACAGGCTACCTAGTCATACCTTTACCTTAGTATAGTGTGTCATAATTTTGAGTTTGGTCTAAGTTTTATCATTGTTGTTCTGAGTATTTTATTATTGTGCAAATTTAATTTGGTAGATTAAATGTGTATTTAATTTAAATATTTAATTAAATGAATTATTGTTGTAAGGGATTTAGAATAAATAATTAAATTAATTAATTTAATTGGTTATGTTATTGAGTAAATTTTCTTATTAAAGATAAACAATAAAAATTAAATAAATAAGAATATTTAAATTGGTTGCAATTAGTAAATTGTATTATTATATTTAAATGCATGTAAATGGAAAATATCTGAGTTGTTGAAGAAAAGATATTTTGTTTAAGATAATTGGGAGTTAGAAATTTGTTACTAATTGTTGAAAATTCATTCTCGGAAGAGGGATTAGGGAAAAGAAAAGAAAGTTGTTTGACGAGAGTTTTTGTGTGGGTTGAAAAATTGGTGAGGAAATTGTGGATCTCTCACAAGATTTGTTTGAGAATTTTACTGTAGAATTCTTGGCTGTGTATTGTGTGTTTCCTGGGAAGAGGAAAATTTATTGGAGGAATTTTTGGCTACAATGGCAATTCGAAGTTATAGAGAAGCTCAACAATAGTTCTTGAGGCAACAGTTCTTCTGGAATAGGCAACAGTTTCTTCTGGAACAGGTTCCTTTATTGTTTTTGTGAATTTTGTATTGGAAAGTTATTTTAATTACTGTAATACAAATTGGAAATGTTTAGGAAAGGATTTTTCAATATTGTAGAAGTTCTTTTTCTTTCTTTTTAAAATATTTCCGTGAGAGTGAAACCTCTATAGAAAATAATTAAATATCTTTTGTGTATTTGTTCATTCAAAATAGATTGCTACAAAAAGAATTATAGTTCTTTGTAGAAAATCATTATTATGTTTAGTTTCCTATTTCTTTTAATTTTCTGGGAAAATGAAACCTCTGAGCTTTCCTGTAGAAAAAATTCTTCTATTAAAAAAATTATTGCCCAATTTTAACCAGTGCTTGGATTAATTCATATTTAAATATATATATATATATATATATATATATATATTTATATTTATATATATATATACATATATATTGAAATATATATGTACATATACATATATATATTTAATATATATAAATATAGTATTGGATTTTAAACAATGAAAATTTCCTGAAGAAATTTTAGATTAAACGAAATTGGAAAAAAAGTTAGAATTTAAATCATACAGTGATCCAATTTATAGAAAATCGTAGGGTTTTATGTTTTTTTTTAAAAAAATATATTAAATGTTTGTGAGGGCTGGGGAGTTACCCCCACCACCGACCTTCCCATATGGGAGATGGCAGGGAGGGCAGTGCCCAACACTGTCTTCATAGGCAGTGCTGGAGCGGCCAACACTGCCGACCCCATAGTGGGAAGGGCTCGACTATATTGAGTTAGCCTTGGTGCGTATGCATAGTTTCACCTTTTTTTAATGGTTACTTTTTAATTAATAAATATATATTATATTTATGTATGTGTATATATATATGTAATTATAATATTTGATTTGGAAAAGTATAATTAATTTTATAATTAGATAATATATTTATATGTATATATATATAATTATATATATATATATATATATTAAATATATGTATTTAATGCATGAGTAATTTAATAATATTTACAAGCATGATTAATTTAATGAAAAAAAATTGATTTATTTTATTGAGGAAATTGAGTTAATTTTATGAGTAATTGTGAAGATTAGTAGATAGGCAGTTAGTTTTCTTGTTGTTAATTATATGTTGGAATTATATTTAAATGGTGCATTTTAACTATGCGGAATTGATTTCAATGGATTTAGGAAATCCGAAGAATAGTATTGGATTATGTTCTTGAATTATATTTGAAAACACGTGTTTCGATAATTGTGTACTGGGGGGAAAGTATTTGTCATTATGTGAATCTAAGTCTTCCAGAGTTGTAATGGTAAAGAGGGTTGTTGTAACTTTAGTTCACCCTTTTGAGATTCTTGGGTAGTGCATGTATTGGGTTTCTGTATTGGACATCCGTAGGGATGTGTTACCTTTTGAAGTGTATTGGTTATTGTTGTTGTTTTGTTTTTAGTGCACAGTCTACCCTTGGCATGTGGTTTGAGTTATGTGTTGTCGATAGCGGAGTGGCTTTCAGTTAGGGCCGAGACACAAAGTGGTCCTAGGACAACTTATGTGGGAGTCAGTATAATGAAGTGGGAATTAAATAATCTATTAGCTTAACACATATAACAAGATATTTAGCCTTGCTCATTGGCTTAAGGGCTTGTATGAGATTTGAGATGAGTCAGGAAGGCCTGGAATGACTAGATTGTTATCTTGTCTTCTTGAAAGATAACCGATTCTGCACTAGTGTGCATGTGGGGCCAGAATCATGAGAGGTTACTAGGATAACCGTAGAGGGGGGGCCCTTTGGATAACCAATGCAACCTTTGTGATGACACTCCTCCTATGTCAACAGTCAATTTATTGTATTGTGTTGGTAATTGATTTTGTAGTTCTGGAAGCAATGTGACCCTAATTCTTGTTGTCTATTATGTGAGTATTTTTGTATATTGCCTGTCTCTAGAGGTAATAGGTTGTCTTGATTTCCTGTTACTATCTCCTAGCACAGGGGGTTGGCCCTATGAGTACTAGATGGTTGGGTGGCATGCATCTTACACTGTTGAGTTTCTCTTCCTAGTTGTGATGGCAGGATCTTCTTGTTCGAGGAGCTCATGTGGTTCTCTGGAGTTGTTCTTCTCCTTCTTCATTGTAACTGTGGATCCATATGTATAATTGTAATACCTCATTTGTATCGAGGTGAACCCTTGTGGTGTAATTGTAATAATATTTATGATCTATTCATTATTGGATTTAATGGTGTTGTATCCATGGAAATATGTTCATTACATTTCTATGTGTTAGATTTATCTTGCAATGGTTTAATGTGTGGTTGTAAGTTATATCTTGAGTTTAATATTCTTATGCTATGGTTGGTTTAATTTATAAGTAATGGTGTTCATATGTAAACACATTACATATCCTAGAGGATGCATGTGGTTAGACTAGGATACTTTACTCATCTTTTTTAACTTTTAAGAAAAAAATTAGTTATGCTTCCACAGTTTTGCATCGTCCTCTAGGTTGCAGGACAAGGTTTGACACTTGGTATCAGAGCCTAGGTTTAAACATTGGGAACTCTGGGTTAATGTTGGAACCATTAAGTTTTTTTTCCATAGGATTTAAGTTGCATATCTTGTCTTACACCTTGGTGTGTTTGTGCAAGATCATGCCACCTAGGAGAGGTCGAGGCCGTGGTCATGGTCGAGGCCATGGTCATGGTCGAGGAGGTAGACACAGGGGTAGTTAGCAAAACTCATCTTCGCATGTTGCTCATGATTTAGACCATGAGGAGCTGGAGGCTTTTCAGAAAATTATGGAAGGTGGTGTTCAGGATTCTGGTCCACCAGGGATTGAGGGCGCATAGTTGTGTCAGTTATTGGAGGAGACTCTTGCCCATCTTGGGCCAAGGTAGGAGGTAGATCAGATTTTTGTTAGAGAGAGAGAGGTACCATCTCAATCTAATGCTATTGTAGCTACACATATGAGGGATTTACTTAGAGCTTGACCTCCCATATTCAATGGATCAGGCAACAGTTTAGAGGAAGAGACCTAGCTGATTGACCTGAATCGATGCTTTGCTATGCACCCTTATGGTAGCAATACTAGACCTAGATGTGTGATTATGCACCTGAGAGGATTTTCCTCCACATGGTGGAGATTGGAGGAGCAAAATCTCCATATTGATATTGGTATTGTGTCTTGGGAGATGTTTCTTGAGAGGTTCCATGTCAAATTTCTCTCAAATCATTGATTTCAACACCGTGGGGATGAGTTCCACACTCTATGGTAGATGACTATGTCAGTGGAGTTGTATGAGTGTCATTTTTACGAGCTCAAATAGTACACATGCATAGGTGATGACGAGGGCATGTTAGTGCAACACTTCCTTAGGGGCTTAAATGCTTGAATTATTAGAGGTGTATGTGTTTTTGAACCTAAGACCATGGAGGCGGCGATGGATAAGGCTAGACTTATTGAGGAGAATTTGGCTATGGCCTTAGGTGGTCATGTTGGAGTATAGGTTGGTAGAACTTTAGCCATAGGGACTAGTGCACGCAGTGGATAGCCATAGGGAGCTAAACCACCTAGGGCACAATAGGCACCAGCACAGAGTGGCCAGTACCAGAACTCTTAGGAAAATGAAAGGATTTTCCACCTAGACAGAATGATAGATATCATATAGAGAGTGATCAGAATTGGAGGCATGTTAAACGCTTCAATAATCCACAACTAGCACAGAGTTTGCAATCTACCTTTAGGGGTAGTGTTCAATAGTCTAGTGCACCTTCTGCTGGTAGGGGCTATGGTAGAGGTACTAGGTGTTTCGCTTGTGGCCAACAGGGTCACATAGCTCAGCAGTTTCCCAATAAGGGCATGTCAGGATATACACAGAGGCCAGCAACATCAGAGCCGACTATAGGGGATGCAGGTAGAGGACACCGTGTATTTGATACGGTTGATAACCACTAGGCTAACCAATAGAGTACAGTGGTGGAGACTACAGGCATGTTGCAAGGTAACCAGGTTACCATACTGTTTGATTCAGGAGCCTCTGACTCACTTATTTCATCCTCTATTGTGGCACGTGATAGACTGGGAGCAATGAGGCAAGAGGGTAAGTGGCAGGTTGAGCTAGTATCTGATGCTAGGGTTGTAGTACATTCCTTTGTACCGAATTGTAGACTAGAGATTGGTTCTTTCTACACCACTACAGATCTCTATGTTATACCATTAGGTTCTTATAACATAGTGTTAGGGATGGATTGGCTTAATACACATAGGGCCATGATTGATTGTCGACGCAAGTTGATACTATGTAATGATGCATCTAGCAATGAGGTAGAGTTAGTAGGGGTCCAAAGGCCTATATCTCTGAGAATGATCTCAGCTTTTCAATTGAGAAGATGTGTTCAACAGGGGTGCCAATTATTTGTTGTTATAGTAGATGATTTGGAGATGGGGGATAGAGAGGAGAAGTTGTCCATAGATAGCCACCCCATACTTTGACAGTATGCAAATGTTTTTCTAGATGATATTCTGGGGATGCCACCTCAACGTGACATAGACTTCAAGGTGGATCTTTTACCTGGTTCTGAACCCATTTCATGAGCACCTTACCGCATGATGGCTCAGGAGCTTAAGGAGCTCTGCCTACAGCTTGAGGAGTTGTTGGAGAAGGGGTTCATTCACCCTAGTGTATCACCTTGGGGAGCACTAGTGATCTTTGTGAAGAAGATGGATCTCTTCATCTTTGCATAGATTACTGACAAATAAATAAGGTCACCATCAGGAATTGATACCCTCTACCTAGGATAGATGACTTGTTTAATTAGGTCAAAGGTGTAACAATCTTTTCTAAGATTGACCTCAAGTTAAGATACCATCAGTTGTGGATTGTAGAGGCTGATATTCATAAGACAATGTTTCACACATGATACGACCACTATGAGTTCATAATGGTACCGTTTGGGTTGATGAATGCACCATCAATATTCATGAGTCTGATGCATGGAGTTTTTCATATGTACCTGGATAGGTTTGTAGTGGTATTCCTTGATCACATTTTGATTAATTCCAGGATGCTTGAGGAGCATGAAGAACACTTGAGGCAGGTATTGCAGTGTCTGAGGGATAATAAGTTGTATGCCAACTTGTCTAAGTGTGAGTTCTTCAAAATTGAGGTCAAGTATGTAACACCCCTCCATTTTGGCTCTTTGATTGACAATGTTTTTCTTTGTTATGTTGTTTCTATTTGTACTTTGACTTTGGTACTTTGTTACTATTTGATTGCGAACTGTAAAGCGATGTGAATGTTATATTTTGATGTGATGGTATTTTACTCTTATGTTATCATTATGGCATGTTTTGGATTAACTTAGCAAATATTTGAATTAATGATGATTTATGCTTTTGATCATATTATTGATGTTAGAATCGTTAGTTAGTAATTTTGTATTGGTGAAGGGGACAAGATTGTACCACTTGCTTGTGAGTTCCCTACGATTTTGAGATTTCCTCTTCACAGTGTGTTTGATCATATTATGTATGTATGCATGTTCTATATACTCTTTGTTCACAAGTTGATAGGTACATGACATCGATTCTACCTGCTTCATAGGTTTGAGCATGTTCATTGGCCAATGACACTCGATTGGGAGATAGTAGCTATATTTTTCGTGCCCAGTCATCACCCTAGTCATAGTGTGTCATCGGGTTGAGTTGCTTCCTTGTTATTCTCTCTCCTTGTTTTCATTTAAATTGCAAGTGAAAAAGGTAGTCAAATGGCTTTATGTATTTAAGTTGTTTATTAAATTTAATTGGTTACAATGTTATAAATGTTATTTAATTTATTCATTAATTTAATTTAATTAATAAAATGATCTAATATTGGATTAAATTTATTTTATTGATTAATTAAATTAATTATGTTGAAATAAATCAAGTTATTCATTTTGGAAATTATAATTGTTAAATCCTCTTTGAAATGAAAATCTAAAAGAGTGTTAAGTGATTCTTTGAAAAAGAAAATTTTAAAAGTTTAAATTCTTTTTGGAGATGGAAATTTTAAAGGTTTCAAATGCTTTTGAAAAGAAATTATTAAAGTTTTAGATTCTTGTTGAATGGAAATTTAAAATTAAAATAAAGAAAAAAGTCATGTTGAGAGAAATTTGTTTTTAGTTTTAAATTTCAAAAAAATTCAAAATATCTCCAAATTTGCAATAACTATGGGGATAAGATATTTTAGGGTATTTGACCAAATTTGGGGAAGAAAATAAAAAGGATTTTCATACTTGAAATTTGGCTGGGAGAAAATTGAAAGGAGACTTCATGATTTGTTGATGCACTTTGGATTGGAGTGAAGTTTTGGAAAGATTTTTGCAGCCCAACACCAGATTTCTTCTTCATGGTCTTGTTCCAGCTTCTCATCACAGGTTCCTTCATGTTTTATTGTTTTGAAAATTTCCTTTTCAATTTGAAAACTTGCTTGGATATCATTTTGAAAATCTGGTTAAAATATTGAAACAATTTAGAGATCTTGAAGAAAAGCAATCTCTTTTAGCAAAATTTTTCCAAATTTTAATAGAAAATAAAAAGGAAACAAAAGAAAATTTAAAAATCTCTCTGTTCAATTTGGGGAATACCCAAAAATTTATATCATGATATTGTGCTTAAAATTCTCCTTCTTAGTTTTCTCCTCAAGAAAATTTTCCCAATCTGGTTTCTAAAAAGGAAATATATATATATATATATATATATATATATATATATATATATATATATATATATATATATATATATATATATATATTGTTATGTTTGAAAATTAAATTTTCATTCAGAGAAAAGTTTTGTGAAATTTTTTATAAGAATTAAAAAAAAAATTTGTGTCCTTTTTTCGTCTAGGAATGCCCCTGAAACAGGGGAGTCTGGTTTTTTTATTTAAATTAAAAAAATTTATAATTGTTTTTTTTTAAGTTTGTATTTGTGGGGGTTGTGAGGTTGCCCCCATAGCTACCCCCACAGGCAGCGACTCCCCACATGGGGAGGGGCTACACAACAGCCATTTTCCTTTATTGTTTTTTAATTAATATAAATTTTGTTTTATATATATTTTATATATTTTATATAATATATATTATATATATTTTATTTAATTATAATATATATATGATATATATTATAGAAATATATATGTATATATATACTTAATTATATATATAGTTTTTTAAAAAAAATTATTACTATTATTTTAATATATATATATATTTTAATTGATTGTGAATTGAAATTGTTTTTTTAAAACAAACAATTATTTAAATAATATTTATATAATTAAATATATACATTGAGTATTTAATTGCATATATATGTATAATATATATTTATATTTTAAATATATTGATTTTGAGATGCTTATTTTATTTTAATAGATGCACAAATTGATTTTATAATCAAATGATTTATTTAAAGATTTGATTTTGACTATTATTATTTTTTTTTAGACTACAGGAATTGGGTAGCACGACCCCCTATAAACTGCAGTGCGCCTGGTAAACTTTTTAACGTGACCAGCGGTGCTGGCGCGACACGCCCTCTGGTACCACGGGATGGGGGAGACTAGAACTCATGACCAGCAGAGCCGCAACGGAATTACTTAGCCAACCGAGCTAGGGCCCCCGCCCTTTGATTTTGACTATTATGAATAATCAAGAAAGCATGAAATTAAATGGTTAGATTTAAATTTGTCAATGTTGCTCATGTAATCTATTTGCTCTTGAGTGGTTGTAATAATGTTAATTATTTTTATGATTACGTGCAATATGCAATTGATGTGCTTGGATTTAGGAGATCCTAAAATAGGGTATTAAACAGTTGTCAAATTGTCTTTTCATCATGTGATATCTCTCTCTCTTTCTTGATGTTGGGAAAATGGGGTTATCTATCTATGTAAGTCTTCTAGATGGGGTATTTAATTATTTGGGGTTGTCGTAATATGTTAGTCAACCTCTATTTTTCCTTGGGAGGTGTGTATAGTGGTATCCTGTTGTCTTACCCAGTTTTCTCGAACAGGGATGGTTTGTGCCTCCTTTGGATTAGGAGTGGCTTATGTGGTTTGTGCCTCCTTTGGAAGGAGTGGTTTATGTATTTTGTAGCCTCCAAGTGTTTGGAGTAAGTTTCATTATATGTTGACTCCTAGAGTTGGAGTGATTGTTCTTCTAGTTTGTATGCACTTTGACACCCTTGGTGATTGGTTTTTTTGGGTATGTCATCAATAGGAGGGTGGCTCTTTGTGGGGGTCCAACACACAAAGGGGTGCCAGAGTAACTCACTTAGGGTTTTAAGAAAGTGACAACTTAAAAAGAAATAATGAAAAACTCTTAGACTAATTAAGATAATTAATGCCTCTCTCATGACTCATTCGCTTTTAAGGTTTGAGATGAGACGAGAAGCTCAGTTTGTATGGGGGTCTAGCGGATGGTAGAGGCAAGCCAAGGTAACCCCGAAGTGGGATTCTGGTAGCCTAGGAAGGTTGAGCCTGGGTAACTCATAGCAAATGATGTGTGACACTCTCTCTATGTCAACCAGAAGTTAGTTTGTTGTACTACATAAATGATTGTTGTTCTTTGGAAGCATTGTAACCTTTGTGTTAAGTGATGTTGTTCTTGTATCTAATTCAGTTCAGTTATGTTTTAGCCTGTGTCTAGAGTTAGATGGTATTGTATAGGAATTCCTAGTTAGTATCTCCTAGCACGGGGGGTGAGCCTTCGAGTATCACATGGTTGGGTGGAATGTGCACCTTATCTGTTGGGTCTTCTTCTTGTTCGTTTGGACATGATTTCCAGTTGGAGAGCTTGTGGGATCTAGTTTCATTTCATGCTTTATTCCTTTCAGTTGGAGCTTGTAATTTATTACCCCTCATTGTTATTGAGGTGGAAGATGTAATTTATAACCATGCTTATTGGATTTATCTCATTTGGGGAATGAGTGTTGTAATCTTATTGTACTTTATTGTTATCTGAAATCAAGTGGTATCTCTTTTCCTTTGATGTATTTTATCATGTATGGAATGTTTGCATTCCTAATTCTTTAAGTAATTTAAATGTTTTGGTTTCAATTCATGTTTCTTGTTTTTTGTTTGGGTTTTAATGTAATCTCAGTCTCGTAACCTTAGGGGTTGTTGGCAATGGATAGTGAACTTGCATGTTAATTGTACTTAAACAAAAAAAAAAATTATTGCATTTGAGTAGTTAATTGCAACTTCCCCTAGGGTTGCATGGTGGGGCATTACAAAGTACCTTGGTCATGTTATATCAGGAGAGGGAATTACAGTGGATCCTGCAAAGATCTAGACAATCATGGATTGGCCTGCACCCACGAATGTGGTAGAGATATGTAGCTTTATGGAGCTAGCAGGTTACTACAGGTGGTTTGTTCAAGACTTTTCTAGGGTAGGTCAACCTATTACTATCTTCCTTCTTTTTCTCTTGTATATTTTCTATTACTAACTCATCTTGTATTTATACTATATCCAACCTTGAAAAAAATCCAAAGTTAGCCATCCAACTTCAAATCCAAATTAGGTTGGCACCAAAAAATCCTAGGGTGGAATTAGAATGAGGGTGACCCAAACAAATGCTTTAGGGGGACCCAAAATAGATCCAACACGCTTCATCAACTTTGAAGATAGTGCTTAAGACAAGGTCATCCAAACCAGTGTAAAACACATAAAACAGTTAAGCTTGATACTTCCAAAAACATAAAATATCTTCAATGCAATCAAAACATCCTAACTCTAGAACCATAAGTTAAAGAATTCATCACATAGAAATCCAGACCAGCAACATTTCTCTTGGACCTTAACCAAAACATAGAAAAACATAGTTCATAACTCATGAACACAACTCGAACTTCACAACGAACCAACAACCAAAAATATGGATATAGCAACCTTCAACAACCATGACCAACATATCTGAACCACATGAACATAGGGGAAAATAGTGGATCACTACTCAAAGCAACAACTAAATACCTGTAAACTTTCTTTAATACAATTTTCCCAATATCCTCAACATATATATCCAACAACAACTAGTATCTATAACTAGTTGACCAATTGACATTGTATTCACCTAAAAATGGTCATGGTATTTAATTAATTAAATACTAGATATTTAATTAATATTTCAACTTGTTAGAATTGGCTATGGCTGCCACCCAAGATCTATGGACCAAATGGAAAGCACAAAAAGAGAGAGAGATTATGACAAGAATAAAATGTATTCAATGTCATTAATATGATATGCAGTACAATGATTATGATTACAAATGAGAGAGACCCCTTGGGTATATAGCCAAGGTGAGAACATAGAAGGGCATAAGATTATGATAAGTGTCAGAATCTTATGACATGAGACAACTAGGAAAACCTATCACTCCACAAAAGGTGGAGAGATAATCACATGATGTGTCCACAAAAGGTGGAAATGATGACGTAATGACATGTCAAGTCCATCAAAAGTGGAAATTCTCCAAAAACCTCCTATGTGGTCCCTAAGTAAACTTAACTAAGGTGTAATTATGACTTAGGACAAGGTACAAGACATTTAATTACACCAAAACAACTACATATAAATAAATTCTCAATTTATTTATATTGTTCACCCTTCTCTAATTCTCCAAATCTAAAATCACATTCTTCTAAATTAATTAAATAAATAGGGTTCCATAAACTTGTTTTATTTAATTAATCTTCATTGATCCCGATTAGGAATTAAAGCACATGTCTACAACTTTTTGTTCCACCTCACCAAGGTCACATGAAAATAAATAATTCTAATTTTTAATTAGAATTATCCTCAACCAATTTTTAAAAAAGCACATGGCTTATTCCTCACACACTCCCACCAATTTTGGAGCACATGGTCTATTCCTCACAAACTTCCACCAATTTTGGAGCACATGGTCTTTTCTTCACATACTTGAGTCTTCCATCCAAATGGCATGTTTCCCATTGGTCAAGAGATTCTTCCATCCAAATGGCATGTTGTCTTTGGTCGAGGGGACAACATCTAGATTCTCTCCATCTCCACCATCCATTCTTCTTGTTTGAATCTGGACCATTGATCATTTCCACCTCACTAGATGCTTGGAAAAGGCTATACATACAACCCTTTGCCATTGTATTGTGCATCCAAATTTTGAATAGAGTTATTATGAAGGTTTATCATTGGAGGTTTGGAGAATTTTAGAGTCTTATAGTTACATCTTAGCTTTAAATATTGCTTCATAGTTGCATTTTAGATTAGTTCATTTTTAGTTTGCATTTGAGCATATGTAGAATCATATATAGATCATTCTAGTTCAATACCATAGCATCCACCTCCACTTGTTCATTTATCACACTCTCCATTATCATTTCCATCACATATTTTCATATAGGAATGCATTATTTTACATATTAAATATCAAATCTTGTTTCCTAAGTTGTCATTTTAACAACCATTGTGCACATAGAAATCCAAGGGCCAAATGGTTTAATAAATCCTTAGGAATAGAGGAAAATGAGATGTTCTCAAAAGATTTGTTGAAATTTCTAAATAAAGTAGTTTACTTGCAAATCTTTGATATAAATCGTTTCATTAAGGTTTGTGTTGATACTAACTTTACACATTTAACATGCACACAAAATGGCACTGACCATGGGGCCTTGCCCCACTTATTTTTAACATACTAGAAAATTTATGTTCACAAGTTTAGACATGAGAGTTTTGGTGCCTCTTGCACCTGTTTTGGCACCTTTTGCACGTATTTTGGCACCTTTTTGTCTCTTTTTTGGTGCCTTTTGTCTCTATTTTGGCACCTTTTGTCCCTATTTTGGTGCCTTTTGTCTCTGTTTTGGCACCTTTTGCACTTTTTGTTGTGCTTTTTGTCTCTGTTGTGGTGCATTTTATCTAATCTTAAAATGGTTGTATCTTGGTCATATAGAGGTCTTTTTTAGAGCTTTTTTTTTTTGAAATGGGGTAGAGGTTCATAATCTATGCAATGGTTTAGGTTTTTATTAATTTTTGTGGAGTTAATTGTTTAGATTTTACACCTAAAGTCAAATCACATTGCAACTTGGTCTAAGTTTTAGAGTTTTTATGCTTAATTAGTCATCTAACCCTCATGTATTCATATTTCTTGATCTCATCTAACATTTTGAGCATTTATTAAAGGTTTTAAGAGGAACATGGAGCATTGAAGTGAAATAAAAAACATTTTATATCCATTGTACTAAATACACTGATCAAAGACATTCTTATCAAACTACTGACATATTGCAAGGCCGGAAGTGATTTACTTGTTTCCTTTTGGCTAAGTTTGGAACATAACTTAATTAAAAGGTTAATGAACACCATGTCTTTTGTGCTCGATGAATAGTAGGCATATGCTCTCCCCTTAACTAGGTGACCACAAAGCCAGACCCATTTGTGTTTATCTGTGAGTGTGAGTGGAGTATATAATGTGTGTTCTCTCTTTATTCATGTGGAATAAAGATTGATCAAACTATGGGTATACTTCCTTGATTTTGTTTATCTTAGAGGGCCTTCCTTGTGGGAAAATTTAATCACACAAGGGAATGACCCAACTAGTAACACGCTAAAGCCAAGTGACTTCCAACCGATATATAAATGTGGATACTATAACAAAGGCTAGTATCACGAGGATAGTTCTGACGAGAAGGGAAACAGTGGTATCTTGCCACATGGATTATCCCCCATCAATGGAATTCCCATACTAAAACCCTTGTTATAGTTTGGCAAAAAATATTTATCTATTTTTTGGTACAACAACGGTCGTTGTGAAGGAATCCACATTCTCACAATTTTTAGTATAGAGATGAGAAATATGTCATGGGAGATTCATGGGTATTGGTGTTTAGCTGCCTTGAGAAGCGAGTGTCATGGAGGGGATCCAATGGGGTCAATAATTTGGTCATCCACTAAGAATAAGTGTGGTTGGGGAAAAACCCACATGGAATCCAAAAGAATATAGTCTTTCACAACCTTAGCAGTGTACATTTCTTGATGTGTCTTTATCAAAGTGTTTCCAAAACAAATTTCAAACAAAACATCACATGTCAAAAGTGAAAAACCTGATTCAGAATTAAATTCATCAAAACAACCAAGTTTCTAACTGAAAATTTTAAAAAATCAAACAAACTTTCAAGAAACAGTGGTATTGTCTCATTGTGTAGACCTTCTAGTGCATATTGCCTACCTTCTGGCACTTTTTGCACCTGTTCTAGCACCTTCTGCACTTTTTGTGGTGCCTTTTGTCTCTATTTTGGCACCTTTTCCCATTTTGTGGCACCTTTTTCCCATTATGTGGCACCTCTTGTCTCTATTTTGGTGCCTTTTGCAAAACACAAAACAGTGACCTAGGTTCATCTCCTGCCTGCCAGTCAGTCTCATCTTGAGAATCCTCAATAGTGTTCAACCAATCCTTAGGTAAAACAAAGTTTATACATGTAATTTATCAAATGATTTCATGAAATATTAAAATCCAAAAACCAAAGTCCAAAGATCTTAGTCCAAAAGAACATAAAAAACGTCTCTCAACACTCTACGAATTTAGAGAGAGATTGGTCTTCAATTTCTATAGAAGAGCTTCAAAAGAAAAATCCCAACTTGTATTCATTTTACTATTGTCAAAATCCAATACTTTTCCAAAGATTTGAGCATCTTGTATAGGAAGAAAATTTGTCTCTGGTTTCACAGTTTGAGCCCAAAATTTCAAAATTTTCTCAAGTCTGAAATCATTCCTTAAATACCTTAGAATCTAAACTTGTTAAGATTGACCTCTACAAGTGGAATTTTCCAACCTAAACCATGATCTAACATTTCAAAATACCAAAGTCATCAAATTTATCACACCTTTGATTATTAAGCCTAGTTTCATCATCAGGATTTACCATCCTCTCATCATGAAACGAAGCTATATATTCAAATTAAACTTGGTCTCATTAATAGGATTTTTCATTCTATTTGACTTAGTTTTTATCTTTAGAAATCCTCTAGAAAAAGATCAAAATTTTAGTTTAAAACTATAACACTTGTATTCCCATTCAAAAAAGGTTACAAAAATGAAAACTCAAGGAAAAGGGGCTTGAAAATCAAAACATTAAAGAGTAAAATCTTGAAACTCCAACCATTGAAACTCTAACGATCGAAACTACAACCATTGAAACTCTAATCATTGAGACAAAAAAGCATAAACTCAAAGAATAGGAAATTGAAACTCAAAGCACCATGGCTGAAATAGATGAGGATCAATTGAATGCTTTAGCTCATCAAATGAAAAACCTTCAACAAAAAATATGGGATATGCAAAGGGAAACAACCACAGAAAGATATATGTTTCCAAACATCTATTATTATCCATCTAACAGAAATACGGACATGAAACCTTCTCCACCAACAACTACATCATCCAAGTTCAATTTCTATGAATTTTTGCAAAAATTCAATAATCCCAAATCAAAGTCTTCAAACAAAAAGGATATTGAACAATCTTACCATGTCATGCATCTATCTTCATCTCCCATAAGTCAAAATAAATCTCAAGATTCTTTCACCAAAGTTAATGATTCCATCCAACCACCTTCTTCTATTATATCTTCTATATCCAATGATTCATGTCAATCTCTCAATCTAAACCATGTTGTCATAGACTCCTCTACACCTCAAGATAAAAAAAAAAATTCCACTTCATCCAATGATACCAAAATTCCACAAGTTCTTCCACTATTTGACAAAGACCAAATCTCTCAAAAATTCTATGATGATCACCTCCTTTCATTTTTCATCCACGATGACTCCCTTCCATCTCAAGAGAAAAGTATCCTTCTAAGTTCTTTTTCCACCCCATCTAATGAATTCATACCATCTCATAATTCCATTGCATCCTAGGAGCATGATAATTCTTCCATCCTATCTAATTATGTCCTATCACTCGATGATCAAGATCTGCTTTCTACAAAATCTCATGATTCCCTTCCTCATCAAGATCAAGATATGTTTTCATCTGAGGATATCCCTTTATTTCATGAGGATGTTCATCCTTCTCAAGATCAAGATATGCCTTTCACACCACTGCATGATGATTCCACACCTAATAAAGAGCAAGCTACTCCATCTCTTACACCTCGTGATCCTTTTCCAAGTCAAGATCAAAACACTCCATCATCCCCATCTCAAGATCCTATCACACCTATACTAGCCATCCATGAATCCCATTCCTACAAATTGGGATCCTCCACATTTATCTGCTCTGGTTTATTTCCAACACATATCCTTTCATCCATATCATATCCCCCCAAAATTGACTTGCATCTTGTTTCACAAACAATACATATCCCATTGGTAAAGGAATGTGTCAAAGTATGAACTACAAAGGCAAAGGATTAGGCCTTCATGAACAAGGTATCCTAGAACCCATTTTTTCTCAAGAAAACCCATATTACCATGGCCTTGGTTATACACCTAAGTGTCTTGGTTCATCAAACCTACCATCTATCCTAGGTCCTCATCCTAGTTCATCAAACCTTCCATCTATCCTAGGTGCATATCCTATTCCTCAAGAACAACAAAGGCACACATCCTTGAAGCCATTTCAAAATTCTACCTTCATTAACTCATCCATAATACCTCCATATCATTCATCCCAACCCACCCCTCCCATTGTTCTTGGAAGAAATTTGGGTACCAAATGTCAAAAGATTCCATATCAAAATCCACATGTGTCAAAGGATCAACATGTCTCCCCGAAGATGCATGCAAAAATAAAAAAAATTGGATCCAAAATCAAAGGAAAAATAAAAAAGGCCACAAAGTCCCATCAAACCAAAAAAGAAAATTTAAAAGACCACAAAGGTCCATAAATCAAATGAAAATTTAAAAAAGACCACAAAGGCCCATCAAAGAAAAAAGAAAAATTTCCAAGGCCACAAAGGCCCATAAAGCAAAAGGAAAAATCTCAAAGGCCACAAAGGCCCATAAAGCAAAAGTTAAAGTCAAAAGTCATGTGGATTCCTAAAAGTCTCATAGAAGCAATAAAATCTAAATTGGCATCCAAATTTTCTAATCCAAAAGCTTTCTCCAATCCTCCATCTAAAAGCCTATCACCTTCCAAATCTATTTTTCCTCCATCACTCCACCACCCTTCAAGTTGTGTTCCAATGTTGATCTTGCCACCCATTCCATCTATCCATCAACAAGTCTTTCCACCTCCCATCCATTATCCAACATTCATCCACATTTATTCTCCTTTAATCCAAACCTTTGGATATGTTCCCCCATCATACCTTTTATAGGCCAACATTTATGAGTATAATCCCCATTTCCATGGTTTATTAAAGGGTTATTTGGTCATGAAACTTGATGCTTAAGTCCTTTTGCCATCTCCCTATCATCCATATCCTATTTTCCATATTCCTCTTGCACTCTACACTTGGGGGGAAAGTTTTGTCCATCTTATCATTCCTTACATTTCCACCTTTGATCTTGAAAAGGTTAAGGATATTCTTGAACATCATATATCTTATCCTATATGCTCTATCCATTAAGGATATTCTTGAACATCATATATCTTATCCTATATGCTCTATCCATATCTTCCATACCATATCTTTTGTCTTATCCACATTCCATCATTCTTACTAGATACATCATTTCTTCTCATCCTTGGCCTTGATGAGGAATAGGGGAAAAGTACTTGGGCCTTGTGTCTGTATCTTATCTAGTTCATCTTGATCATCCCATTCATTATCTTTATCCTCGATTTCTTCCATTCCATATCTCCTAGATTATAAAGATCCATGTCATCATGTCCCTTTGCAACCTTGAATCTTATCATGCAAACCATATTTGATCCTAGTTGTAAAACATTATCCAATCCTCATATCTTTTGTCAATAAATCATCAACAATAATCAACTTATTGTACTTAGAGGAAATCAGTGATCGTAAGTACTTATGATCATCATGCCTTATGGAATCAATCATTCCTGGAATCCTAATTGATCAACCATTATCATCCTTTGACAAGAGATATGTTGCTTGTGTGACATGTTTTGTAGTGCATCTTTCATTTTGATCTATCATTTATCCATGGTTGAATTATATCTATTGTGGGGCATCTTGTTTCCTTAATTGGTCATATCATCTCATTCCATCTTAAATATCCTAAAAAAATACAAAAAAATAAAAAAATGCAAAAATCTGAAAAAAATTAGAAAAAAGATTGAAAATAGTAAAGAAAAAAAAATCATCCTCTAGTGGAAACCACTTCAGTGGTGCTTTGGGAAAGTACCTTGATGAAAACCTAGAAAATAGGAACCTTGTGTAAAAATAAGCACTCTCCATCCATCCTTGGGTTACATGACTTGATCTGCATCATTCCTCCTTCACACTTCCATATCTGCATCTGTCATGCATCCATGTCCTCGTCATAACTTGATCCAGTGTTTGTATCATGATCTCCCATAGTAGTACTCAAACCATTCTAAAAATTAGTTTGTCCTATCACATTGCACTGTGGGCATGTCCTACATTGGATCAGATTCACGTAAATTCTTGAGGTCATAAAATAAAAAATCCAAAAATATTCAAAACATATCAAAAACAAAAAACAAGTCAAAAAGTCAAAAAGACAAAAAACATAGTCATCTTGTCAAACTACATCATCTTTGAGCTTTGAACGTAGGCCAGGTTGATCTTTGATCATCCCCTGAGACATTTAGGTTAGTCTTTTAGGAGTCTATCATAATAAACTGGCATTTTCACGTTCATGTATTTATCTTGTAGAAATTGGTCGGGTCGTCAGTCGAACTACGTGGTCTCTATGTATACAACGTAGGAAAGTCTAATCTGTTGATCAGCCCCTGAAACCCCTAGGATAGGTCTCTAGGTTAGGTTTTGGTCATCATGGTCATGTCTCACCATGGATTGGGGGAAAAATCCTGAACTCACTCAAGGAAAATAAACTTTTGGCTTAAACCAAAAGATAAACAACAGTAGTACAAAACGACCCAAAACAATGATCATAGTGCAACTCAATGTTGAACATCAATCACACAAACATAAATGCATCAGACACCTGTTAGAGCTTCTAAAATCCTAATGAATTTTTCCTCTCCATGGGTTTGGTCATCCTCTTTGATAAACCCTTGTCCTCATAGGTGAGTAGGGTTTTATTCATGAAAGCATGTAAACGTTATAATTTTGGGTTGACCTACTTAGTCCGTCATCAACCCCTTAAGTCATCTCTCGAGCCATTTGGCACATCAATCTACCAACCCCATTAGCCCAAAGAATAGGTCATTGCTTTCCCACCATATTAATTCTTTTCCTAAGGTTGGGTTTTAAATTTAATTTGGTGACTTATGCCTTAAGTCACTAACCCCAGTGGTCATATCATCGTCGGCTAGACTAAGTTCATCTATTTAATGTTAATGTTACATGATGTGTAGATTTAAAGATTTGAAGATCGGGGAAAAGATCTCAACTGTACCCTTCCAACCCACAGGAGTTAAGTGCCAGCAAGATAAATGTGACAAGGTTGGTGAGAAGGTGATGCATGTCCATGAAAAGTGCAGGATCCACTCCCCACTACTACTCTCGTGGCTTGGCATCTTCAATGAGAAGCTAAGATCAATCTGGTAGAATGACCTTCACCATTCCCCGCTGGCTCACTGGGTGAAAGTGAATGATGGTTAAAACTAGTGAGATTAGCGAGATATTGACACTTGTCTCGGTCTACTCGGTTGGTGGAGCCCCCACACAGCAAAGATGTCATCTGACATAGATGAGAATGATTGGTTGTGGAGCACATTAGTGAAGCACCGCTAGAAATAAAAGGTGGTCAAACAAAGGATAGTTGTCCAATCATCCATCAAGGAAAAAGATCGACAAATAGCATTCAAAATTGGAAAAATAACATGTGATGGTCATTTTTACTTTGTACAACCAGCCCGCATTAATGGCTAACATCATGCAAAGTGATTGAGTTGATCTCAATTTGTGTGGAGATGAAAATGATGGTAATCATGAAGAATAGTCTACGGATTTCCATGGAAATGGGGATTTAAACGGTGATAGTACATCTGCCAATGAGCTGCCTAGGTTACACATGCATGTTAGATATTGATTATGAACATCATCTCTCCATGTGATAAATATAGAAGGAACAATTGATGTTTAGGTCATTTACACTTAACATTCAGAAGTGTGACTGATTAAGGCAAGGTAGTGTGAGAAATTATTAGAGAAAAAAATGAGCAAACCAGTAAGGAAATTTTCTCACTTGAGTTCCCTGAGGTCTGGTTCTGATGCATGAGAAGCTACTGAAAAATCCTAGACTCGCACCTAGTAGGTGCAGTCGAAGGCAACAATTCT
Organism: Sequoia sempervirens; assembly: GCA_007258455.2. NCBI lineage: Eukaryota > Viridiplantae > Streptophyta > Pinopsida > Cupressales > Cupressaceae > Sequoia > Sequoia sempervirens. The sequence continues at coordinate 247,398,102 of VDFB02075321.1, read as the reverse complement.
AGGGTGATGTTATAGGAAAAGAGGATGACAAAGGAGAGATCCCATTGTGGTCTCCCACATGAGCACAATGGAAAATAAGGTATGGGTGTGGCTCCTCCAGGTGCCAACACTCACCCATCACCCTTATGAGTAGCGCCTCTGATAGTGACACCAAGACCAACTCTTCTTACGGTCAGTATTTAGCTCTTTTGAATGATGGTCTGCCCTCTAATGAGGAAGTGATATATGTGGTACCATTGGTGGTTAAAACCTTGAGTGGGTAGACTGGAACTATGTTGGGTAAAGAAAAGAAAGAGGATGAAGCTGAGGTGTCCTCTCCTCCTTTGGAAATGACTAGGAGTGGTCATGTCTATCATGGGTGTGGCAGTGGTAAAGGTGGGGTGACGGGTAATTAATAATTTGTTGTGTGTGGGGTCTAAAGTTTTGTGTTGGCGGAATTTGTTGGGGTGGTCTTGTTTTTGTGTATGTGGCACTCTTTGGTATTCAACATCAGTTATGTGCCTTCATGGAATTTTGGGTTCCTGGTTTGTTGTGGTGCGGATGGTGACAAAGGGAGTCTTGGTGACAATTTCCATTTCCCTTCTCTGGTGGCAGTTACATTTTTCCTTTCCCCTCTTGCACCATGTTTTGAAGATTCAACATGTGGGGGTTTTGAAATGAAAGTAAAATGTAGTATAAATTTTGATGAAATGAACATATGTAATGAAGCTGCATCTGAGCCCGAAGCTTCTCGCTTCCCTTGTGTTTTAAAAGGGAAACCACAAATCATTTGCAAAAAAGAAGAGAACAAAGGATGAAAACTCTGGCTAGGTTTTGGTCGAATGTACATGGGTAGATAGGAATAGAATAGCTTGTCAGTTTTGAGCTTTATGAAGGAACTCGTGCAATTAGCTTAAATTTTTTCATAAATATGACTTAAATATAAGAAAATATATAATTCTGATATATTTCTCTCCTTCTACAAGTCTATGTGAATTTTGAATAGAAATTTTAATGGTATTTTTATTCTACTTTGAGCATATGTTCGAATGTATGTCTTTGTTCTTTGTTTTGATTCAAGAAATCAATTAAATACTTAGATGGGGCCATGAATTTGTGTTCATTTGCAAAGGATTTGATAAGTAGTGATGTATCAGAAAATTTGAGCTCCATGATGCAAAGTATTGTGAGAGTAGTCTATTCCATTGAGTTATTGGGTCATCTCTTTTTTATTGGTTCTTGTATGTGTGACTCCATTTTGCCAAATAAATAGGGCATTGATTTATTCCTTAATAATTTTCCTAAGGGGTTAATCAAATAATCATTTAGTGACCAACTTGAAGCCAAAGTTTAAATTCATTAATTCCAATGTTCATGTGTAACAATTCTCATTAAAGGTGCCTCCATTTTGATGAATGGATAGCAAATTACTTAGAAACAAGCCAATTTCATAGTAGTTGTTGTATAATTATCCTTCATAAATATTGATCTATGTAATGATGTGTTCTATAAAGAAAAACTCAATTGAACACACTAGGAATACCCTCCTTGGTCCCACAAAGCCTAAAGTGCAAAAGATCTCAGTCATTGACTAGATCTTGTTAGTTGGCCATTCATTTGAAGATTCTTGAGTATAGGAGTTGGCTATTCCTTAGAGATGTCCTAGGTGTAGTGGAAAACACCAAGAAAATGGTGACTCTGTTGGGGAGTTCTCATTCTCCAAAGATTGATAAAAAATGTAGAGTTAAATGTTGATTTAATCCAAATGCTTTCAAATTTTTGAACCTAGTCTACAATCTATGTGCAGTAAAGGATCTGAATGTGACTCTATTGTTGAAGATAGCCTAGAACTTATGTTATTTTGTAAAGAAGCTTCATCCTATTTGAAGCTTTTTCCTTTGAAGGGAGGTGGCGACTCTGACTTAAAGAACCTATTCAAGCATACATCAATTTTTTAGATCTTTGTTCCTAATGTTAAGAAACACTTCACAACTGCCAGCATATAGCTACTCTTGTAAAATTTGAAAGAATTTTGAGCATTTTACAAATAATATCATCAAGAATTCCCAATGCTTAACATGAAACTAATTCCCTAATAAGTGATTTAGCACTAGATCATGGAATATTCAAGAATTTTAGCATGCTTCATATGTGATTTGAAATTTATGTAGTAGAGTGCAAGAAGCATGTCATATTTTAAATCTTAGGCAACCTTTGTATGGAATACTTGTGCTAAGATCTTAGGATTATACTTGTAAAATGAATTGAAGTAATGTTTTATAAATTTCATAAATCTTTTAAATTCCTTTTTAAGAATTAGGGATGAGTTGTCAATTTGTGTCATCTAGTACAAATATGGACAAAAATATGCAATTCAAGTAGTCTTGGGCCCATCAGGATGGCTTCTTTATTTATAGGTACAAAGCTAGCAGCTTTGACAATATTTGTGGCTATCTGAATGTTATGCCACCCAAGATCAAGGATAAGATACCAAAGTTTAGTGGTGAGAAATCTAAATCAGCTAATAAACATATGCAAGAATTTGTAGATGTGATGGGTGAGTATGAAGTTGACTTTGAAGATGTGGTGATAAAACTTTTTGTTCAATCATTAAAGGGAGATGTAAGAGATTGGTTATCTTTTCTTCCTATTGCCTCTATACATTATTGGAATGAACTCAAAGTTGCTTTCCTTGAGAAATTCGATGAAAGGATCAATCCAAGTATGGCAAGGAGAAAATTCATGGAAATCTCTAAAGATAAAGATGAATTGGTCCATGCCTCCAACCTTAGATTTGCTAATATTATAAGGGAAATTATTGAATACATAAGGCCAAATGATGCAAAGTTCTTGGTTGCATATTTGGGAGAATTTGATAGAAAAATGAGTTTCCTTTTGAGAGACAAAGAACCAGTTACATTGCAGCAAGCTTACCAGGAAGTTGTGAATATTGAGAATAATATGAAGTACTCAATTATGAGGAGATCTACAGTGACCAGTGCTGCTAGTTCTAGTAATGTCCAGACAATCCAATTGGGTCAATTAGAAAGTAAAAATGTTCATCAGGATGAGGATCCTTTAGATATTATGCTTACATCATTTTCAAGAAGTTCAGAGCAAGCATCAACCTCCAAATTTCCATGTGGGGAGGGATGAACTTGATGTTATCTATTAGGAAGTTGTATGAAAAAAAGAGGCATACAAATGAGTCAACATATGACTTGTTTTCAAGGTTCTTGGATATTTTAATGGAAATTCCCATGGGGATTAGACCTCATGAACTGGTGTGTTTTAATCTATTCTATGAAACCTACACACTAGGATCGAACCAATGGCCTAAAGATATGAAGCCCCAAAGCATTGACCAAGTGGTGGATTGGATAAGTATAGTTGAAGAAGTCAAGTATGGTTGTATGTATCCCATTGTATCCCACAGTGTAGATAGTGATTGTCACAATGAGGAGAGACATAGATTAACACTACCAAATCAATAGGGAGCATCAGTGTTAGGACAATTAGCCATTGAGTTCTTTCATTTTACAGACAGTCTAAAGACAAATGCACCCAGTAGTAATGAGGATGAAGAAATAGAGTGTGAAGTCAAGGAGATCATATCTCATTAATCCCCTCTAGATGTCTTAAGCCATGAGTCTATATAGGAAAAGAATGAAATTGCACAAATGCATTCTATTGGAATTAATCTTGTGTCACCTATTAGTAGGGATACTTTTTGTGTTTATGACAAGGAACAAGCAAGGAGTTAGAGAGGTGAAGTTGGGTCTAAACATTCTTCAGTTGAATATGGCTCGTCCTATGAATTAGAGATAGAATTCATAGCTTCTAGTAGCGGATATTTCAATAGCCTTGAGGGGATCTGCTTTTTAGGAAGTGAACAATTCTCCTCATGTGAAGAATTTTTAGAGCATGGATCAATTGTTATGAGAATAAGTGATGAAGAAGTTGGTGAATCTTCATGATGTAGATGATGAGATACATTCAATTATGTCGAAGATATGGCAAAACTCTTTATTTGATGATTCCACACCTAGAATTGAGGATACAAAGAAAGATGTTTATTGGTGTAGGAATAATCCTCTATTTGAAGAAAACCCTAATGAATGCTTATCAAATATTACTAGCACATTTGTTGGAGAGGACATATACAGATGCCAAGGTGATAATGCATTTGAAAATGTTGGCCTTGATTTCATAATCTATCAATTGAAAGGAAAATCTAGTGGCACAGATATGGTGAGGATTGTCTACCAAAATGGGGTTGAACAAGTGGCCTATGATGAGCAAGTCAAAGATGGTCTATACCCTCTATCATTTAGGGATGACAGTGTCTCAAGTATTGAGGAGAACTATGATGAAAATATTAGATGTGACACTACTAATAATGGGTGTATAGGTATTGCTGATTATTCTCCTACAACCATTCATAATGTGTTTGAGAAGAGGGTTGAACTACCATCAGCATATGATGTACATTGTAATAAGGGATAGGGTAAGGAAAAAAAATTTCTCTTTGGTGATCAAAGGACTAATCAGGTTAGATGCATCAGTGTTCCAGTGACATCATGTCATGTTGAAGAGGAGCATCATATTGATTTGGCACATGTATTTGATCCACATAATGAGCAATATGAAAATGTAGATAACCAAGGGAATTTTGCTAGTCAGTAGTTGAGTTCTTTGTAGATACTCCTTATCTTCTGGATATGATTATGAATTTCCTTTCACCCATCAAAGATAATGTTGATGAGAGGTACATGAAGGGGATGTATGGTTTTATTCTCTCTTTTCCTGATCTTATGAAATAATTTCCATATGTAAGCCATTGTTCTTATGAAGTTTTCAAATTTGATGAACAACTTGGGTGTGATACTACACCTCATTATGATGTAGAAGCTGAGAGTTTTTTTTTTAATACAATTTGATGAATCTATGATGAGAAAGGGTGACTTTAGTAGTTTTTTGATTAGGGGTAAAAAATGGGTTTTGAAGGGGCTCACAACCCTTTACAAAGGTAAGGAAGCTACAAAAAAAGATAAACCATAGACAAACAACAGCACCATAGCAGCCTTAAAAAGATAAACAAGACTACACATGCTACATCTTACAAGCAAACAAGGGCTAGAGACCCTCAAACAATTTGGTTTGAACTAGGACCAACAACTCTTTTAGTTACAAAAAGAACCCACCTGCATCTACCAGGCATCAACAAACCCACCACTCAAGGAAGAAACCACCAAGCCAAGAAAGATAATCATCACTAAAAGAGCCAATAACACAGTGGTATAAGCTACCAATGAGACCAAACACCCCACCTCAATAGGGGATTTGTGAACCACCACTGAAAACTATAGAAAATAAGCTTCCCAGTACCACAGACTCACCTAGTAATAGGAAACCAACTCCAACTCCACCTCTATAGGAGTGAGCTCCCCTCTATTAGAAAGGAGGATACAATCAGTAAAACCATCATAGCCAAACATTACCAACACCCTCAACCTCCAACTCCATAGGAGAACTTCCCACCTCAATAAGAATAGCTGCCAAGGGGGGACCTCCTCCATAGGACCAAAGGAGAAATCTAGCATAGTAGCCAAGCATGCAACCATAGCCTCCTTTGGATAATCTTGCACAAGGAATAAAACCAACTGGGTCTAGGAGTAAAACTTGAGAGTCACCCAGCTAAGAGAACAAGACCACCATTGATCTGAAAAGAATCCAAAACAGTAAGACCTTTCAACCAACATGTCAGTAGCAAGAAAGAACCCATAGCAAGCCCCAAAATTGGGAAAAACTTTAGCAATGACTTCAATCCCAAAGTAACTAGCTCCACCACCACCTCTAAAAGAGAATAAGCATCTGCAGAAGGATAGACAAAAGCACCCCTAACCAAAAACAACAACTGGGATAACATAAAAGTACCCATCCAAGCCAAAAGTGGCCCACCAAAAATAGGGGAGAAAAAAATAACCATCAACTCGATAAGAGACTTAATGGCATCAACAAAATGATAGGGAAGAGACAACCCATCCCAAACCACCATCCAAACCACCAAAGATGGAGGTGACTTTAGTAGTGTTAATTCAAGTGTTGTAGGCAATACTAATTGTGATAAGGTTAGACACATAGAATTGCACAACATTCATGAAAATCCAATGTTGGTGAATCAGGCTAAGGTGTTTGACAGAGGAAAAAAACATCCCTAAGTTTTGGGGACCATGGGCCTCCAATTTGAGGATCAAAGCCAATGGTTCATATGAGGCTTTTGAAATGAGTTACAATGTATAATTCTATAAATTGTGTACATACTGTTTGGGTTTTCCTTGTTGTGCCTGCTTGCCTTATCCAGGTAAGCCCTCTTTTGGCCTTCTTCCATGGTCTACTTCAACCAGATATTTTGTTTCTTGCAATACCCACTAGGGGTATGTGTCCCTGAGCATGAACCACTATTAGAGCTTCTAAAATCTTGATGGATTTTTCCTCTCCACGGGTCTAGTCTACCTCCTTGATAAACCCTTGTCCTCATAGGTGAGTAGGGTTTTATTCATGAAAACATGTAAACCTTATAATTTTGGGTTGACTTGCTCGGTCGGTCATTGACCCCTTAAGTCATCTCTCGAGCTATCCGGCATGTTAGTCTACCAACCCCATTAGCCCAAAGAATAGGTCACCACTTTCCCACCATATTAAATATTTTCCTAAGGTCGGGTTTTAAATTTAATCCAGTGAATTACACCTTAAGTCACTAACCCCAGTGGTCACATCGTCGTTGGTTAGACCAAGTCCTTCCATTTAATGTTAACATTACATGATGTACAGATTTCAAGATTCTAAGATTAGGGAAAAGATCTCAACCATACCCTGCCAACTCTTGGGAGTTAAGTGCTAGCAAGATAAATGCAGTGAGGTTGGTGAGAAGGTGACACATGTCCATGCAAAGTGTGAGACCCAATACCCACTACCACTCTCATGGCTTGACATCTTCAACGACCAACTGAGATCAATCTGGCGAAATGATCTTCATTGTTCCCCACTGGCTCATTAGTTGAAAGTGAACAATGGTTAAAACTAGCGAGATCAGTGAGATCTTGACATGTATCTTGGTCTACTCAGTTGGTGGAGCCCCCACACAGCAAAGATGTCATCTGACATGGATGAGAATGATTGGTTGTTGAGCACATTAGTGAAGCACCACTGGAAATCAAAGATGGTCAAACAAAGGTTGGATGTTTGATCATCCAGCAAGGCAAAAGATCAATGGATAGCATTCAAAATTGGAAAAATAACATGTAAAGACTGTTTTTACTCTGTGCAACTAGCCCACATTAATGGCTAACATCATGCAGAGTGATTGAGTTGATCTCAATTCATGTGGAGACACAAATGATGGTAATCATGAACAATATTCTATGGATTTCCATGCAAATGGGGAGTTAAATGGTGAAAATACATATACCAATGAGCTTCTTGGGTTACGCATGCATGTTAGATATTGATTGTGAATGTCATTACTCCACATGATAAATATAGAAGGAATAGCTACTATTTAGGTCATTTACACTTAGCATTTAGAAGTGTGATTGATTAAGGCAAGGTAGTGTAAGCAATTATCAAAGAAGAAAATGAGCAAACCAATAAGGAAATATTCTTGCTTGAGTTACCTGAGGTTTGGTTTTGATGCACCAAAAGCTACTGAAAATCCTAGACTCACACCTAGGAGGTAAATTCAAAGGCTACAATTCCATGGTGATGCTACAAGAAAAGTAGATGACAAAGGAAATATCCCATTGTGGTCTCCCACAAGAGCACAATAGAAAATAAGCTATGGGTGTGGCTCCTATGGATTCCAAAACTCACCCATCAACCTTACGAGTAGTTCCTTTGATAGTGACACTGAGACTGACTCTACTTATGATCAATATTTAGTTCTTTTGAATGATGGTATGCCCTCTGATGAGGAAGTGATATTTTTTGTGCCATTAGCGGTTAAAACCCTGAGTGGGTAGACTAGAACCATGTTGGGTAAAGGAAAAAAAGAGGAGGAAGTTGAGGTGTCCTCTCCTCCTCTGGAAATGATTAGGAGTGGTTATGTATATTGTGGGCATGGCACTAGTAAAGGTAGGGTGACGGGTAATTAATAATTTGTTGTGTGTGGGGTCTAAAGTTTTTTGTTGATGGAATTTACTGGGGTGGTCATGTTTTTGTGTATGTGGCACTCTTTGGCGTTTGGCATCAGTTGTGTGCCTTCATGGAATTTTGGGTTCTTGGTTTGTTTTGGCGTAGATGTTGATAAAGGGAGTCTTGGCAGCAATTTGTATTTCCCTTCTCTAGTGGTAGTTACATTTTGGATTTCCCCACTTGCACCATGTTCTAAAGATTCAACATGTGGGGGTTTTGAAATACAAGTAAAATGCAGTTGAAATTTTGATGAAATGAAAATATGTAATGAAGCTACATTTGAGCCTGAAGCTTGTTGCTTCCCTTGTGTTTTAAAAGGGAAACCATCGCTCATTTGCAATAAAGAAGAGAACAAAGGATGAAAACTCTAGCTAGGTTTTGGTCGAATGTACATGGGTAGATATGAATATCTAATAGCTTGTCATTTTTGAGCTTTATGAAGGAACTCTTGCAATTAGCTTAAATTTTTTCATAGATATGACTTAAATATAAGAAAATATATAATTATGATATATTTCTCTCCTTCTACAAGTCTATGTGAATTTTGAATAGAAATTTTAATGGTATTTTTATTCTACTTTGAGCATTTGTTGAAATGTATGTCTCTATTCTTTGTTTTGATTCAAGAAATCAATTAAATACTTAAATGGGGCCATGAATTTGTGTTCATTTGCAAACAATTTGATAAGTAGTGATTTATCAGAAAATTTGAGCTCCATGATGCAAATTATTGTGAGAGTAGTTTATTCCATTGAGTTATTGGGTCATATCTATTTTAGTGGTTCTTGTATGTGTGACTCCATTTTTCCCAATAAATAGGACACTGGTCTATTCCTTAATGATTTTCCTAAGGGGTTAATCAAACAATCATTTAATGACCAACTTGAAGTGAGGGTTTAAATTCATTAAAAATTCATTAATTCCAATGTTCATGTGCAACAATTCTCATTAAAGGTGTCTTCATCTTGATGAATGGATAGAAAATTACTTAGAAACAAGACATTTTCATAGTAATTGTTGTAGAGTTATCCTTCATCAATATTGATCTATGTAATGATGTGTTCTAGAAAGAAAAACTCATATGAACACACTAGGAATACCCTCCTTGGTGCCACATAGCCTAAAGTGCAAAAGATCTCAGTCATTGACTAGATCTTGTTAGTTGGCCATTCATTTTAAGAGTCTTGAGTATAGGAGTTGGCTATTACTTAGAGATGTCTTAGGTGTAGTGGAAAATACGAACAACACCCAAATCAAAATAGCCAAATCAAATCAAAAGTTAACTTCAAATGGATGATGTTCTTTCTAAATCATGGGTTTATCACATTAAACACAAATGTTCAATAGTTGTACTTGGATTTTTGTTATCATATCTTTAGAGCCCCTCAATGACGTATCAAACTAGAGGAGCCAAGAAGGAGTATGATTTTTCTTATTCTGTTTTCTGTGAGTTGATCATTATTACTATGCAAATTGTCGTGAGACGTGCGCTACAAGGTATCACTGATGACATTCTGAATTTGCATAGGAAAATGGTTAACTCTTGTCTTTTTATGCAAGCAAAGCTCAGGTCATCTTGGTTTAAATATACTTAGATGCTTGTGTTAACTTGCACTATCAAACATCATGGAAGTAGTACTCAGGTCATCATGGTCTAAATATACCATTGATGCTTGTACTCACTTTCAACATTTTAAAGGCACAATGATGATAAAAAGCTTGACAAATTGGTTGTTACGAATGACAACTTTTGCATACGAAATCTTCATGGTTATAGTAGATTGCATCCATGTTAGTTTGTATCTATATTTATGGGATTTCCAAAGCTGAAACAATGATGTTATCTCTTGCATTAAGGGATTGAGTACACTTGACATTTCCAAAAACACATAATTTTCATATAATTACACACCACTTGCATTATCATCAATTAGACAACATTCTCATTTAGTTGCATATCAGTTGCGTCATCATTTGCATACATTGGAAAACATTATCACATCATTCATCCATCCATGCATCACATCATTATATTTTCATCAGAAAACACAAAAATAAGTGCATTCCATCTCACTTGCATAATCATAATCATCTAATTCAATATTAATGGATTAAGAAATTGGTACATTAAGAAGATTGAAAGACATATCCAGTAGGGTAAGATTTCCATGAAGAAAAATCTATTGAAAGGCGTGATTAATTAACGAGGATATAATTCCCTCATTATGAAAATATAAAACCAATAGTGAAGATGAATTGTTATTACTCAAATCCAAGACTAATAAAGGACTAGTTGGATATAAACATCACATGTCATTTGCATAATCACATCCATCTCACATAGCATAAAACATCACCCATAAAAGAATATTAACTCATCAACCAAGCATTATCATATCATCATTACATACATCCCACAAATAAATCATCACATAAGCATCATCATTGCATAATCATCGCAATCATCATGATCATCATCACATATAAACATCAACAGAAATATGCATCATCATGTGATCATTACATACATCATTTACTCATCCATTGCATCATTTATTTGCATTAGAAGAGAAAAGAAACATAAAATGCATCACATATTGGCATAATAGGATCCATCACATATATCATATAGGAATCATTGATAAAGAATCATAGAACCATAACACATTTGTTGCATCATCATTTGCATTCATAACATATCATATCATCATCATATAGAACATCACATAGCATTGTAAAGTATAAATCAAATGCATCCATCATAACCATCATGATCATCATCACATATAAACATCATATAGACACATGTATATCAATCATCATCACCACCGCATGTCATATATAACTCAAAATGATGTCAAATTGTACAAGGATATTCAAAGGTATAAAGAGATACATCAATATAAAAAATGGAAGTGTATCATAATGTCTCAAATTAAGAGGTACATCATCAATTTCTCAACTGAATTAGTGTATAGATCAGGTCTCAATACATCATCAAGTCTTAGTACAATAATCAATCCTATACTGGGGCATATCAATCAATCAGAGAAGTCAAACCACATCACCCAATCAAATATGAATCTCCTTGCACTAGATGCGGAAATCCTCCTATGATCATACCATACCCCAAATCAAAAATCTTCATCAATCAATTCAACCTCGCCTATCATGAGGTTCATCAATCAATTCAACCTCACCTATCATGAGGTTCATCAATCAATGCACCTCGCCTATCATGAGGTTCATCAATCAATTCACCTATCATGAGGCTCATCAATCCAAGCTCAAGCCTATCATGAGGTTCATCAATCAATGCACCTCACTATCATGAGGTCCATCAATCAATCAAACTATCATTGACCCTCCTATCATGAGGTCAATCATCAATCTATCATTGATCCTCGCCTATCATGAGGTCAATCATCAATCTACCATTGATCCTCACCTATCATGAGGTAATCATCATCATCCTATCATTGATCCTCACCTATCATGAGGTCAATCATCAACTATCACATCAACATCATCAAATCAATCGGCTGAAGCGATCATCAAACATCAAACACAAGGAGGCAACATAAGGCATCAATTAATCAATTAATTCTGGCAGGCTCAATCTTCTTTTTTAGGAGATAAATCATTTCTCAATCACAAAATTTTGAGATCATCATCAAATCATCAAAAATCATCAAAAATTTCAAAATTTCCAAAATCTTAAAAATTCAAAATTCACCGATTTATCTCCCAAGGGGGCATATATTTGTCATCACCTAAAATCAGTGTTGGGGCATTTTGGGATTATCAAATTTTTCTTTGAAGCAATGTGTAAACACATTACTTCAAAGGGGAAAAATGTATACACCTAAAATGATTTTAATTAATTAAATACTAGATATTTAATTAATATTTCAACTATGTATAAATAAATTCTCAATTTATTTATATTTTTCACCCTTCTCTAATTATCCAAATCTAAAATCATATTCTTCTAAATTAATTAAATAAACAAGGTTCCATAAACTTGTTTTATTTAATTAATCTTCACTAATCCCGATTAGGAATTAAAGCACATGTCTACAACTTTTTGTGCCACCTCACCAAGGTCACATGAAAATAAATAATTCTAATTTTTAATTAGAATTATCCTCAACCAATTTAAAAAAAGCACATGGCTTATTCCTTACACACTCCCACCAATTTTGGAGCACATGGTCTATTCCTCACACACTTCCACCAATTTTGGAGCACATGGTCTTTTCTTCACACACTTGAGTCTTCCATCCAAATGGCATGTTGCCCATTGGTCAAGAGATTCTTCCATCCAAATGGCATGTTGTCTTTGGTCAAGGGGACAACATCTTGATTCTCTCCATCTCCACCATCCATTCTTCTTGTTCGAATCTGGACCGTTGATCATTGCCACCTCACCAGATGCTTGGAAAAGGCTATAAATACAACCCTTTGGCATTGTATTTGCATCCACATTTTGAATAGAGTTATTATGTAGGTTTATCGTTGGAGCTTTGGAGCATTTTGGAGTCTTATAGTTACATCTAGCTTCATGTTTTTCTTTGCATTTACATCTTAGCTTTAAATCTTGCTTCATAGTTGCATTTTATGTCTCATCTTGCATCATAGTTGCATTTTAGATTAGTTCATTTTTAGTTTGCATTTGAGCATATGTAGAATCATATATAGATCATTCTAGTTCAATACCATAGCATCCACCTCCACTTGTTCATTTATCACACTCTCCATTATCATTTCCATCACATATTTTCATATAGGAAATGCATTAGTTTGCATATTAAATATCAAATCTCATTTCCTAAGTTGTCATTTTAAAAACCATTGTGCACATAGAAATTTGAGGGCCAAATGATTTAATAAATCCTTAGGAATAGAGGAAAATGAGACATTCTCAAAATATTTTTTGAAATTTTAAATAGAGTAGTTTACTTACTTGCAAATATTTGATTTAAATAGTTTCATTAAGGTTTGCGTTGATACTAACTTTACACATTTAACACACATAGAGACATCAATGACAACACCTTCATTCCTTTCTTCATTATTGCAACACTCGTGTGATATTTTGTTTGATGTATCTCTCTCTCTCTTTGTGCATTCCTCTATTTGTATCTACATTCTTCTATATGTTGTAAAAAATTAATCTTTTTTTCTTTTCTTGTGTTTTGCATTTGGGGATGATGCAAGGTGTCGAGACATTTAGGTCTCTTCCATGTTGAATTGAAAGGATTTTTCTTTTTCTTCTCTCTCTATATTTCATTCTTCTAGTTCTATGAGTATTTGGGGAATGATGACATTTTTGAGCTCTATAACACCATCATAGAAAATATATACTAACCCTGAATCCATAGATACCATATGTATTTTTGGGGGAAACCCCTCCTTCCTTTTTCATGATGTAGCTTTGTTTCAGAAACATATGACTTGGAATAGGGATTTCTGAGGAAGCTCTCATGTCTTAGGAGTAAACATTGGCTACTTTAAAGCAACTTCTCAAAGCAATGGTGTTAGAAACCACTTTAAAGTGGGGGCATACATCAATAATAATTTTGACATTTTGCATGTTTTGTTGTGTGATTTTCTTTTTTCTTAGTGGTTTCATTGGGTTTATGTCCTCAAAGAGTGTGATATTTCTTAGCATATGACTTCCCTCTTAATGGTGATGTGAGACACTGCATTCCCTAAGTTATGAATCTTTTACTCTTGACTTGTCCTCTCTTGGAGACATTAGGCACGATGATCCCTAAGAAGAACTTACATGAATGAATCAAGATCCCTTTAAACAAAAAATTATACATAATATTCATATGTTTTTGGCATAATACAACTTACTAACCTTGTGAATCCCAAAACCCTAATTCAAGGACACCTAGCATAAGACACCTTGCTTACCTATGGAGCCTTGATATGTGCATGTGTTCCTAGCATAACACAAATTATTAAGCATGAAATAGGAATGTGAGTGGCACCCTATCAGAGTTATCAGAGGGATAGCTTTAGTATGGTAAGTATAGTGAGAGCTGACACACAAGCATGACTTTCTTACTAAGCCACCTTCTTGAGGGATACTCACCTAGTGGACGACTTGACATTCCACTATCCCAAAGTGAGCACAAAACTAATAGTCGAGATGTGTTCCACATCACATTGGACCATTTAGTCTTGATTTTTCTTGTTCTTTGATGTTGTAAGATTGTGAATCTTTGTTTATTGCTACATACATAAGTGTCTTGAATGTCTACTTTAGTGTGAGTCTAACATGGGGTCATACTCTCACTAAAGTGGGTGAAAATTTTAGTGTAGAATAAAGTATCCCTTTTTCACACTTAATTTGGGAATAATTAATATCAAAATGAGATTAATTATTCCTTGATTTATAGTTGTAAAGTGTTTTACACATTCACATTAAGTTTAGGACCCTTCTTAATAAAATGAACTTAATGGTTTCTTATTTAGGGTGTTGTAAAGTGTACCTTTACACTTTCACACTAATCTAGGGCCTTATTAATTAATTGAGGTTAATTTTCCTTAATTGTCCCCTTTATTTCAAATCCAAGCATAATCAATTGAATATTTTGAGGGATAAAGCTTGATATTCATAAACAATATTCCACAAAACTTAATTTTAAAAGGTGTGTTTCTTAGGTTAGTGACATAGGACCCATTCACCACTTGGCGAATGGGTCCTCACTAGGTCCTAGGACCCTATTTTCACATGATATTTGACATTGTCCAAAGTGTTTCCTAGTTAAGCGAGCTAGGACCCATTCACTACATGGTGAATGAGTCCTCACCTAAGCCCAGGACTGCCCCTTGGGATATGTTTTTGGTGGTATTTAATAATTTCAAATTCAAGATTTCATGTCGGCTTGTGATATTTGAATTTTGGGAATTCATGATAAGTTACATATAAATACAAGGATATTTAATTAAGTTTCATTTAAGAAATCCTGGAAAAATTTGAAGTTATCATAGGAGCCTTCAAGAACAATTTCAAAGGCATTCAAGGGTAGATTATTGAAGATTATTCTAGAAATCAAGATTATTTTCATCATATCAAAGACATAGTTCATAATGCATGTAGTTGAGCTAATGTGTTGATGTAGCATTGAAGATCCTAGCCAAGCATTATTTCATATCAAGGTTCAAAATCAAGATCTACATTCACTGAGGCCACTTCATGCAAGATTATTGATTTGTGCTCCAAGGTTTCAATTGAGGTTTGGTTTTAGGTTGAAGATCATTTGGAGAACACAATTGGAGAAAGTCGCAGAGTTGTCAAAGTTGTTACCTTTCTTGCAAAATCATGGAAAGTGAACTACAATATTTATTGTTGGGTTTTCAAGAGTCTCCAACTAGGATCTGGGAGTGTAGACATTGAAGAAAAAAAACCCTAAAACAAAATTTTGAGAGTCCTAGCCAGGACCCATTTTCCATAGGGCAAAGAATCCTTAGTGAGGCTTGAAAAAGCACCTTTCACAATAGGTGCACAACATTTGACCTTCTTAAAACTTGCCTTTTTATTGGTATTTGGGTTAGGATTGATTTTTGTAAATCATTTGCATATTATAACCCTCATATTGAATGAAATGGAGTGAAAAAGAGAGGTGAATGCATTTGACCTTAAAACTTTCCTTTTTATTCGTATTTGGGTTAGGATTGATTTTTGTAACTCATTGGAATATTATAACCCCTTATATTGAATGAAATAGAGTGAAAAAGAGAGGTGAACCACTTTTTCCTACATTTGGGGGTCACATTCCCCCCTTTTCCTATGTTTCAAGTCTGTCAATGCTTAGGGTTATTTTAGACATCATGGGTTGGCAGGTTAGCTTACACCTTAACAAAAAGGCATGAAAGTGATAAGGTGGAAGAGAGAACCCCAAAATTTGACAAACTCATGCATGTTTTGGAGGTCGATGGGAAGGTTTGTGATGGACTAAAGGCAAGCTAAAGGTAAGGGGTAAGGATAATGGTCGAACTCCAATAGCTGTAAAGAGCTTCAAAAATTGGTGTTTGGGCTTGCTTGTTAATCTCTACTATGCACCTCAAGTAGGAGGTAAGGGATATTAGTGACTCCTTACCCTCGATGGAAAGAAAGAATAAGATCACCAAAAATGAAGGAGTAATTCTACAGGATGCTTGCATTGACTAGAGTTGATCAATGTAGCATAGTTGGAATAAGAAACATGGTAGAAATCAATTGTTTCAATTGATTCACATTTTTTTTGTGAATCATTTAAAATCTATGACCACATTTAAATCAAGTTAAACTGGATGGTTGCAATTTAAAGCAAGGCAAGTAAATGAGATACCCTAGATTGTGGCACAAATTTTAAGATTGATGGCCTACATTCAAAGGCTAGATTGTGTTAGCAGCTAGGAAACAGAGCTAAGGCATGAAAAATTATATGTCAACTAGAGGTGACATTCTTGCAAAGGAATGAAGGCAATGGATGACACCATGAATGCAAGGTCAGCCTTGCAAGATAAAAGAGATTGAGAAAATGAGGAGATGGCATTTAATACAAAGCAAATCCTAGATTGTGATACACCATAAATTGCAGGCACAATGAATTTGGTCAGGGGTGCTTGGATTGAGGGAGGTAGATTTTCAATGAAGTAAAGAGGAATGGAGTTCATTTGATTCGAGAGGAAGGATGACATGAGCTTAAAAAAAAGGGATGATAGGTAGAGAGAGAGAGAGAATGAATTGAAAGGAAATGGAGAAGGAAGGGGCTAGTCATGGAATTTTTCTCCAAGTGGTGGGGATTGGAAGACATAGAATCACACTACCTTTTTAGATGTATTGTATGGTTGAAGTCCTTTATGAGGTTTCATGGTGGACAAAGGATTTTTCGAGTAGAAGAAAGGGTTCAAGACCCCACCTCAAGCCCTTGGAGAATATTTATGTAGGTATGGGAGTCTATCTTTAGTTGGTTTTAAGCATACTGACCTGTATCTCATATGTATAGATGAATTTGTATGTTGGACCCTATCATGTGTATTAGGGATTTTGGCCATGTAATTCGTGTATTATTTTAGTGGGGTAATATTTGGGAGTTTTGTTATACCTAGATCATACCCATGAGTGTTCAGAGATTGTGTTTAAAATTTTGGCTCCCATTGACCATTCCATTGGCCTCAAGTGAAACCCTTGTTCATAAGCCATCGTATGGTGATTATAATGTTATCCCTAATTGAAAATACCTTGGGTCTCAACATCCTTCTTGGTCTTCAAACACCAATAATAGTAATTTATATTTATATATATGTTTTGATACATAATAACTAGTAAGAATAATGGGTGTTGGAATGCTCTATTCAACAAAACTTGAGTATTGCACTCATCGCACTCTTTGGTAGTTACTTAGATAATTCTTGTATTGAAATACCATTTTATATTATCAAAATGGAAGACCCCATTTCATCATCATGGGGATAAAATATTTATTTCTCAAGGGTTTTGCTAGAGGTCGAGGCTTCACGATGCCAATATGGTCGAGTGGAGAGAAAGTTGATTCATTTGAGTTATATCATTATTGTTAATAATCTCATGGTTAGGGTTGGTCATTGAACATTTCACTTAACTAGGATTTATTCCTTGAAGAGAAATAGATATTAAGTCTAGACAATAGATTGTCATATATGGATGATGTGCATTATTTATGAATAAATGTTCTTTATAAAATGAGTGCATATTTTGAAAGGATTCTTAAGATGGACCAAGATCCTTAGAAAGTAAGCAATATGAAATCATAAATCCAGTATTAAATTTTCCTAATCATAATACTCAGTATATCCAGATTTAGAAAAGGCATAATATTGCAAGATGCCTCGAATATCTTTCAACCACTTATTGATCGATAGAAGTCTAATAAGGGAAATATGAGATATTATTTCCAGGATCCCTATAATACATTATTATGATAATACATAGATTCAACTTGTATTATGTATGGTTGAGTTTTGTCAAATTATTAGCTATCAATTCTATACTCTTATGTTGTTACAATATCCTTATTGAGTATTTTGATCCTTAGCTTCACCTAAGTGTGTGGTAACCAACTGTGAAACTATCTGGGGAAAAAGGACCCTAGAAAGGGTTGTGTACAAGTTCATTTAGTTTATAAATAAAAAATAAAGGTATAGGATGAATTGGAGTAGAGAAATGTGTTTTGAATATGTCAGTATCATTGGGTCATGAGGGTGACTGTGGTAGAGTTATATTTGAACCTAAGAGTTATACCCTTTTTGTTATTCAATCAAGTGTATGATGGTTGAATTGTCTATAAATATTCAATATATGGATTTTCTTGTTAACCTTTCACCCAATAATCTTATTAATGCTATATGTGACCTTTGTATAGTTTGGATTAAAACCAAAACTTCAATTAGAATCATCTATTCAACATATGATATGGTCACCTTCATCCTAGATCATTCTTGGTTATCTATTTTGTCAAGTGGCCACTAAGGAGCATTGTAGTTAGGATTTTTAACCATTAATCAATATAGTAAAAATGAGCCCTTATATATTTACCGTTGTTGATCATTCCTTGTATTTTTTACCATTGTGAGTTAGTGGTGATTCAAACATGGGTGAAATGTGTGATTGTTGGTCAATCAAATATGAGTTGGATGAACTCATGTTGTCAAGCTAGAAAGCCTCTGCACAATACTTAGGCAAGGCCATTAGCAATGCACCCCTAGGGACTAGGTTTGGCCCTTATGTCTTGTTCTCTTACTTTTACTTGGAGATTACCATTGATATATACATATATATTATTACATAGCATGTGACTTGAATTATATTTCAAATCATTAATTAGTTAGTTGAACTAATTATGTCTATCTTGGTGATGTGGATTCCATGTCTCCACTAGAACCCGACCATTATTTTCACAACAATTGTTATCTAACCGATTTCTTATAATGGATTGGCCAAATGTTGTTATGCGTTCATGAAGTACAGGTAGAGGGAGTAGCCTTTTATGAATTATGCAAGTGTTTGTGGTCAAATTTTGAAAATTGTGTCTTGTCCTTAAATATATTTTGGTGTAAAATTTTGGGCATGACATTTGGTACCAGAGCATGGTTGCAACATTGGGATCTCTGGTTAGTGTTGTTGCTCATGTGATGTTGCCTTTTTGAATTTCATTTGTGTACTTATCTCCTTGTTGTGCTTGATGGTTGAAATGACCTTATGATGTCCTTTCTTTCCTTATTATTTGATAATTTCTATTAGATTTTATTGATTATTGTGTACCCTGATGTGAATGATGCAATTGATTACAAAATAAATGATACTATGTTTATATATTGTATGTGGTAAAGGATTAGTGAAATAGTAATGCTTCTTAAGGGAATAATCTATCTTATTCCCTAAAATTGGATAGAAAAAAGTAGTAATTTAATTATGTTTGGGTTATGAGACATTTCTCTATGTGTTTGAGAGTGATTTAAGAAGGCATTTCCTTTCTTATGTGTGGATAAAAATACCTTTTAAAAGAGAACATTTCCTTGAGACCAAGTGAATGCATGTTTTATGTAAAGATGTCTTGTAGATATAAAAGAAAGATGTTTGATTAGGACAAATATTTGGCATAAAGAAGCCTTAGTCCCAAAATTGCATTCCTACCATAGGATGTATGTGTGGTCTTGTATAGGGAATCAATTAATATTGAGATAAAAAATAGAATAGTGAATATAATACGCATATAGTGTAGGAAAAAGTATCCCCTTTTCAAACTTAATTTGGAATTAATAATTAATAATAAAATGAGCTTCATCATGCCTTAATTTAGTGTTGTAATATTTCTTACATATTCACATTAAGTTTAGGGCCTTTTAATTAAAATGGAATTAATTGTGCCTTATTTTTGGTGTTGTAAGGTGTACTTTTACACTTTCACACTATCCTAGGGCTTTATTAATTAATTAAGGTTAATTTTCCTTAATTGGCCCCTTTAATTCAAATCCAAACCTAATTAATTACAATTTTTGAGGGATAAAACCTGGCATTCATAAATACCATAACATAATGTTTAACATTTGGAAATGTATGTCCTAGGTAAGTGAACTAGGATCCATTCACCATAGGGTGAAGGGGTCTTCACTTGCAGCTAGAACCTAAATTAAAATTATGCTTTTGGTGGTATTTCAATGATTTCAAATGTATATTTAGATGTTAGCTTTTGATATTTGAATTTCGGTAATTAATGTGAAGATATATATAAAGGTCATTTCACTATGTTTTCATCCTAAAGTTTTCATGCAAGCATTCCTAGAGAAAATTTTATGATTAAGAGAGAATTCAAGAGAATTTTAAAGGATTTCAAGAGCAAATTTATTGAATATTATTGTAGCATGTTTGAGCTAATATGGTGATGTAGATTTCAAGATCTATTCAAGTATTCAAAGGAATTGTTTCAAATCAAATTTCATGATCAAGATCCACATCCATTGAATCCAATTAATGCTAGTTGTATATTTGCATTCCAAGGTTCAAACAAGGGTTTGGTGAGTTGTGACATTTTTTTTCATTCATCATGCCTTCATGCTATTGTGTTTCATTTCAAGGTCTAATTACCAAAAAAGGGTTTGACCAAGGAAAACCCTGATTCACCTAACAAACAACATTTTTCTCTCTTTGATGTGTGATTGTATATTTTAGGTGGAAGATCCTTTGAAGAGAAAATTTGAAGAAATTTTCAAAGTTGTCAAAGTTTCAAGAAAATTTGTCATTTCATGGAAACTCTTCTATAGGATTTATTTTTGGTTGTTCGATGATCAAAATTGGGAATTCAAGAGTGTAGACACAACAAAATAGAACCTAGAAAGGATTTTTGTAGAGCCCTAGCCAAGACCCATTCATCATAGGGTGAATAATTCCTTAGTGAACTTAAAAAAGTGACTTTTGGTGAATGGTATACATCATTCTCCCCTTTCCACATCTACCTTTTATTGTTTTTTTCTTCAGTTTTGAATATAGTCTTTCATTTACATTTATATCTTGCATTTTGGAGTTGTTTGATGATTTCAATATTTCTCCCCAAAGTTCTATTTAACTCATACTCCGATCCTTGCATAGAGAGGTAATTTGTAGATTAACACCTTGATTTAACTCACCTAAAGGATGATAGTCAATTTTAGGTGTGGATCTCATTTCCTTGAATGAAATTAGGGAAATAGGTCCTTTGTGGTGAACCCCTTTTCATAACACATTTTCACCATAATCACCCCTTATTTCCCTTTGTTTCATTTTGGTGAACACCTCCTTAAACAAGGTTAGATTAAATTTCCACCTCCTAGTAGAAGCAATAAACCTAAGAAAAAACATGAATTATTGCACAAATCATAGAACTCTTGTGAATCTTACTAATGAGTGTCATGCATTAAAATTGATATTGAGTGATATTTATCTTAATGATAATAATTCCTATGAAAAAATAATTGGATAGCAATTACATGCATTTTTCTTTTTGCCATGTAATAGTTGTAGGATCATAGCACCCTCACTATTACATGTTTTACATTCATTGAAAATCATTCTCTTTATCACAAGGAGCTCATTTCCATCACTTATATTAGTTCATCTTTGTCCTTCATTTAGTGGGGGCAAGGGGTTAGATAGCCTTGTCCTAATTTTGGCACTTGGTGTTTTCCCTTTTGCTAGTTCTTTTCCTTATGTATATACTAATCAAGATTGGGCTGCAAACAACCTGCTATAGGTTGACTTGCATGTACCTTACTAGTATTTTATATTTTTTTCTTTTTCATGTTTCTTTATGTGATTGCATGTGAGTAATGTGATCCCATGTACTATTTTGTTTAGTGTATATCTATTTTTATGAATTCCTCTACTTGTATCTACATTCTTCTCTATGTCGTACACATTTTATCATTTTTGTTTGTCTTCTATTTTCCTTTTGGGGATTTCACAAGGCGTTGACACATTTAGGTCTCTTCCATGTTGACCCAAAAGATTTTTCTTTTCTTTTTTCACTCTTTTTGTGTCATTCTTCTAGTTTTATGAGTATTTGGTGAATGATAAATTTTTTGAGCTCTATAACAACATTGTAGCAAAGATATACTGACCCAAAATCTGTAGATCCCTTATGTATTTTGAAGGGAAACCCCTCCTTCCTCTTTCATGACGTAGCTTCATTTTGGAAACATATGACATGGCATAGGGCTTCTTGAGTAATCTCTAATGTCTTAGGATTGAAAATTGGATACTTTAAAGCAATTTCTCATAGCAATGGTGTTAGAAACTTCTTTAAAGTGGGGGCATACATTGATAATATCTTTTGACATTTTTCATGTTTCATGGTACTATTTTTTTTTTGTGATGCATCCCTTTCTTGGTGGTGTCACTGGGTTTGATGTCTTCCAAGAGTGTTATATTTCTTAGTTTATGAATTTCCTCTTAGTGGTGATGTGACACACTAGATTCCCTAAGTTGTGAATCTTTAACTCTTGACTTGTCTTCTCTTGGAGACATTAGGCACAATGTTCCCTAAGAAGAATACCTTACATGAAATAAGAAAAATCCCTTTGAACAAAAAAATTTACTAGCATTATTGTTCATAAATGTTTAGCATAATACAAATTTTTAACCTTATGAAGCTTGAAACCCTAAATTCAATCCCACCTAGCATAACACACATTGCTTGCTTGTAGATCCTTAACTTGTTCATAGGTGCTTAGCATAACATAGCTTGTTAAACCCTATGGAACACAAAACCTTACCTTGTGGTGCCCTATTGAAGATATCAAATGGATAGCTTTGGTATGGTTAGTATGATGAGAGTCGAGACAAAGGCATGAATTTCTCATTATATAGTGAGAGCTTGTAGACTTGGCATGACTTTCTCACTAAGCCACTTTATTGGGAGACTCACCTAGTGGATAGCCTAAAGTTCAACTACCTCAGAGTGAGCACAAAATGGAAAGCTTAGATGTGTTCTATGTCGATTGGATAGTCTAGGCATAGTCTTCCTAGCCTTTGATGTTGTATGATTGGGTATCTTTTTCATTTCCACACACATATGTTTCTTGAATGTATACTTTAGTGTAAATATGCACTTGCGTTCACCATCTCACTAAAGTGGGGGCTAAATGTAGTGTAGGAAAAAGTATACCTTTTTCACACTTAATTTGGAATGAATAATTAATAATAAAATGAGCTTAATGCTGCCTTAATTTAGTGTTGGAATATGTTTTACATATTCATATTAAGTTTAGGGCCTTTTAACTAAAATAGACTTAATTGTGCCTTATTTTTGGTGTTGTAAGGTGTACCTTTACACTTTCACACTAACCTAGGGATTTAATAATTAATTGAGGCTAATTTTCCTTAATTGGACCCTTTAATTCAAATCCAGGCCTAATTAATTATAATTTCCAAGGGATAAAACCCGACATTTATGAATTTCATAACATAATGTTTAGCATTGGGAAATGTGTGTCCTAGGTAAGTGACCTAGGACCCATTTTCCACAGGGTGAATGGATCCACACTTGAACCTAGGACTTAAATTCAACTCATGTTTTTGGCAATATTTCAATGATTTCAAATGTATATTCAAATGTTGTCTTATGATATTTGAATTTCAGGAATTAATTTTAAGATATATATGAAAGGTCATTTCACTATGCTTTCATCTTAGATTTTTCATACAAGCATTCCTAGAGAAAATTTTATGACAAAGAGAGAATTCAAAGCATGTTCAAGGCATTCAAGAGAAGATTTATTGAAGATTATTACAACAATCAAGATTCCATTGTCATGTCAAAGATTTATTACATTATGTGTGTTGTTTGAGTTAACATGGTGATGTAGCATTCAAGATCTATTCAAGTATTCAAAGGCATTGTTTCAAATAAAGCTTCATGATCAAGATCCACATCCATTGAAGCCAATTCATGCTAATTGCAGATTTGCATTACAAGGTTCAAACAAGGGTTTTGGTGAGTTGTGACATTATTTATTCATTCATCATTCCTTCACACTATTTTATTTCATTTCAAGATTTAATTACCAAAATAGGGTTTTACCAAGTCAAAACCCCATTCACCTAACAAACAACATTTTTCTTTCTTTAATGTGTGATTGCATATTTTAGGCGGAAGATCCTTTGAAGAGAAAAATTGAAAAAAATTGCAAAGTTTTCAAAGTTGCAAGAAAAGTTTTCATTTCATGGAAACTCTTCTACATGATTTATTTTTGGTTGTCTGATGATGAAAATTGAGAATCCAAGAGTGTAGAAAAAGTAGAAGAGAATCGAGAAAGGATATTTGTAGAGCCTTAGCTAGGACCTATTCACCATAGGGCGAATGAGTCCTCAGTCAACTTTAAAAAAGTGACTTTTGGTTAATGGTACACATCATTATCCCCTTTTTGGATCTTCCTTTTGATTGTTGTTTCTTTCAATTTTGAATACAATCTTTCATTTGCATTTTAGAGCTTGTATTTTGGAATTTTTTGATGATTTCAATATTTCTCCCCAAAGTGCTATTTGACTCATACCCCCTGTTGGCCTCCTACAATGATTTAACAACTAAGCTCTTATAGCTATGATTTAGAGATTGGACATCTAAACTGAATAACTATTCAATCATCATGAAGGTACATTTAACTTGTCAACCCAGGGGCGTGAACTTCAAATGGGTCAGCACAGTATGTGTACTAGGAACTCAAAGTAGCCATTTTCATTCTATAGATATGAAAGATGCAATGTTGAAAGTAAATTGCTTGGAAAGGAATAATCTAAATGTTGAACATGAACCAATAACCATACTAATCTTGAAATGCATGACATAAATGAAAATCTGAACAACAAACAAATAACTACTATGTCTGCTTTGGTTGTAGGAACAGTCACATAATGAAATTCTAGTGGTTTTAGGAATAGTCAGCATCATATTCTTAACTAATTAATAAATAGAAAGTAACAACTTGGCTAAACTAAGCTAAGGATTAATTTCTCACCAAGTGAGCCCCCTTTGATGAGTATCCTCTACTACTAATGAAAACTCAAATGCTAGAACTTAGAACTTCATTTTTATTCATCAAGAAACATGAGTACAAAAGAGCAGTGTAACTGTATCACAAAAAACTAAGAATGCAAGTATAATATCAGATCATGCAACCTCATGAAAAGGAGCATATAATCCTTATTTATACTACCAACTAAGCAAGGCGGTCAACTCCATGAACTAGGAGGATTCCAATTTAGGAAAAGCAAAGAAAATGGAGAGGCGGTTATGCACGCATGGAATCTGGTCAGACATGTTTGCAGATTTAGTACAACAGTAATGCTAATAATTGCTCAACAACATTAAAGTCCACTACAAGGTGGTTACATTCTATTTGCATGGGGAATCTTTTGTCATCAACCTCTTTTTCCCTTTGAATGATTCCCTTGTTGGACGTTATGGTTCATGCCCAATTGGCAGTGTCTTTCTCAATTTAGCATCTTCAAATTATATCTACATGACAATGTTAGCATGCACAATAATTGCATATCTATAACTACCTTAAAGAACATTCATTAACCACATGTATAATTAATATAGATAGTCCATATAACATGCTAATGTCATTAAAGATTTATAAAAATAAGATTAGGCCCAATGTCTATAGTACTAAGGAAATATCATAAAAATATCAACACTTAACATCAAGGTCCATGATAACTTCAGCAAAAAAATCATAAATTCTACCCAAAATTAGACCATAAACTAGGCTCATCACTCCCCCCAACCTAAAGTTTTTCTAGTCCTCCAGCAGGGGAAGGGTTGTTCTTCTACTTGGTCAATGCTTTGAAATTTGCAACTGACAACTACCCTACATCAGTGTTTGTTTTACATGAATCAGGGTCCCAATAGAATCCTCCCAATCTGTCTAATTTTCTCCATCTCTATCTCTCTGCAACAATATCATAGTTGTAAAACCTAAATTTTGGTACGGGTCACATCAAGAGGGGTGGATGAAAAGTTAGGGGAATCCAAAATTGTCCCTTTATTCTTCCAACCTATATATATTTGTCAATTATCTTAAGTGTTGCAACATAGTTTTGGATGAAATGAGGCTCAACCTATTTTAGTTCATCAGTTAGGTTGTTCCATCTTTGTGAGAGGTATCTCTTTATGGTTTCTTTTTCTTTTTCCGTTACCTCATACTCACTATAGACTACTTGTATCCAAGGCATAATCCTATTACCAAAGCTAGGTCTGAAAATAATTTTGTGTCATTCCATGTAAACGTCCCTTGGATTCCTTGATTCAACTCTGATGGGCAGAGGGATGTTGGATTCCAATTTCGTATAAGCCCCATATTGTTGTCCCCAACTAATCTCATTTTGTACCCAAGAAATAAATGCTCTTAATTGGACATCCCTAACATACAATAGTGGATTCCAATCATGGTCTTGAGTCACAACATAATTATGCAAATAAAATTCACACAACAAATTCTTCATTTTAGGGGAAGCAATTCGATAAGCATTGAAAAAATCAACAAGGGTCTCAATAGAAGGGTTCAAACCTGAGACAATTCTTCCCAGCTTAAAAGAAAGATATTTCTCCTTCAAATGAAAAGCATAGACCCTTGGAGGGGTCCTGCACTCTAAAATCTATGGTACCAAGGCTGCCATATCATCTACATTCTTCTTCAAGGTGGTAATTTTTGAAGGCTTGTCTTCAATCTCATCTTTATTTTGAATTTCCTTCTTCAACCTACATTTCTCTTCTTTCCATTCCTCTTCTCTTTTTTTCATCTCTTTCCATAAATGTATAGCTACCATGTGGATTGAAAAATTAGGGGAGTTATACATTCCTACAAACATTTTTCCTGGCATTGATGCTTTCTCTCCATATAGTACTAACAGAAAGGATTCAGGGTTTCCCATCAATTCTAGCTATAGGGGTATTGATTGTTCTTGTTGTTGTTGTTGTTGTAGGAACTCTTGCTATAGGATATCTTGCTACAGGATCTCTTGATTTTCCTCATACCCCTAATTCTCCACTTGTTCTGCAATTTCAACAAGATCTTCCAATGTTATGTTTTTTGTCATCTTAAATACATCCTCTTCCTCAAAATTCACCTACCCTATTGGAGATTTTGTGTCCCCCTGTGATATTTCTCTAGACTCAAGGATTTCTTGTGGAGGCATACCAAAGTTTGGCCCGACTAGTCTTGATTTTCTGGTATCACTCTCATGTTTTTCTTTGGATGCAATATGAACAATGTCAACCTTCCTCTTCCTAGAGCTTGGTACTTCTTTTTTATGCTGACTACTTTTTAGCTTTTCCTTTCCTCATTTTTGCCTCTCTTTTTTGTGCCTTATTTTTCATTAGGATGCCAAGTGGAACATCATCATCAAAATCTACAGGAAAGCTTTCTTTGTTTGAGTGCTATGTCCTAGAAGAGCTAATTTCTATGGTTTCTTCTGCTGCAAGAGGGTTTACACTAGGTCCTACACTAGAGGTTGAAGCACCAAGAGTGGATTCAATCATGCTCAATCTCCTGCTAGACCTAACGGGTTGAGGTAAAACCCTAGGTTGCAAGTGCTTAGGTTTAATTGATCAATTTTTATGAATTCTTCCCAGGTCATTCCAGATACATCATGTAGAGACTTCTCAACTAACAATTTAATTAAACAATGGTGGGAAATGGAATTTTCCCTACCTTTCTAAGTCTCATTCACCATGATTGAAAGAAGGTTGCATAGTATGTTCAGAACATTCATCCTCCTCCCATGCCTCATGTGATTCAAGAGTTTAAAATGTATGAAATGTAGATTTGAATGGCATCCTTCACAGGTGATATATTTATGACATAAACAACTATCTTCTTCCATGGATCAGGAAGAGAGGTTCTCTTCACCCCTTTTTATCTATACTCAATGGAGGGTCATTTGGTTATGTAAATTCAACCCTAGCTGACTTGGTGTCTCTGAAAGCAAGGTAATCTTCACCATCGGTCGGTAACCCTATAACTTCTATAATCCTTTCTTTAGTCACCAATACTTCTAGCCCTTTATTGTGGCTTTCCCTTCAAACACTGTCTAGGTGAATTCTAGTGCAATGCCTTCATCAAAACCATCTAGCTTCATGAAATAATCTAACCAGCCACAGTTTCTGAATTTAGCGAGGCATGGTGCATCTTGCAGTAATACATCATGCACCGAGAGTTCATTTCAAATTAACCCACCTCCCATTGTTTGCAATCAAACAATCACTCTACAGTTTCCTTCCTATAATTCTCGTCTGAAAATAAAATTCAACTTCCTACAACACTTGCTAAATTTCCAATGCAAATGTCGACTGAATTTTCCTTTTTTACCTTTTGTTTGCAACTTGAGATTGTGATAGGGTTAATAATGGCAAGGAAGGAGTAATAAAGGAAAGCTACGATGGAGAGAAATGGCAATGATAGTTGGTGTCACTTCACACATGCGAGTTGTCCTCTCACTCAGATTTCAAATCAACTCAATTTAAATTTTGTTGATATAGACCAGCATGGACTAACATGTGGGAAAAGTATTCATGTCTTTTTCCTCCCCCCAACCTAAATGTGGGCATGTGTCCTCACATGCAAAATGATGATTTGACAGGGGTAGGGAATAATGGCATGCTATGGTGAATGTCCATATTAACGTACAAAAATTAAATGAATGCACTAAAAGACAATTAAGATATAGAAATTAATGTGCACATACCTAAATGTGTGGAGGATTCATTGAAAATATTGTAGAGAAAGTATCGTTCTCCTTTTTAGGAAATAAGATGAGAAATTAATGAAAATGAGGTGGAATGAGGTGGAGTGGAATGAAGTGATGTGATGGAAGAGAGAGAAAGGTGGAAATGGATGGGTGGATGGGTGGAGAAATGAACTCCCACAGAAGTGTAAGTCTTTATTATGACAAGTACATACCTTAATTAGCTAGGAGGGACACTAGGTCCACTTCCTTCAGCTACAGGAAGCTCGGGTGCAGCATGCTAAGTGAATTTCTGTGGGAACTCCTCCTTGGAAGTTGACTTGTGATACAATCTGAGGTGATGACCATTGACAAGAAACTTGAATCTAACTAGGTCAATAGTAGTGAGCTAAACACCACGATTAGGGAATACTTCAGCAACTTCATATGGTCCTAGCCATCTTTTCTGCAATTTTCTAGCATTGTCCTAATATCTGGAATAATACAACAAGGCCCAATCTCTTGGTTGGAATTTCTTGTCATTGATAAATATATCATGCCACCTGATTCTCTAATTCTACACTACCTCTATGTGAAGCAATATTTCTCTCCTCATCATGTCCAAAGCATTCAACTACATGATTCTCTCTCTTTGTGCCTCAGAGATATTCATCCCCAAATCTACCGTAGTCCTAAGAGTCTTGAATGTTCAAATTTAATGGGAATCATGGTTGTTTTTCCATACAACTACTCAAATGGAGCGAATCCTGTAGTTGTTTTCCAAGTATTTTTGTAGGCCCAAACAACTTTTGGTAACCTATTTTCCTAGTCCTTTCTGTGGATAGCTATGGTTTTGGTCAGAATAGCTTCAATTTCTCTATTGGGCACCTCAACTTGGCCATTGGCCTAGGGGTGATAAGGAGTAGACTTCCCGTGTCTTATGTTGTACTCATTAACTAGTGTTGCAACAAGGGTTGATGTGAATTTAGTCCCTTGATCAGTTACTATCTCTCTTGGAACTCCATACCTTGTGAAAATATCCTCATAAAAAAATTGTGTAGCCTTGTTATCTCTTGCATGCTTCATGGCCTTAACTTCTACCCATTTAGTTACATAATTAGTGCATACCAGGATATAAGACTTACCATTTGATGGAGGGTCAATGGGTCCTACAAAATCAAATCCCAACTTGTCAAAGGGAGTGATCAATACCTAAGGGAAAAGTGGCATCTTATCAGATCTGGTTGGTCTGCCCATTCTTTGGCATCTATCACATTTTCCAGTATACCATCCTGCATCCTTGTGGAGTGTTGGCCAGTAATATCTTGAGTTCAAAATCTTCATTCTTGTCCTTTTGGATACAAAATGTCCTCCACATGGTTCATTGTGGAATTCATGCAAAATGTCATATGTCTCCTCTTCTCTCACACATCTCTTCATGACATAGTTTGGTCTAGAATAAAACAGACATCCAGCAATCCATGAGAAAGGAAAATATTTTTCAGTGAGTGTCCTCTCTTTTGGAGAGAAGTGAGGAGGAACTCTACTTGTAACCAGATAGTTAGCTATGTTAGCATACTAGGGTGTTTGTACACTAATGGAGAATAGATGCTCATAAGGAAAATAGTCATCTATGGCTTAATTATCCCCTGATGTAGTCAGCCTTGAAAGAAAATATGCAACAACATTAGCCTTCCCTGGTTTATCCACAATGGTTATGCTAAACTCCTGCATCAATAATAACCATCTTTCCAACCTACTAGAGATCAAAGGTTTATTCATGAGATATCTAATGGTTGCATGATCAGTGCGCACAAATATTTGATAGCCTGTTATGTAGTGCTTGAATTTGTTCAGGGCATAGATCATTGCCAACATTTCTTTCTCTCTCACTATATAGTTGAATTCAACTCCTTGCAAATTTTTCTTGAAAAAATAAATGGCATTTTCAATAGCTCCTTCTTTCTGTCCCAAGATTTCTCCTATGGCATAATCTAATGCATCTATATAGATGTGGAAAGGAAGTTTCTAATTAGGCCCCTTGAGTATAGGAGCATGATTCAAGGCTACCTTCAAATTAGAAATTTTTTTATCACAATCTTCAATCCACTGGAATTCAACATCTTTGGTGAGAAGAGTGTACAATGGTGTTGCTATTTTGTTGAAATCCTTCATGAACTACCTATAATAGCCTGCATGGCCCAATAAACTCCTAACATCCTTCTATTTTGTAGGTGTAGGCAGATTTTTGATCAACTCAATCTTTGTAGGATCTAATTGAATTCCTTTGTGAGAGATGTAGAGTCCAAGAACTACACCTTCTTGCATCATCATGAAGCACTTTTTACTATTTAAAGAGATATTTTGATCTTCACATATCTGTAATACTTTCATGAGATTCTCCAATGCTTCATTGAAATCAGCACCATAGGTGGTGAAATCATCCATATAAATTTCCATGCAATCATGAGAAATGTCTGAAAACATGCTAATGACTACCCTCTAAAAAGTTGTAGGTGCATTGCATAAGAAAAATGGGAGTAATGAGTAGGCATAGGTCCCCCATGGATAGGTAAAGGTGGTCATCTCTTGGTCCTCTAGTGCAATTTGGGTCTGGTTGTAGCCATTGAATCCATCTAGAAAAGAAAAGTATTGCTTTCCTGCAAGTGAGTCCAAAACCTGATCTATGAATGGTAAGGGAAAATGGTTCTTTTTGGTGGAAGCATTAAGTTCCATGTAATAAAAAAAAAACCATTTACCTCCTTTTTTAGGCACAATTACTAATGGAGACGCCCACTGGCTATCTGAAATGGGGTAGATAAATCCTGAATCTAGCAATTTCTGCAGTTCTCCTTTTATAATTTCTCTCAATGCAGGGCTAATTCTTCTTTGTGACTGCCTCACTAGGGTGAAATCATCAATGATGTAAATTTTGTGAGTGCAAAGATTAGGATCGAATCCCTTCATCTCATGATAGTCCCATGCAAATGCATGTTGATGGGTTCTCAATAAGTTTTCCAATAACAATTGTTGTTCTTCACTCAGTTTGTTGTTAACATTCAGATACTTTCCTTTTGACACTTGTACTTGTGTAGTTGACTCTATCATAGCTGCTTCATTAACACATGGTACCTTGAGTTCATATGGCAGCAATGTATGGGACAAACTTGTTGTTGCAAGAAGTCCGTCTATAGGAAGAGTGGATATAGGAATAACGACTACAGGAAGAACATCTACAGGAACAATGGCTATAGGAAGAGCAGGAAAAAGTGTCTTGACTAGAGTAGTAGAATGGGAAGATGATGCTTCCTCCACTTCACAATGGTTCTGAATGATGTTAACCAATACTTCATCTTCTTCTTGAAGCTACATGAAGGAGCTTCTTCCTAACATCATAAGTTGTGCCACATAATTAACTTCCTTGGCTTCTTCACCAACATGTGGCCATACAAGATTATCCTCAATGTGGGATGGTTGAGTAGGAGGATAAAGAAAAAAAAATTGGTACTCTTCCCATCATAAATGGTCATGTTACCTTACTAACATCCAATATATTGGTCTGCAGTTGCTAACCATGGCCTTCCAAGAATAATGGGATACTTGCCTAGTGTAGCTTTAGAAGAAAGAATCATGAAGTCTACTAGGTACTCCCATGAATCTAGAATGATGGCAAGGTCCTCCACTATACCATCAAGCTATAGGAGAGTAGGATTAGATCTCATGCTTGTAACATTTAGTTGTTGCAGAATGTCCTTGGTCATTAGATTTATTGCTTCCCCTAAATCAATTAGAACATTCTTTATTTGAATCACATTTATAACAACTGCTACAACAAGACTACCTGGGTCATTGTACTTAGGGATAGTCACTTTTCCAAGCATGATGTCAGCTAGTTGTCCCACCACATGAACCCTAGTGGGGTCTTTCTTCTTCCTTCCTGGCTTCTTGAGGCATGCTTCTTTGATTGTCTTGCCATAGATAGGGACATCCTTTATGTCCTGTAATAAAGGTATCTGGACACATATATTCTTTAGTTTATCCAAGATGTCAAAGGTTGTGTCCTCCTTTTCTTCCTTCTTCTTAGAAACTTCCAATCTCTGAGGAAATGGTGGTTATGTTTAGTTTGCTTGACTTGGACTGGTTTAGGATTTTTAGGTGCACTTGGTTGAATGGGATCATTCAGAGGTTCCTCTTCCTCTTCCATAGGAAGCTCAATGATAATGGGCTCAGAAGGGGCTGGTAAAGTAGTTCCTAAGCACAAGTGGATGTCACTTACACTCACAACATATGTAGGGAATTGATTTGAATCAGCAAAGTATATAGGTTTCTGCTATGGTTTGTTATTTGGATTGGGTGAGGGATGAGCTGGTATTTGAGTAGGTTTAGGTGCATTTTAGCTTGAATTAGTAAGTGAAGGCATTATAGTAGGTTGTTGGGGTTGAGAAGGTGGCTGCATGTAATTGGTTGATTGGGTAGGCCATTGATGTCCTCCCCTCCATTTATTTGTCTATTTCCAATTCCCTAGAGGTGGCTACCAATGCCCTTGAAATTGTTGTCAATTCTCCTAAGGTTGCTGCCACTGGGGTGGAGAGTTTTGAGGATTGGGCCAAGCATTTAGAGGGTTACCCCAAGGTTGTGGTGGATATCCTCCATAGCTAGATGGATATAGGGGCTTCCATTGGTTGCCAGATGAATAGGAATTGAAATATGGCCCAAAATAAGAGAGTGGATCTAGTGGCATACCTTGTCTTGGAGCCCAAGGCCTCCTTTGTGCAACATAGTAGACTTGATCGTCTTCAATCTGAATTAGGTTGAACTCAAGTGCAATTTTTTTTCCTTCAATATTAGCTACCATCTTCCATTTGCAGTCCTTATTTTTTCTACAATGGGGGAAATACTTTGGTAACATTGCATTTGCCTCCTCTTGCTTCTTCTTGGCCTGAAGTGTAGCCAACTGAGTAGCTAGATTGTTTATAATATCTTGCTTAAAGTTTTATAGCAAATGAGTAATCTCCATTCTTGAAACTCCACTGGTAGATGACTTACCCATGGAAGATTGGTAAGCTCTCCCTTTCTTTGAGGCTTCCCAAGAGTAGTTCTAGCATATTTTCTTGATATCCTCCCAAGGAACTTGGGAGATATCTCCTCCTCCTATCAGGTCCAAGGCATCAGTACAACTGTCATTGATTCCTCTCAGGAAAAGCAACTTTTGTGAGTCTTCATTAAGTGTATGGTGTGGAGATTTTTGTATGAAAAATATAAACCTTGCGATATAATCCTCCAGGCTCTCATCTTCCTTTTGTTGCATCCTAAAAATGTTTCCTCCTCTCATGTCACTCCCCCTATAATACTCCTTGTACTTCTCAAGGAATTTTGTCTTCATGTCCTCCCAAGTTTCCATAGTATCTCTACCTAGGCTCATGAACCATCTTAATGTAGCTTCTTTTAGAGTGGTAGGAAATAGCTTAAGCCTATGGGCATCGATGGTATAGTCATAACTCCTACAGATTATGTCAAACTCAAACAAGAAGGTATGAGGATCTTCTATGACAAGTCCATAAAACTTGGGGAGTGCTGAAGCAGGGATATTTTTGATGTTGTCAACTTCATTCTGATGGGAAATGGGGAAAGGAAAAGATGGTTGGTTAGGTTTTTTCCTATTTGCATCACCCATGCTTGCTTGATGTAGTTCCAAAGCAAAGGGGTTCTCAAGCTGATTTTGGTCTTCAGAGGAAGCTTTAGAGCTAGTCAGATTAGGAAATGCATCAGGAAAGGGGTGTGGATCTTCTTCTTCTTTTCTTGGCAGGTTCTAATATTCAACTAGCTATAATGGATTAGGATTATTATGAAGGAATCTCCCATAAGCATCCATTCTCCTTCCTCTATGCATGTGGTATCAACTCACTGTCAGCTAGCTCACACAAAGAATTGGTAAAGAATAAGAGGGTTCATTACTTCCTAAATGAGGGTATACTAAGAATTTTTTTTAGAAATACTACAGCAAGAAAAACTACAAATGACTTCAAAGAATTCCCTAGTTTGACACCATCCTTGGCAATGGTGCCAAAAGTGTTGGCCTCCTACAATGATTTAACAACTAAGCTCTTACATTTGTGATTTAGAGATTGGACATCTAAACTAAATAGCTATTCAATCATCATGAAGGTGCATTTAACTTTTCCGGGGACGTGAACTTGAAATGGGTCAGCACAATATGTGCACTAGGAACTCAAAGTAGCCATTTTCATTCTACATCTAAGAAAGATGCAATGCTAAAAGTAAATTGCTTGGAAAGGAATAACATAAATGTTGAACATCAACCAACAACCATACTAATCTTGAAATGCATGACATAAATGAAAATCAAAACAACAAGCAAAAAATACTCTATCTGCTTTAGCTACAGGAATAGTCATAGAATGCAATTCTAGTGGTTGCAGGAACAATTAACACCATATTCTTAACTAATTATTGAACAAATTAACAACTAGGCTAAAATAAGGTAAGGATGGATTTCTCACCAAGTGCGTCCCCTTGGATGAGTATCCTCTACTACTAATGAAAAATTAGATGCTCAAACTTACAAATTCATTTTTATTCATCAAGAAACATGAGTACAAAAGAGCATTGTAACTATATCACTGTAAGCTAAGAATGTAAGTACAATATCAGAGCATGCAACCTCATGAAAAGGAGCATTTGATCCTTATTTATACTACCAACTAAGCAAGGCAGTCAACTCCATGAACTAGGAGGATGCCAATTTAGGGAAACCAGAGAAAATGGAGAGGCGGTTACGCGCGCATGGAATCTGGTCAGATATGTCTGCAAATTTATCACAATAGTAACACCAATAATTGCTCAACAACATTAAAGTCCACTACAAGGTGGTTACATTCAATTTGCATGGGGAATATCCTGCCATCGACCTCCTTTGACCTTTGAACAATTCCCTTGTTGGATGTTATGGTGCATGCCCAAATGGTGATGTCTTTCTCAATTTAGCATCTTCAAATTATATCTGCATGGCAATGTTAGCACGCAAAATAATTGCATATCTATAACTACCTTAAATAACATTCATTAACCACATGCATAATTAATATAGATAGTCCATATAGCATGGCATTTTCATTGAAGATTTGCAGAAATAAGATTAGGCCCAATGTTTATAGTTGTGAGGAAATATCATAAAATTATCAACACTTAAAATCAAGGTCCATGATAACTTCAGCAAAAAAATCATAAATTATACCCAAAATTAGACCATAAAATAGGCTCATCACCCTCGTCCTTGCATAGAGAGGAAAATTGTAGATTCACACCTTGATTTGACTCACCCAAGGGTTGATAGTCAATTTTAGTTGTGGATCTCATTTCCTTGAATAAAATTAAGGAAATAGGTCCTTTTTGGTGAATCCCCTTTCATAACACATTTTTACCATAATCACCCCTATTTCCCTTTGTTTCAATGCATAGTAAATAAATAATGATGGTGGTGAAGGAATGAATGCAGTAGTAAAGCTTGCATTGTTAAATTTTGAATTTAAGTTTGTTCTTTCATTGCATAGCATGTCTAGAATATAGAATGGCATGTGTGTTATAACACCATTAGTTCAGCGAGACTTAAGCTACCCAATTGTATTATTAGTTATAGAAAGCCATATAAATGTTAACTCATTGGAGATGCAAATGTTAAGTGCATGACTAAGTGAATTTTGAGGAAAAAGAAGGTTGTGCTTTGGGTGCTAACTAAATGGACTATTTTTTCCTTATCATGTGTTGAGTGTTAGACAAAATTGTTGAGAAGGTGCTTTATCACATCTGTGTATGCCACTTGGTACAATAGAATATTTTGCAGTTTAATTATGTGAAAGGAAATTATTTTTTGGCTCTAAAAGATGAAAAAAATTGTTAATGAAGTTATTTTGTATCCATGGTGGATGTGAATACTGTATAATGGTGCTTATGTTGTGTATTTCAGCAAATGTTGTTGATAGACCAAGTTCTAAGGGTAAGTGTATGTTGTGCATGTTTGAAATATATGAAATGGGGTGATAAAATATTCTTGAAAGTTATGTGATTTATCATGTGGAAACTAGTGAATGTATTTTTCCCCAAGTATGAGACACGAGTATTGGACTTGTGATAAGGGTGAGTGGACATCAAGTATGATCCCCTATGTGTACCCTTCATGATGGAATTGTGTAGTTAATTAATTGTGGAATGGTATAAAAATGAAATGTGTGGATATGTATCTTCTATATGGAATGTGATGTATTCCTTTGTGTAGGTCTTGTATATATGTTAAAAATGTGTTGGAATTTTGGAAGCATGCCATTATTGATGTAGCTTCGAAACATGAGAATGAAGTGTACATACAACAGTTGATTCGGCTGACCAATTGTTTTCATTGATGTCAACATTGTGGAGAAGAATTTTTTGTTTCATTTGTACAGTACTAACTATATCAAAAATCTGATCTATCAGGAATTTGGCTAAGTATTATCTATTGGTGATGTTGTGGTTCAATACATTAGTTTTTGGGTTTGCACTTCACCACAAGAAGATGTATAACTTTGTGATTTTAACCATATCATAATGACTAGATTATATAGCTATATTCAAGATCTCATGAAGTTGTTTGAAGTGTTATGGAAGATATCAATGTTAAAGTTCAACTTTGTATATCACTGTCATCTCTCTATTCAGTGTATTATTGTGGAAGATTCTACATTTCCTTAAGAAGAATGTTTTGGTACTATGGTTCTAGAGATAGAATCATTGATTTTAGTGAAATGTGAAATCGAAGGAAGATCGAATCTAGAAGTTTAATGTATTGGGAAGCATAGGTATGATTGGATTTTTTGTGATTAGGTCCAATTCCTGGTCAACCTAATACATGATATATGTTGAGAAGATTAAATATATATTGTGGATGTTAGTTGGATCTATTTTACATCCATGCCAACCTAAATTAAGTATTGGACATTTTTCTTAGGTTTGAAGAGGATTTTGAATCATGTGTGATGCTAACAAAAGCTATTTTGGATTGTTTTAATTTACATCTATTTAGACCAATGTAATTGATGTGTGTGAATGTATTTGTGTATATATATGATATATTTTGGAGTTGAATATATAGAGATGAGTGAGCATAGATGACATATCAGGTGCGAGTGGTCTCAGATGATGCAAACATGCGAATTCAATGGTGAGAGTTCAGAGTTAGAGGAATTTTTTTGAGTGACTATTATGTAGAGTAGGACTTTATATTTAGAGCTTCAAAGGAATTGAAATACAACAATGAAGGTGTACTTTATATCAGTTCATACTTTGGTAGTGATCCATTTTTGTATTGCATTTAACTCTAGATGTGAGCCTTATAAGGACAATGTGTCTTGGTAGCGAGCCCCCATAATATATTGTATCTAGATATAATATATTGTGATCTAATCCTCACCATGGTTTTTCCCTTTTTAGGTTTTGCACATAAAAATCTTGGTTTTCTTGTGTTATGTGACTTTGTGGATGTTTCATGCTTTCATTCTTTATTTTAGTTAATTTGTTTTGGTGATTGGATAAGTTATGTTTAAAATTTTAATAGAATACTGATACACCCCCTCTCAGTATTCTATATGTTCAACAATTGGTATTAGATCATGGTTCCTTAAAAAAAGTATAACAACTTGAGGAATATCGTTGAAGTTTGAACACATGGTAGACAAGAAGTGTCCTCTAGAAGAAATTTCTACAATTGAATATGTATAAGATGGTTGCATGTTTGAGAAAGAAGAACTAAAGGTTGATCTTGAAGATCTTGAAAAAGTTGAAACTAAGAACAAAAGTCTAAAGGAAAGCCTAGGAGAAGCAAATAAGTGCATCAAAAAGCTAAGAGAACAAATCAAGAAGTTTAGATAAAGACATAGGGAAGTCAGTGTATAGTTGAAGCAAGCAAACGAAGAGATCACCAGACTGGAAGTACAAATGGAAGAAAAAGGAAGGTTTGAGGAATGTTTGAATGCATTGGTACAAAGCAAGAATGAAGAATGCTCTAGACTTGAACAAGAAGTGTTAAATCTCATATTTGATCTAGAAAAGACAAGAATACATGAGGAGAAATTCAAAATAAGTACTAAAATGCTTGATGAATTGATTGCAATATAGAAACCCTTTAAGGACAAAGGTGGTTTGGGACTTGAAGATGGAAAAAGTTCAAAATTAAATGAGACACCTAACAAGGTTGAAAATTAAAAGAAGATTCAAGGTAATAGAAGAAAATTTAGAAATTAAAAAAAAAGCAATGTTGGAATACCTTCTATCAGACAACCAAATTCTCAAATCTACTCATATTTGAATGGTATTTATTTTTTATGCAATAAATATGGACATAAAGAAACAAAATATAGGAGTAAAATGAATCAAAATGTTGGATCCTTCTCTAGACAATATTTTGCATACAAGAAATTTGGAGATAAAAGTACTACATGCATAAGTCAGATGATGAATAGATATAATACTAGGAGAATGTTTCAATCTTTCAATGTCTACTATTATACATGCAATGTATTTGGACATAAGGCTAACTAGTGCAGATCAAGGATGAATAGAAGTCAGAGAAGTGTTGTGTGCTACTTTTGTAACAAACCCAAATATATTTCAAAAGTTTCCAGAAGCAAAAATAGAAGACAATCTAATCTAGTAAAGAGGAATGAATATGTGAAGAAATTTTATCCTAATGGGGTTAAGAAGGAAATGGAAAAGATATGGAGAAATAAAGAGGATTCTAAGAAAAAATATGAATCAAGAAATTCAAATGCATCTGTACCTGCCTCTAGCATAGATATTTATTTTAAAAACTCAGCCCATTGTAAGGCATAGGGAGAGCAATAACAAAAAAATTTAATAGCCCCTCAAAATATGAAGTGACTTGGCATGAAGATATATCTTGGAAGAGGAATTTTTGAAGCTATAGAAGAAAGTTGTAGAATGAAATATTGCAATGTGAAAGTTTGCAGAGCTTCTGTAAATTAACTATGGATACAAGGTTTCAAAGTTTAACAACTTTTTTTAAAGCATTTATTCTTGACACATTTATTAATTTGGGTCAAATCATGGAGTTAAAACTGTATTTGAGAAGAAAAAATTAGTTGATGTGAAGGAGATGTAAATTGAAGAAGAGGAAGTGGATTCGAGGTGTCTCCTAGAAGCAAAGCATCAAAACCCTATTCTTCATTGAAGAAAATTCAAGAGGTACTCTCTTTACTCAATTATTCTCCATAATTTTCATTTTAAATGTAATGGAAGTGTTGAAGGTAGTGAATTTCTTAGAGAGACTACAAGTTAAATTGAAGTGACATTCTTTGGAAAGTTTTAGATGAGAATGAATGAGAGAATGAGAATACCTAAGGGTGTGGTGGAAAGGTACTTCAAAGACATCAATTTCCTTCTCTCTACTCATTTTTTCTTCATGGAAGAAATTGATCCTAGACTTGTTTGGATTTCTAAGTTGAATTATGAAGTGACTAAGGAGAAAGATAATCATTATGTAGAACTACTTCTAGGAAGCCCAAAGGACCCTAGCAGATTAGGCTAGAGGAAAGGTCTAAAATTGAAGCCTCTGATAGTTCAAGGAAGAAAAAGAAAAGTATTGTTATTCCTTTGGTTGAGATCAAGCAAGATGTTACAGAACAAGAAGGAATATTACAAACTGATGTTACCCAACATGAGTATGAAAGTTGAAGAACACAAGACTTGGATGAAGCAATAAAAGTATTACAAGAGGTAATCCTTAGTGTAAGCATTAATACATTAATATCTACTATAGAAAATCTTAGAATTATGGTTGATTTGTTGAAAGCATACATCTCCAGACTAAAAGAACAAACTATAAATGAGTTAGAAGCAATGATTGGAGAGGAGAATCTAGAAGATATCAAAAATAAATGTGCAAATGCACATCATAGAACATTGAAGGGATTGACGGGTGTTCAAAATTGTGAAGAATAAACACAAAACTTAATATCATATTGTCTAAAGTAGTCTAGATGGACGCAAAGTACAAATGATGAAATGAGTCAGACTAAAATTTGAAGAGGCACTCAAGAAATTTTTTATGATTTTAGGAAGTGATAGGAACAATTAGAAGTGGTCTTACATTATTAAATTGTAGGACAATTTCTTTGCTTTACAGAATCAGAGGAAAATGATAATCATTGAATATCTAGCACTAAGGAACTTAGTAAAGCTAAGGCACACTCCTATATCTAGTGCCCTTTCCAGTACTAATAAACTATTAGAAATAAGCCTTAGACCCAACACTGTGGAAGAAGGAATAGAGTCTCTAATGGAGCTTGAACTACTCTACAAGACTCTTATAGATGCAAAAAGTTTATGGGAAGAAGGAAAATATACCTAGTAGGATACTCTGAAGAAATTCAAAGGATCTACATCTTCAGGTTGACATGCCTTACCTTTATTATCAATTCTTTTTTTCTTCTTTCTTTTAAAGAAGATGCATACATATATATATGTTTAATGGAAACACATTGGGCCCCTGCATGAACTTTTCCATTGATGTCGAAAGGGGAGAGATAGTGAGAAGAAAAACATTTTTGTTAATATATTTTGGATGGTTGGAAAACCTCTTTGGAAAGTCCAGGTTAATTATGAAAGGGGGAATTAAGTTTTAGGAAGAAATAAGTTTTTATTCATGACATGGAAAATATTTTTGATATGCATGTTCCCATCAATGAAAAAGGGGGAGATTGTTGGAATTTTGGAAGTCCATCATTGTTGATGTAGCTTGGCAACATGAGCATGAAGTGTACATACATTGGATGATTCAGCTGACCTAGTGTTGTCATTGATGTCAACAATGTCTGAAAGAATTTTTGGTGTCATTTGTATAGTACTAAATATATCATAAATCTAATCTATGAGGAATTTGGCTAAGTATTCTTTGTTGATGATGTTGTGGTTCAATGTGTCAGTTTTTGTGTTCACACTTCACCACAAGATGTATAACTCTTCACTTTTAACCATATTATTATGACTATCTTATACAAATATATTCAAGATCTCATGAAGTTTTGTGAAGCATACTGGAAGATATCAATGATAGATTTCAACTCTGTAAATCAGTGCCATCTCTTTGTTCAGTGTATCAGCATGGGAGATTCTAAATTTCCTTATCAAGAATGTTTTGGTATTGCGGTTCTAGAGCTATACTCACTAATGTTGGTGAAATGTGAAATTTAAGGAAGATCAAATCTGGAAGTTGCGTGTATTAGGAAGCATATGTATGATTCAATTTTTGTTTTATTAGGTTGGATTCCCGACTGACCTAATACATGATATGTATTGAGAATATTAAATATGCATTGTGGATGTTATTTGGATCTATTTTAGATCCATGCTGATCTAAATTAAGAATTGCACATTTTGGTTGGGCATGAAGAGGATTTTGAATCATGTGCATTGATGAAAAAAGCTATTTTGGATTGTTTTCATTTAAATCTAATTAGGCTGAACTAATTGATGCGTGTGAATGTATTTGGGCATATATGAGATATTTTAGATTTGAAGATATAGAGATGAGTGAGTATAAATGACATATCAGGTGCAAGTGGTATCATATGATGCAAACATGTGAATTCAGTGGTGAGAGTTCAGAATCAAAGCAAAGTTAAGAAACTGCTAAGCAAAGTAGTACTTTATATTCAGAGCCTCAAAGGAACTGAAATACAACACCAAGAAGGTACGCTTTGTATCATTTATTACTTTGGAAGTGATCAATTTTTGTATTGTATTTAACTCTAGTTGTGAGCCTTATAAGGATAGTGTGTCTTGGTAGTGAGGCCCTGTAATATACTATTGTGGACACAAAAAAAAGTAACCCTTCTACTTTTTCTCATGTTTAGGCCCTTCTAGTGATTTTGGCTTGATTTTTCCTAGATTTAATGTTGTAATGTGGTCAACACATTCACATTAGGTCTTGGACACTTGTGAATCATTAAGAATTTTAGGATATCTTGTAAAAGTCTTGTGAAGTGTTGTAACCCACTTTCACTCTTTTCTAGGACCCTTTCATTATAATTCACTTAAATAACCTCTTCTTATCACTTACCAAGTCTTATTTGAAAGTGTTGTAAAGAGTTGTAACAAATTATCACACTTTTATAGGCTTGTCATCACTAATTCAACCCTTTCTTATGTTTAAATAGTCCCTTAATGCACTTTTCATCCCTACTTAAGTGTATTTTTTAGATTAATCCTACTAAAAAACATTAAATACACTTTAATTCCTGACACCTAGTAAAATTGCCTGGGTGGGACCAAGTTGCCACCTGGGGTAACTTAGTCCTACTGGGCACAAAAATAAAAATTGTTTTGATTTTTTAGCGAGATTTTATTTGAGCTTAACCTTAAGGTCGGCCTGTGATGTGTTATTGTCAAGAAATATTGTAAAATCGAGTATAAATAAAGGGTTTTGCCCTCATTTTTCATCTCCTATAATATTCTAATTTCCTAATTTACTTAGTGCATTTACATAATCATTCTCAAGCATTCTAAGCATTATCAAGCATCCATTGGAGCATCTTCTTGCATATCTTTAGATTTCTACATCAAGGGTTTGGTGAGTTGTAGCATTGCATGTTGTTCATTCATCATTCTCTCTTTATTTCATTTCATTTTCAAGGGTTTGATTACCAAATTAGGGTTTGAAAAAGGAAAACCCCTATTCTCTAACCATTAACCCTTTTTCCCCTCTTTGCATGTGTGTTTTGTTGGTCTTGTATGTAGATTTGTTGAAGAGAAATGTGTTAAAAAGGTTTTTTCAATTCATCAAAGTAATTTAAGTCAAAAAATCCCTAATTCCCAGGTGGACTAAGTCACCATTAGTGGTGAATTAGTCCCACTACTAGGCTTGAAAAGTGTTTTCCACATTTTCGGATACCCATTTGGTAGAAACCTGTTTTGGTAGAATCTCCCTGAAACATAACTAAGTCGCTCAGCTTGGTGTAAGTGTCCTAGTTGGCTTCAGCAACAAAATCTAGAGGATTCTAGATCCTCTCTACATCACATTTCAGATTCAAGGTGCACCCTCTAATCTTGTTCATTTTTGTTATTTTTTACTTGCATTCTTAGGCCATTTTGCATACATCACTATGTCTTCAAACAACTTGTATTTCTCATATTTTGTATTAATAAATCATTTCCTTTATCAATTTATTTCATTTAGACATTTCATTTAGGTATACTTCATTTGTCCTTGGATTGATTTTGAGTGTAGGAATTGCCAATTTTGGCCCATCTTTCTTCTTTTAGTTGAAAAACCTTAGAAGTGCAAGAAAGCATTAGGGAGCCAAAATCTTTGTCCACAT
The DNA here is from genome assembly GCA_007258455.2 of Sequoia sempervirens. NCBI lineage: Eukaryota > Viridiplantae > Streptophyta > Pinopsida > Cupressales > Cupressaceae > Sequoia > Sequoia sempervirens. The sequence goes on along the minus strand of VDFB02075321.1, from coordinate 247,353,804 downwards.
TTTGGTGAACCTGACTTTTGAACATTTTACTTCTGATTTAAAGTGAATTTACATCCTAGGCACAAATTGCATCAACATTGTATTAGGTTTTGCATTGTTTAAATTGCATCCTATGGTTTTAAAAATTGCATTAGTGAAAGGCTCATATAGCTTACATTTTTGCATTACATTTCATTAAAACTTCAAAAAATTATGCATTTTCAGATTATACTTGCATCTATAAACCTAAAAATCATAAAATTCCATTTAAAAACTCTACAAAATCTTTAAAAAATTACTACTAGGACTAATTAACCACACTGCGCGACTTAGTCCTCCTACACATTCCACAGTAATTTCTATCATTTTTAGAGCATTTTCTACATTTTTGTTTTTTGTTATTACATCTTTATTATAGTTTCCAAAATTGTAGTTATTATCATTTTATTGCTCTTAGATTATATTGTATTTGCATTCACCCACATTTAGAAACCTTTGTATGAGTGTTTGGTGTCCTATTACTAATACCTTAGTGGGAAGAAGTTCAAGACTCATGTTATCCCATGATAATACACTCATTGTGGATCTTGGTTATCTAAAGCTTCCACTCCTAGTATTGCAACTAGTACACTAGGCATGGATCCTACCTTAGCAACTCTTTTCCTTCCAATAACATGAAAATTGATAGACAAAATGATCACATTCTGCAAGACAAAATCATTAACATTCACAAGGACTTAACATATCTCCAACCTCAAGTGTGTCTTGAAAAGATTTCAACCAATACGATTCCTACTATAGAGAACATCCATCACATGCTTGAATGTGACAAAGTCCTAGACGTTATGAAACAAATCATTGAGATATACCACAAACATGTTCCTTCCACCTTTAGTACATCTCAACTAGCAAACATTGTGGTTAGTCAAGGAGGACCTCACACTCCTCCTTCAACAGTAGCATCTATACCTACCTATACCACTCCTCAAGTCACAAAAATAATGCAACAAGTTAGTAATGTGATCCCTTCCTTGACTATTACTGCTAGCATTCCTAATTCTTAAATGGAATCACATGTTCTATCCTTTTCCACAATACCATCTATAAGCATTCCCTTCACTTTCGCTACCACTACATACAATCCATCACCACTTTCTCTTCCACCCATACAACATACACTGAGCCTCTGATCACACAACTTTTCCAAACTGTCTCCTCCATGCAAAAACAAATATCCACCATAAACTAAAACCAAAATGGATTGCCCACCTATTATGTTCGAAGAATCCCACTATCTTTGGAAATCTTGCAAACACCAATGCCACAGGGAATAGAGATTCCTAGATTTGAGAAATATGGAGGGAAGGGAGATCCTTCTAACCATGTTAATGCTTACACCAGCTTATGTAGTGAATTTTTCCTTGATGATAAAATATTAGAAAAACTATTTCCTAGAACTTTAAAAGACGCAGCCTTAGAATGGTTTTAATCCTTACCAAACAATTCAATTCATTCATTCAATGAACTAGTTGATGCATTTATAAATCATTTCAAAGTGCATATGACTCCAAATAAGAACTTGGCTGATTTGATGATATGCAAACAACATGAAGAAGAAAAGATAACTGATTGTATCTCATGATATCAGTCACTTTACTCTCAAATTGATGTCAAGATTGTTGATCCACATCTTCAAAATATTTTTATAGAATACTTGCAAACTAAACTTCAGGACAAACTCACAATGATTTAATTTCCATCCTTTATGCACTTGTGTACTACCCTTTGTGATTATCACAATTCAGTTAGTAGTCATGATGCCACATCCACTTCTAGCCAAGTTGAGAAGTCTAAACATGTAATCCAAACAATTCACAACCATTTATAAAGCAAAACAAAGGGTTCTTACAGTTTAACACCCCTCAACAACCAACTCAACCCATCAACAGCCAAGTAGCAGCTATTAAATCCATGATACCTTATAGTTATGGAGATCCAAAATGACAGTTTACACCTTTACCAAACACTCTTCATAACACAATGTCCCAACTTTTACAACAACAAATGATTATTTTACCTATTGTTAAACCACCTGATCCCACTAAGCCTTTACCTCCAAAATTTAAATCCACTGCTCACTGCCATTATCATAGACAAAATGGACATGATACAAAAAAATTTAAGTGTCTTAAAGACCTTGTGCAAGGCCTCATTGATTTTGGTCATTTATCCATTGCAGCTTTTAATAATCAAGGTAATAAGTCTATTGCCCCTCCCAATCAAAATTTTCAAATTTTCACTGATCCAATGCCCAAACATAATGTGTCATTTGTCAAAGCTAGAGAAACTCCAATGAATGATGTGATGAATGTTCATATAGATGTTGAACATCTTGATCCTATTCCACATATTACCACTATTAATCCTATGGATGAAATGGTCAGTGTGATAGACATTATCCCTTGTAAGGGCCAACCTAAGAAATCTCTTGATATTCCTTTCTCCTCTAAGGATATACTTCCAAATCTCCCTGATGGTCCTCTTTACATAGTTGGTCATATTTATGATTAGCCCACTAATGGGATACTCATAGATCCTGCTTGTGGAGAGAATGTGATCACTGAGGAATTTTTGGTATTACATGATCTTTATCAAGATGATTATGATAAACCAACAACATGGATCAAAACACACTGTGGTAATGCTTTCCCTATGATAGGATTGATCGTCCTTCCATTATAGATATGACCCAAAATAGTGGATGTCACATTCTCCATCATCCCATAGTCAAACCAGTTTTGTTTGTGGCTAGACCATCCATGGCTTCACTCAATGAAATTTGTCCCTTTGTTCATACACAAATGTTTAAAGTTTCCATTTGACAATGACATATTCACTGTTCACCATAGTGGCTTTAACCCTTTGTCTTCTAAAGGGAACTTCTCTTTAGAATCCTTTTGGCCCAAGCCCATGGAACCTATAACACCTCGCAAAGACTTATTTTTCATTGCTTACCAAAAATTTAAAGCAAAGAAAATTACAAAATTGTCTCTTCACAACATGTCCCCATCCACTTTCGACACTCCTATCCTAAATGAAACAATGCTTCAACCTGAACAATTACCAACCCATCAAACTCAACCAACACTCAAAACCTCCCTGACATCGTCCAAAAAGCCACAAGATAATGATAACAACTTCGTCATGCCTCATATAGAATAGGTTTATAAAACAAAGGAAAAAGTGGATCCATGGTTCCTTCTATTCCTCCCCTTAGGGAAGAAAAGCAACCTATCGTTGATCAACCCTCTCCTTTACAAACAAAACTCGATAATAAAACCAAAAGTAACAAAGGAGATAGGGAGCATAGGCATAGACGATGTTCCCTTGCTTGCAAGTCACAAGATGAAGAAAATAGAGAAAATCAAAATCTGCACTTGACAAAAGAAATGCATGATGACCCTCCTCCCCAATTACAACACAAAAATCCAATACAAAAACCACAATAAGAAATACTCCCTTTATATGACATTATCATTCATCCTCCTATTGTAATTAATCTGGATGACGATGATGAGATCACTAAAATAGATGAAGAGGTGCATAATGATCTAAATACATTATTTTCCTCTTCCATGAGCTTAAATGATAAATCTCCTACAAAGAGTGTCAAAAATAGTGCTTCCCCTAGTTTGGCACTTGCACTTGTCCCTTTGGCTAGTTTCTTGCCCTCAGCATATCATGAACATGGTTGGGAGGTAGATGACTTGCTCGATGGTTGACTTGCATTTTCATTACTAGTCTTTGGCATTTTATTTTTTATTTTCCTTTTTTGTGTTTGTATATGTGGATCGTGTTCCCCCATGATGTGATGTTTGATGTTCTCTCTCTCTTTGTGACATTCCTCTATTTGTATCTTCATTCTTCTCTATGTTGTACATTTCTTTTTCCTCTTCATTTGGACTTCTCTTTCCTTTTGGGGATGACACAACATTGAGACCACAATGTCTCTTTCATGTTGACCCAAAAGGCCCCTTTTCTTTTTATTTTCCTTTTATTTTGTCTTTTTCTTTTGTTTTCCTTTTGGGGATGATGCAAGGCATTGAAACCGAAATGTCTCTCTCATGTTGACCCAAAAGCTTTTCCTTTTTCATTCATCTTTTTATTTTCATTTTTCTTGTGTTTTCCTTATGGGGATGATGCAAAGTTTTGATACATCCTATGTCTCTTCCATGTTGACCCAAACAGATCTTTCTTTTTCTTTATTTTTTCTCTCTTTGTGTCATTCTTCCAGTTCTATGTATTTAGGGAATGATGATAGTTCTGAGCTCTCTACACAACATTGCAGAAAAGAACATACTGACCCCAAATCCATAGATCTCTTATGTGTTTGGTGTTTCTCATTTTGGGGGAATCCCCTCTTTTTTCTTTTTCTCTTTCATGACGTAGCCTTACTCAGAAACATATAACTTGGCATAAGGGCTTTCCAAGCTGGCTCTCATGTCTTCTTTCTTCTTTTAGCACTTTTCATTTGCTACTTTAAAGTAATTTCTCACAGAACGGTGTGTAGCAATTCCTTTAAAGTGGGGGCATACATTGGAATTATTCATTTGCATTTTTTTTCTTTTTCTTAGTTCTTAGTGTAGCCTTGTTATTTCATACGATGCATTTTTTCACTTTGTGGATGAAATTGGGTGTGATTTCCTTAATGAGCATGATCTATCTTAGCATATTACATTCCTCTTGGTGGCTAGATGCGAAACACTACATCCTCTGAGTTGTGAATCATCTATTCTTTGATTGGTCCTCTCTTGGAGACATTAGGCACAATGTTCCCTAATTTATAGACCTCGCATGAACTAAGAAATAATCATTTGAACATGCTTTCCATTTTTCATTTTTTATATGGCCACCTTGTATAACACAACTTGCATGCCTATGGTGCCATCACACTTGTTCATAATCTCCAAGAATATGAAGTTTTTCTTGTCCCATGAAGCTTGAAATGTCATTTTCTTTAGTGGCACCTTATTAAAGTTATCAGCAGGTATAAATTTGGAATGGTTGAGAAAGAAGCCCATTTTGAGGCATGAATTACCCGATAGCCACCTACGTGTGTGTGAGTGCACACTAGCCATGAGTGTATGTTTCTCACCTTTTTGGCATTCTCACCTGACCGACAACAATGAGTTTCGTTGCCTCAGAGTGAGTATTCATTTTCTTTCCAAACAAATAGCCTAGATCTGATCCACAACGGGATGGACAAATGATCAAAGCTTGATCTGACTCTCTCTTCCCTTCTCCCTCTTCATTTACATCATTCTCACATGTGTTTCTTGAGCTCATGTTTAGTTTTCCATGTGATCTTCATCCCGGGGGCTTGATCATTGTTGTCTCATCTTGCTAAGCATTTGTTTATTGAAACCCCTATTGATTGCATGTTTGGCTACTTTAGTGTGATTTTGAAGCAGGTTCATCCTCTCACTAAAGTGGGGGTTAACTATGGACATGGAAAAAGTAACCCTTTTACTTTTTCTCATGTTTAGGCTCTCCTAGTGATTTTGGCTTGATTTTTCCTAGATTTAATGTTGTAATGTGGTCAACACATTCACATTTGGTCTTGGACACTTATGAATCATTAAGAATTCTAGGATGTCTTGTAAAATTATTGTGAAGTGTTGTAACCCACTTTCACATGTTTCTAGGACCCTTTCATTATAATTCACTTAAATAACCTCTTTTTATCACTTACCAAGTCTTATTTCAAAGTGTTGTAAAGAGTTGTAACAAACTCTATGTTTTTGTAAGCTTGTCATCACTAATTCAGCCCTTTCTTATGTTTAAATGGCTCCTTAATGCACTTTCTGGCTCTACTTAAGTGTATTTTTTAGAATAATCCCATGAAAAAACATTAAATACACTTTAATTCCCAACACCCAATAAAATTTCCCTGGTGGGACCAAGTTGCCACCTAGGGTGACTTAGTCCCATTGGGCACAAAAATCAAAATTATTTTAATTTTTTGGCTATATTTTATTCTCTTAACTTTAAGGTCAGCTTGTGATGTGTTATTTTCGGGAAATATTGTAAAATCAAGTATAAATAAAGGGTTTTCCTCTCATTTTTCATCTCCTACAATCTTCTAATTTCCTAATTTCCTTAGTGCATTTACTTAATCATTCTCAAGAATTCTAAGCATTATCAAGCATCCATTGGAACATCTTCTTGCATATCTTTATATTTCTACATCAAGGTTTTGGTGAGTTGTAGCATTGCATGTTGTTCATTCATCATTCTCTCTTTATTTCATTTCATTTAATTTTCAAGGGTTTGATTACCAAATTGAGGTTTGACCAAGGCAAACCCCTATTCTCTAACCCTTAACCCTTTTTCCCCTCTTTGCATGTGTGTTTTGCAGGTCATGTATGTAGATTTGTCAAAGAGAAAAGGTGTTAAAAAGGTGTTGTCAACTCATCAAAGTCATTTAAGTCAACAAATCCCTAATTGAAGCTTGGAGACCCTGTTCAGCTTGATTTCTATAGTTTTAGAACTAGACACCTGTTAGGAAGAGAAATGCAAAATGAAAGCTATAGATTCCTGCCTTGAATTTCCCAAGATTCCCAGATGGACTAACTCACCATCAGTGGAAAATTAGTCCCATTGCTAGGCCTGAAAAGTGTTTTCTGCATTTCCAGATACCCATTTGGCAGAAACTTGTTTTGATAGAATCTCCCCGAAATAGGACTAAGTAGCCTAGCATAGCATAAGTGTCCTAGTTGGCTTCAACCACAAAATGTGTAGGATTCTAGATCCTCTCTTAATCACATTTCAGATTCTAGGTCTACCTTTCCAATCTTGTTCATTTCTGTTGTTTACTTGCATTCTTAGGTATTTTTGCATACATCATTGTGTTTTCACACAACTTGTATTTCTTATATTTTGCATTAATAAATCATTTCCTTTATCATTTTATTGCATTTTGAGTGTAGAAATTACCCATTTTGTCCCGTCTTTCTCCTTTTAGGTGAAAAATCCTAGACGTGCAAGAAAGCATTAGGGAGCCAAAATATTTGTGCATAACTATATCTGGATATAAAATATTGTGAGCTAATCCTCATCATTTTTTTCCCTTTTTGGGTTTTGCACATAAAAATCTTATTGTTGATGTGTTATGTGACTTTTTGGATGTTTTATGCTCTCATTCTTTATTCATGTTAATGTGTTTTGGTGATTGGATAAGCTATGTTCAAAAGTTTAATAGACTATTGATTCACCCCCCTCTTAGTATTTTGAATGTTCAACAAAATGTGTACCCCTAGTGTATGGTTCCCCCTTCAGGAGTGAAATGACAACTATTTTAAACAAGGGGTTGAGAGACACATGTCCTTCTATTGGGAAATTATGAGCTCAGGATGCTTTCCCTAATCTTGATAAAGGATCTATGTCAAGACAGTGCAATTTTCTATGGACATTGATCATGGTCTACTCCCCCAGATATGAGAGCCACACTTTTTGGTTCATAGTGAAAACCTATTCCTTGATGTTTATAACCCATGGGTAAAGAATGGAATTACATGAACCATATTGATGGGGATGTTGATCCCATTTTATGATTATAGATTTTGGATACTTCAGCAATGTAGGGCATTGATACTATGTGGAAGAATCCACCATGATATTGTGTTCTATCATATTTATATGGTCAGGGACCACTAGTTATTGTATTCTATTATACTTATGTGGTTAGAGAACCACCATTCCCCTCATACTCTTAAGTGGCTTATGAAAGTCACACAATACTCATAATGTGAAAATTTATCTTTGAAATATGAATTATTGTCAATTTCTTAATTGTTGTTTTATTATATTATACACTAGAAGTGTGAAAGTTTATGTTTATGTGATTGAAGGCTATTTATCCATTTGAAAGTTATCATGGTCCAATTTTCCTAAAGGACTTCTTTAATTTCATTTTGGAATTAGGATTGGAATGTTGAAATGTAGCTACATTTGATCTTCATTTTGTTTTCTCTTGAACTTATAAATTCCTCCTTTGGGAGTTTTATTGAAACTTTGATTTATGATATTATGTTACTCAGTTTGAGTCTTTCTTAATGTTTGCTAATGGTTGGAAAGCGTAGTGTAATGTGAAATCTATAAACTACCATATCTTGAGGGGTTCCCTTGCAGATCGTGTAGGGGAGTAGATATGTTGGGGAATTATTTGAAAGGGGTTGCAAATGGGACCAACATGGGACAGTTATAAATCCATTTCTTCCCTAGTTCTATGATTGTTCTTGTTGTAACTTCCTTTTGAAGGTTAAACCGATTAATCAAACAAGGGTAAGGTACTAGGAAATGTATGGAGGGATCCATAGAGAAGGGCCTCAAGAACATCTTTCCTAATGGATATGGTATCCAAGAATCTCCATCCTTGGAAACCTCATTATGTGAGCCTTGTGTTGTAAATGATTTGGTTGTGTGAGGATAGGCTCACTAAAATTGGTAAGAGAATCCTATGTATGGTTGTTTGTAACCACAAAAATTTCAAATAAATGAGATGTGGAATACCTATGAACTATGTGAGAAAGATAGTAACAAATGATGCAAAGTTAATATTCCTTGAGACATGGTATGAGTGACATGATTATAAGTAAAAATACACTCTTAATAACATATTTGGATAGAAGTGTGAAGTTAATAATTCTTGAGACATGATTGGACATTTGAGAAAATACATTTTCTAACAACATGAGTGTTGTTTATGGTAAGAGCGATTTTGAGGTGTATCAAAAGATGCTTACTTGTTGATATATTGTTGTAATTTAATTAAAGTGAGTTGCATGGGAAATAATTTATAGCTATATGGATATTTGTTAACCTTTTAATTATTTTATATATATTGAGATATGGGATAAATGTTTTATTGTAAAAAAAATTATTCTAGCTGCTAATGTTAAATTCATGAAAGGTATTCCTATAATGTATGTTCTAAATTATTTTTTTTGATTTAGTTCATCAAAAAAGTAGAATAATTAGCATTTCCAATAAAATTCTTGTGTGTTACTATAATTTTTTTAAGTTTCCAACCCCAAAATACTTCCAAGAGGAAGTCTATCCAAGGGGAGAGGATGTAAGGCCCCTCCCTTTATACTAGATTACAACCCCTTGTATTCTAAACTTATGCTACTATACTATATAGATTTAGAGTTCATAATTTAGATGATACAAGATCCAATTGTGTTTGAGTTCCACTATACTTTTAGTCATTTTATTCTAAGATTAGATTAGTTAAAATCTTATGTGAATGCTTCTATTAAATTAAATCACTAAATCTACATTGATAGATACTATAATTTGGCATGCTATAATGTGTTGCTAGGCCCACTTGTTGTAGCATTCCTTTCTTACAATTTGAACCATGTTGATTAGGAATTCCTCCTATAGTATTCACTTGAGGTTCCTCATATCAAGTATTATTGTAAACTAAAGTCACTAAAGGAGCCTTAGAGCTTTTAGTAAAAATAGTAGGTGTAGATTCAATCCCTATAGTACTACTTAGAGAAATTAAAATAACAAGTAAATAAGGAAAGATGAAGAATCTTAGAGTATTTACTACTATTGAGGGTGTGACATATCATTGAATTATGATCACTTAAATTAGAACATCATACCCTTTTATTATAGCAAGCCTTGAAGAGTTGCAAAATTTTAGGCATCAGGCCTTAGACTTACCTCTTATCACTTTCTTTAGAAGGAAGGAGTTAGTAATTTTAAGCTAAGTTCAATCAAGCTTTGGACTTTAGGCTTGCGGCTATGTTGTAGATGATCAAACATTGAGCTTTGGTCATACACTATATCTCATGCCTAAAAGAAATGCTGAAAAAAATGTGCTAAGTTTGGAAGTTTTCAATACTTCTGGTGGTTCTCATAACTCCGTCGGCCCTTTCCTAGGTTGTCATCACCTTGCTCCCATCCGTTATATCATAATTTTTCTTCTAAAGTTAGTCTATAGTGAATTGATATAGCCTATCGGCATCCCAAGATGTTGCCCTAGATTTTGTATCTATTCTGCCACAGTTCAAGTTAAGTCATTTTAGTATTTTATAAAGGTTATGAAACCTCCATCATTCATTGACAAGGTTATAAAAATATCTCTTTTTGTCGATAAATAAACTAAGGACAAAGATTTTTAGTATTTTATAAAGGTTATGAAACCTCCATTAGTCACTACCTAGGCTTTCATAACATTACCTTTTCCTGATGCTTACCCAAAATTTGGCTAATTCTTGAAGTTGTCGATCTTTTTTGTTAGTTATAGAAACTTTGTCAATCATCTTCCAAGTTTTCATAACCTTTCCTTTTTTACAACGCATTATAACTTATAGTCTAAGGTTCATCTTTTTGAAGTCCCAAAGTGTGTTGATGCCTAAAATCATCATTGTAACCATTAATTTTTTTTCTTAAGTCAAGTCATTTCAGAGTTTTTTCCAAGTTAGGGAACTTTAATTGGTCCCCAACAAGGTTATGATAACCTTCTCTTTTTCTGCCTATTATAAACAAAGAGATTTAAATTTCTCCTAAGTTTGGAGCCTCAATATATTTTGTTCCCTTCTATCCCACAAGATCCAAGGTGGACCCGACTCCTTTTCTTGTGGAACTACACGAGCACTTTGGGCTTCAGCATTAGGGCTTAAGTCTTACCTATCAGGCATCAGAGATCAGCCTTAAGGTTTACGCCTTAACATAATGATAAGTATGAAGTAAGTTTGGGTAGAGTATGAAAGGGGCATTGGGCATCAAACTTTTAAATTAAGGCTTGTGCCTTAACATAAAGGCAATGATGTGGAAAGAAGTCTAAATTCCAATACTTGAAAAGGTTCCAGGGATTGAAGATTGGCCTTAAAGGCCTTAAAAGAATGTTAAGTATGAAGGATGGGGAAAACCTAAACCTCGACACTCAAAATGGTGTCAGAGTTTGTAGGTCATAGTTAAGGTTTAGGCCTTACTGGGGCTATTAACAAAGGGGTATATAATAAAATCCCAAACCTCGACACTCAAGATGATCTCGGTGTTCACAAGTTGGTGTTAAGGCTCTTGCCTTATCATGAAGTAGACAAAGGGGAAAGGTGAAACCTCAAACCCGACACCCGAAATAGTCTCGATGTTTGTAGGTTGGATTGAGGATTATTCCTTAACAATTTACCATGAATTCAATAAGGAGAAATCCCGAAGGCTAACACTTGAAAGGGTAAAGTACAAAGGAAATGTTTGGGCTTCACAATTTGGTAGGAAGGATTATGCCTTACTGAAAGGATGGTGAGTGCTAAGAGTGAAGGGTGAACCTTGACACTTGAAATTCATCCAACAACTCTGGTCAATTGAAACAATCTATTTCTACCATGTAATTCATGTATTTTTTTAGTGGGGTGATATTTGGGAGTTTTATTTATACCCAAATTGTTTTAATTGATTCACTTCATTTTAGTGGATGGTGAGTGGTAAGATTATTTCCTTTAGACATACTTCTTAGGGCATACCAACAACTAGTAGTGCATAGGCCATGTAATTCATATACTATTTTAGTGGAATAATATTTGGTATTTTTGTTTATACCTAGATTGTACCCATGAGTGTTTGGGGACTGTGTTTAAATTTTTGGCCTCCATTGACTATTCTATTAGTCTCAAGCAAAATTATTGTTCATAATCCATCATATGGTGATCCTAATGTTATACCTATTGGAGCCTAAAATTTCATGCAAATTTTAGGTTCCCATATTCAAAAATTGGATTTCAACACTCATAATTACAATTGAAAAATCCGCTTAAATGGCCCACTTTGAAAAATCATAACTGGAAGCTCATTCAGTTTCATACAAAACCACCTTGCAAGTGCGTTCATATACCATATGTGGGTGTGCATGCCAAATTTTAGTTTCATATGATCAGTTTTGACAAGGTTTCAAAAGTCCAAATTGAAGGGTTCTGCAAAGGTTTATTGTCTACACAGAAAAAATTGTTAAAATGATCAACTTTGGAAGGCAATATTAAGTAACCAAAAGAGTTTCCTCACAAAATTATTGGTTCCTTTGATTCTATACACCAAAATATACCTTGATGCCAATTTCCAAGGCTTCAGGACATCATTTGATATTTTTTCAAAATCAATTCCAAATGGATTTTGCCCAGTTGGAAGACTGCATTTCCAGAAAACTTTCATAGAGATCAACTTTGATGCTTGATATTTTGCAAAAGGAAGAAGATTGAAGAGAAACCCTCTTGCACACATGTTCACCATGCCTAAAAGAGATAATCTCCAAATTTATATAGCTTCCTAGAATCAGGTTTTTTTTTTCTTTTCAAAATGACATGGTGGGTTTCAGTTGAGTTGGACAAGTCTAATTTTGAGAAAATGTTGAATAAGCAACTTTGGGCATTAATAGTTTTCAGCCCAGATTACTTCATGCCAAACCATTTTACAAGCATACTCTCCTATCACAGCTCAATATTTTTGTGCATTTTCATGGTCATCGGAGAAGTTTTGGTATGCTTTTTAATTGTTTTGTGACTACTCCCAGGCTAGATTTGGCACCCCAAAAAAGTTGCAAATTTTGAAATTCTAAGGATGACCCAGTTGGTGTTTTGGCATCAAATGTCTCTGATTTCAATTATGTTGGATTCCAAGGTTATTTGGTACATTATTTTTAAAATTCATTTTTCTCATTACATGCTCTGGCAGGGCCAGTTTACAAAGGAGGTACCTCGATTTGGTGAGCTGTTCAAAATCCGTTAGAAACCTACTTCCAAAATAATTGATCACAGTCCCTTGTCAACTTTGATGGCTCCAAGATGCTTCGTGTGCCTGCAATGTAATTACTCTATTTTCCCAGCAGCCGAAATTAAAATTTTTCTTATGTGCTAAAGATTGAGAGGCATAAATTTTAATACATTTGATATGTTTTAAAATGAATTTGGGACATTTTCAAAAAATCCTAAATATTTCATTATTTTATAAAGTTTAAACTTTGTAAAATATATGGAAAAGCAATGAAGAAGTAACGGGTGAACACAAGACATATCTCGCATCACCGCTAGTGCAAAGCAAAATATGTGCAGTGTTGCGGTAAACCCCAAATGTTTCCCACAATCCTGTGAACGAAAAATAAAGGAGGTGTGGTATAGAGGTGGAATCACCGTTCCATTTTTTTTTGTTACATTTAAATATAGTGAACTCTTCCCTGCATCCCCACATGGGTTTTATTTAATACTTATGGTGTTGTGGGAGGTAAGAGAAGGGAGAAGCAAATTTATTTGAATATTATGATTTAATGATTTAAATGTTCTCCCACAGAGATCTCTTAGTATTCCCTGCCTTCCTGCAAGGTCAAATCAAAATCACTGCGGTATTACAGTGAAATCATACAATGAAAATTCTATAAGAGTTTAAGGAGTGAATGATTAATAAAGTAGTATTTTGGGAGAAATAAAAGAGCAACTATGAATATTTCAAGCGAGTGGTAAAATTTTTTCACCAGGAGAATTGATTAGAAAAGGAATTAAAGAATGGGTAATTATTTTACCCTTCCCACATTACCGCGGATGCTCCCATGAATTAATGCAGGATAGCGGTGGAAGTAAAAATAATTAGATATAAAGTTCCTCGAGAAATAATTTGTGCATGAAATATTTTTAATGTGAAGCTCAAAATATATTTGCAAGCATGTGGGAAAGAAAATTATTTTGAGGAGTATAATGTCTCACCCAAAAATAAAATATCTACACATGGAGGGTTAAACAAATGGGCAAGGAATACTTTTAATTACAAAGTGAAACATTTTCACCAAGGGGTTACAAAGTGGATTCATTATTTTTACCCAAAGAGTATTAATTGGGTGAAAAGTGAAGTTTCTAGCAAAAGAAGATTATTGTTAAACTAATTTTCGTGAAGATGAAAAATGGAAAATAAAGTTAAAATATTTAATTTTCCAAAGGAAACTAATTAAATATTTTATTTTACCAAAGATAATCAAACGAAGAATTGCATTGAAAAGAAGAGTTACACCAGACAAATGTTGTGAAGGGTTGTAACCATAAAATAACAATGTATATATGTAAGATGAAACAAAATCATTAGGGATAAGAAGCAGTAGGTTAGGTAGTTGGATAGGTTGATCAGTTGTTGAAACAAGACATTATGTTGTATATTGTAAAATCTTCTAAAATTATATAATGGAGAAGAATGCATAAATTTGGTGATCCTGTTATGGTGTTAGATGTTTCTTGAAATAATTGAAAATACTATCCAGTTGTATCCAAGGTTGATATTTACTTATTATTTAAATTGATATATCAAGGATATTCTCAATTTATCAAAGCACATTTATTATTCTTGTGTGGTTAAACTAACTGGCTCCTTCGAGGAAGGATTAAATTCTTTTAATTAATCATAGTAGTCTAGAAAAAGCCATTTTGATCAATAAGAAAAACTTGATAATTGCATCCTTGCATGTTTATGCCAAACATAAACTCATAAAAGTGCCAAAAAATTCAAATTTTATCTAGAAATAGGACACACATATCATTTGCCTCTTGACTCCATTAGCCCAATAGAAGTAGGCACTAGTCATACCAATTCCATTTTAGAATTTTATAAAATATTATTCAAACATTCACATCTCAAATTTCTGTAGGAGTAGTTATTAATCTTTCATTTATCCCACTCCCAATTGCCATTGTGGATAGATTACTCAAGTAGGAAACATATAGTCTAAGTCTGCCTCATTTGCATAGGTGCACTCGCCTAGGTCTAGCAGAGCCTAAAGAGAAGAAGGTTCAAATATACCATTTGGGATTGTTCTTTAGCCAAGAACGTATCAAGAGATTGATAACCTCTTGTGGTTTCAAACCAACATTTTTGAGAACTAACAAATTGGTGACTCCTCTAGGGACAAACTTCAAAAAAAATTATTCTAGCCTTTCCATTTAAAGAGTCAATATAAATTTCACATTTGGAGTGAGGAGATTCCACTGGGGGAAATCAAAAATAATTTCAAAAGAATTATTTTCCTACTTTTCTAAAAGTAGGTGGTGAGTCTATTTAAAATTGATAGATAATGCATAGAAATTTTGGAACAACACTATTTCCATTCAAAAATAAAAGATAAAAAGTTGTTGCAAATTTCTTGTCAAGATGTCAGAAGAAGTGAGAAGGCAACAATTAGTAAGAAAGTGTAAAGAATCAAACAAACAATTGCTACAATTGAACAAACAACTACTATAATTGGACAAACAACTACTACAATTGGGAATCAAATGTGTTCCATATGTATCACAAAGAACACCATTTTGTAAGAAGAATGGACATACAAATACAAGCAGACATTTGACCTCACAAGTGCCACATAATATAACTAGAAACTTTGGTAATGGAGGTAAAGCATATCATTTGCAAGAGTCATCAAACCAAATGAATGATTTTCCTATCCCTCCTGGACAAAGATTGGTAAGCTATCGGGATCATCAACACAATCCATATCCTGAGCATTATACATATCTATACTGAGCTCCTCATCAAAATGTGCAAAGCAATGTCATCCCCCATGGAAGTGTAAATCAAAATTTGCAGGAAGGTATGTATCAGAATCAACAATCTGTCAAGAAAAATGATGAATGTTTACATATTCAAGAGAGAAGAAAAAGTTCGTTGGACGCGTTTCTTGACATAAGAAGACATAAAGGTGAATCTAGGCCCTCTTTGTTAAGAAGAATGGAAAATATTTGTAGGAAAATACCTATTAATTTCCCACCTAGTAGGTATGAGTTCATTGAGTAGTTCATGAAATTATATGAACCCAATTCAATTTATTAGCCTGAATCATGGGTACCAAATGCTTATAATCAAATAGATTAATAGATTGGCTTCATAGATAAGAAGAGGTATGAGGACACTATCAATGTTGAATCCGATAGTGGTATCACTAATGAGTATGGAGAAATTGATCAAGCAATAGAGCTAGAAGATGAGACATGTGCAAGTCAAAATAATTCTTATGACAACATGCATGATGAGGATAAAGATATAGAAGGTCTCTCCTGCATAACAAATTGTGACAGTGCATGTTATGAGGGATCCATTGAATATTCAGATTGTGAAGGTGAACTTGTGGATCTTGATCTACAACAAAATGATTCTTACAGTTTTTATGGAGATCAAGAGGAAGAAGCAATGGAAAATGCAAGTCTATTTAACAATGAGCAGATAACACATCTAGTTGCAAATTATTGTGAAGACACCTTGGATGAGGAAGAGGTTTGTACACTTAAAAATGGTTTTTCAAATTTTTCAAATCCATTGTATGATGAAGAGATAGAAGAAGACCAGATGAGATTTTTCCAAGGTGTGTAAGAAAAAGAATTTCATGTGTATTCAAATCCACTTTATGATAAGAATGAAGTATTTTCTGATAATCAAGATAATGTACCAGTTTGTGAAACAAATGAATATGATATTGATGCATTTAAATTACCATTCTTTGATGATGATAGAATAGAATACAACAACAGTGATATGGATATAGAGGCATGCTCACCCAATAGTGAATTTTTTTTAGATTTGCTGGCAATGGAGTATCAGAAATCCATATGCAAGAAAGATTCAAAAAATTCATTCCCAGCATTAGTTGGTTTGAATGTGCAAAAGAATGATTGTATGAATCATGATCTTGAGTCACTACCAACTAGTGACAAAAGAAATAGAAAATATTTCAGATATAATTATCCCAGAAGATGTTGTAATGGAATTTTTAGACTTGCAAGAGAAGCATTCTAATGGTGAATTCTCAGTATAGCTAAGAGATCATTTTACAACACATAATAGTGAGAAAAATACTGAGAAATGTTGCATTAAATGTGAAAACACTTTTGAAAACAAAAAATATTTATCACATGATGATGAAAAATATGAACTATAGAGTGGTGAAAGGAAAATGAGTCAAGCTGAATACCATAATCTTCATTTTTCTTATTACATGCTCCGGCAGGGCTAGTTTACAAAGGAAGTGCCTCGATTTGGCGAGCTGTTCAAAATCCATCAGAAATCCACTTCCAAAATAACTGATCATGGTCCTTTGCAAATTTTTCATGGCCCTAGGATGCTCCATTTTCCCGTAGTGGAATTAGGATGTTTTCCTAGCAGCTGAAATTAGAAATTCCCATATGTGCTAAAGTTTGAGAGGCATACATTTCATAACATTGGATATGTTTTAAAATGAATTTGGGACATTTTCAAAAAACCCTAAATATTATATTATTTTAGAAAGTTTAAACTTTGTAAAATATATAGAAAAGCAATGAAGAAGTAGCGGGTGAACATAAGACATATCTCTCACCACTGCCAGTGCAAAGCAAAATATGTGTGGTGTTGCAGTAAACCCCAAATGTTTCTTGTAATATTGCTAAGGAAAAATAAAGGAGGTGCGACATAGCGGTGGAATCACCGTTCTATTTTTTCTGTTACATTCAAATATACTGAAATCTTCCCCACATCACTACAAAGGTTTTATTTAATACTTATGGTGTTGCGGGAGGTAAGAGAAGGGCAGAGGAAATTTATTTGAATATTATGATTTAAATGTTTTCCCACAAAGATCTCTTAGTATTCCCCGCCTTCCCATAAGGTCAAATCAAAATCACAGTGGTATTACGGTGAAAGCATAGAATGAAAATTCTATAAGAGTTTAAGGAGTGAATGATTAATAAAGTAATATTTTGGGAGAAATAAAAGAGCAACTGTAAATATTTCAAGCGAGGGGTAAAATGTTTTCACTAGGAGAATTAATTGGAAAAGGAATTAAGGAATGGATAATTATTTTACCCTTCAGTGAAATTGAAGACCCTTCCTGCATTACCTTGGATGCTCCCATGAATTAATGTGGGATAGTGGTGGAAGTAAAAATAATTAGATATAAAGTGCCTTGAGAAATATTTTTTGCATAAAATATTTTTAATGTGAAGCTCAAAATATATTTGCAAGCACGTGGGGAAAAATAATTATTAGGATTATAATGTTTCACCCAAAAATAAAATTTCTACACATGGAGGGTTAATAAAATGAGTAATTGTTTTACCCAAGGAATACTTTTAATTACAAAGTGAAAAAATTTCACCAAGGGGTTACAAAGTGGATTCATCATTTTTACCCAAAGAGTATTAATTGGATGAAAAGTGAAGTTTCCAGCAAAAGAAGATTATTATTAAATTAATTTTTGTGAAGATGAAAAATGGAAAATAAAGTTAAAATATTTAATTTTTCAAAGGAAACTAATTAAATATTTTATTTTATTGAAGATAATTAAACCAAAAAGAAGAGTTACACCAGATAGTTGTTGTGAAGGGTTGTAACCCTAAAAGAAAAATGTATATATGTAAGATGAAATAAAATCATCAGGGATAAGAAGCAGTAGGTTAGGTAGTTGGATAGGTTGATTAGTTGCTAAAATAGGACATTATGTTGTATATTGTAAAATCTTTTAAAATTATATAATGGAGAAGAATGCATAAATTTGGTGATCCTATTATGGTGTCAGTTGTTTATTGAAATAATTGAAAATATTATCCATTTGTCTCCAAGGTTGATATTTCCTTAATATTTAAATTGATATATCAAGGATATTCTTAATTTATCAAAGCAAATTTGATATTCTTCTGTGGTTAAGTTAATTGGCTCCTTCAAGGAAGGATTAAATTCTTTTAATTAATCACAGTAATCTGGAAAAGGTCATTTGGATCAATAAGAAGAACTTGATAATTGCATCCTTGCACGTTTATGCCAGGAATAAACTCATAAAAGTGCCAAACAATTTGAATGTTTAGCAAAAATAGGACACACATATCATTTGCCTCTTGACTCCATTAGCCCAACAGAAGTAGACACTGGTCCTACCAATTCCATTTTACAATTTTATAAAATCTTATTCAAACATTCACATCTTAAATTTCATTAGTAGTTATTAAGCGTTCATCTATCCTACTCCCAATTGCCATTGTGGATAGATTTCTCAAGTAGGAAACATATAGTCTAAGTCTGCCTCATTTGCATAGGTGTACCTGCCTAGGTCTGGCAGAGCCTGAAGAGAAGAAGGTTCAAATATACCATTTGGCCTTTCTCGTTATCCAAAAATGTATCAAGAGCTTGGCAACCTCTTGTGTTTTCAAAAAAAATGTTTTTGAGAACTAACAGATTGGTGACTCTGCTGGGGACAAACTTCAAAAAAATTGATTACAACCTTTCCATTTAAAGAGTCAATATAAATTTCACATTTGGAGTGAGGAGATTCTGCTGGGGAAAATCAAAAATAATTTTAAAATAATTATTTTTGTACTTTTGAAAATGTAGGTGGCAAATCTGTTTAAAATTGATAGATATAATGCATAGACATTTTGGAACAACAACACTATTTCCATTCAACAATAAAAGATAAAAATTTTCTACAAATTTCTTGTCAAGATGTCAGAAGAAGTGAGAAAGCAACAGTTAATAAGAAAGTGTAAATAATCAAACAAACAATTGCTACAATTGAATAAACAACTAAAACAATTGGACAAAAAACTGCTACAATTGGGAATCAAATGTGTTCCATATGCATCACAAAGAACACCATTTTGCAATAATAATGGACATGCAAATATAAGTAGACATTCAACCTCACAAGTGCCACATAATATAGCTGGAAATTTTGGTAATGGAGGTAAAGTATATCATTCACAACATTCATCAAACCAAATTAATGCTTATCCTATCCCTTCTAGACAAAGATTGGTAAGCTATCAAGATCATCAACACAATCTAGATCTTGACCATTATACATATCAATACCAAGGTCCTCATCAGAATGTGCAAAGCAATGTCATCTCTCATGGAAGTGTAAATCAAATTTTGTAGCAAGGTATGTATCAAAATCAACAATCTATGAAGAAAAATGATGAATGTTTATGTATTCAAGAGAGAAGCAAAGGTTTGTTGGATGCCTTTCTTGACATAAGAAGACATCAATGATAATCTGGGCACTCTTTGTTAAGAAGAATGATAGATATTTGTAGGAAAATACCTATTAATTTCCTACATAGTAGGTCTGAGTTCATTGAGCAATTCATGAAACTATATGAGCCCAATTCAATTTATTGGCCTCAATCATGGGTACTAGTTGCTTATAATCAAATAGATGAATGGATTGGCATCGTAGATAAGAAGAGGTATGAGGACACTATCAATTTTGAATCCGATAGTTGTATCACTGATGAGTATGGAGAAATTGATCAAACAATACAACTAGAAGATGAGACATATGCAAGTCAAAATAATTCCTTTGACAACATGCATGAGGAGGATGAAGATATAGGTCTCTCTTGCATAATAGATTGTGAGAGTGCATGTTATGAAGTATCCAGTGAATATTCAGATTGTGAAGATGAACCTGTGGATCTTGATCTACAACAAAGTGATTCTTGCAGATCTTATGGAGATTAGCAGGAAGAAGCAATGGAAAATGCAAGACTATTTGACAATGAACATATAACACATCCAACTGCAAATTACCATGAAGACACATTGGATGACAAAGAGGTTTGTACACTTAAAAATTATTTTTCAATTTTTTCAAATCCATTGTATGATGAAGAGATAGAAGAAGACTAGATGAGATTTTTCCAAGTTGTGCCAGAGAAAGAATTTCATGTATATTCAAATCCACTTTATGATAAGAATGAAGTATTTTTCTAATAATCAGGATAATGGACCAATATTTGAAACAAATGAATATGAGACTGATGCATTTAAATTACCATTCTTTGATCATGAGAGAATAGAAGAATACAACGACAGTGATATCAATATAGAAGCATGTTCACTCAATAGTGAACAAATTTCAAATTTATTTGCAATGGAGTATCAAAAATCCATATGCAAGAAAGATTCAGAAAATTCATTCCCAACATTATTTGGTTTGAATGTGTAAAACAATGATTGTATGAATCATGATCTTGAGTCACTACCAACTAGTGACATAAAAGAAATAGAAAATGTTTCAGATATGATTATCCCAGAAGATGTTGATGTAATGGAATTTTTAGACTTGCAAGAGAAGCATTCTGATGGTGAATTCTCAGTATAGCTAGGAGATCATTTTACAACACATAATAGTGAGAAAAATACTGAGAAATATTGCTTTAAATGGGAAAACACTTTTGAAAATGAAAAATATTTATCACATGATGATGAAAAATATGAACTATAGAGTGGTGAAAGGAAAATGAGTCAAGCTGAATACCATAATCTTCTAAAAATCTTCAATGACAGTAGCAGGGCATATTGCGTGAATGTTCTCAAGGGAAATCTAATGAACTCAAAACGAAACAAGGTGTATGATAGGAAAAAATAGGGGATTTTATTTTTGGTGGCCTTGTACCATCAACTATGGTGTGGTTTTTTGAAAACCATATTAGTTCATGACAGAAAAAAAGGTTTGAATCGACTGCTCAATAGATAAAACACTTGGTTTGCTCTCCCAAAGACCTTGATTCTTGCCATGCCCACAAGGAGCATACATTCCTAGACAGAGCCACTATTGGAGCCTAAAATTTCATACAAATTTTAGGTTCCCATATTCAAAAATTGGATTTCAACACTTAGAATTACAGTTGAGAAATTTGCTTAAATGGCCCACTTTGAAAAATCATAATTGGAAGCACATTCAGTTTCATGCAAAACCACCTTGCAAGTGTGTTCATCTACCATATTAGAGTCTGCATGGAAATTTTTAGCTTCATATAATCATTTTTTACAAGGTTTCAAAAGTCCAAGTTGAATGGTTCTGCAAAGGTTCGTTGTCTAAACAATTTTTTTTTTTTAAATGATCAACTATGGAAGGCAATATTAAGTAACCAAAAGAGTTTCATCACAAAATGATTAGTGCCTTTGATTCTCTACACCAAATCTACCTTCATGCCAATTTATAGGGCTTCAGGATATCATTTGATATTTTTTTCAAAATCAATTCCAAATGGATTTTGCCCAGTTGTAAGATTGCAATTCCATAAAACTTTCACATAGGTCAACTTTCATGCTTGATATTTTGCAAAGGAAAAATATTGAAGAGAAACCCTCTTGCACACATGTTCACCATGCCTAAAAGAGATAATATCCAAAGTTATAGCTTCCCAAAATCAGGTTTGATTTTTTTTCAAAATGACATGGGTTTCAGTTGAGTTCGACAAGTGCAATTTTGAGAAAATGTTGAATAAGCAACTTTGGGCATTAATATTTTTCAGCCCAGATGACTTCATGCCAAACCATTTGATGAGCATAATCTTCTATCACAACTCAACATGTATGTGCATTTTCATGGCCGTTAGAGGAGTTTTGGTATGCTTTTTAATTGTTTTGCGACCACTCTCGGGCTAGATTTGGTGCCCCAAAAAACTTGCAAACTTTGAAATTCTAAGGATGACCCAGTTGTTGTTTTCACCTCAAATGCGTCTACTTTCAATTTTGTTCGATTTTGAGGTTATTTGATAGATTATTTTTAAAATTCATTTTTCTCATTACATGCTCCAACAAGGCCAGTTTACAAAGGAAGTACCTCAATTTGGGGAGCTATTCAAAATCCATCAGAAACCCACTTCCAAAATAACTGATCACAGTCCCTTGAAAATTTTTTGTGGCTCGAGGATGGTCCATGTTCCTGTAGTGGAATTACTCTATTTTCCCAGCAGTTGAAATTAAAATTTTTCCTATGCTAAAGCTTGAGAGGCATAAATTTTAAAACATTTGATATGTTTTAAAATGAATTTGGGACATTTTAAAATAACCCTAAATATTTTATAAAGTTTAAAATTTGTAAAATATATGAAAAAGCAATGAAGAAGTAGCGGGTGAACGCAAGACATATCTCAAATCACCGCCAATGAAAAGAAAAATATGTGTGATGTTGTAGTAAATCCCAAATGTTTCCTGCAATACCGTAGAGGAAAAATAAAGCAGGTGTGGCATAGCAGTGGAATCACCATTCTATTTGTTTTGTTACATTCAAATATAGCAAAATCTTCCCTGCATCCCCACAAGGGTTTTATTTAATACTTATGGTGTTGCAGGAGGTAAGAGAAGGGTGAAAGAAATTTATTTAAATATTATGATTTAAATGTTCTCCCACAAAGATCTCTTAATATTCCCCGCCTTCCTATAAGGTCAAATCAAAATCACTACAGTATTATGGTGAAAGCATACAATGAAAATTCTATAAGAGTTTAAGTAATAAATGATTAATGAAGTAATATTTTGGGAGAAATAAAAGAGCAACTATGAATGTTTCAAGCTAGAGGTAAAATGTTTTCACCAGGAGAATTAATTGGAAAAGGAATTAAGGAATGGCTAATTATTTTTCCCTTCGGTGAAATTGAAGACCCTTCATGCATTACCACAGATGCTCCCATGAATTAATGCAGGATAGCGGTGGCTCAAAAAATATTTTCAAGCACGTGGGGAAAGATAATTATTTTGAGGAGTATAATGTTTCACCCAAAAATAAAATATCTACACATGGAGGGTTAAAAAAATTGGTAATTGTTTTACCCAAGGAATACTTTTAATTACAAAGTGAAACATTTTCACCAAGGGGTTACAAAGTGGATTCATTATTTTTACCCAAAGAGTATTAATTGGGTGAAAAGTGAACTTTCCAGCAAAAGAAGATTATTATTAAATTAATTTTCGTGAAGATGCAAAATGAAAAATAAAGTTAAAATATTTAATTTTTCGAAGACAACTAATTAAATATTTTATTTTACCAAAGATAATCAAATGAAGAGCTACACCGAAAAGAAGAGTTACACCAGAGGGATGTTGTGAAGGGTTGTAACCCTAAAAGAACAATGTATATATGTAAGATGAAAAAAAATTATCAAGGACAAGAAGCAATAGGTTAGGTAGTTGGATAGGTTGATCAGTTGTTGAAATAGGGCATTATGATGTATATTGTAAAATATTTTAAAATTATATAATGGAGAAGAATGCATAAATTTGGTGATCTTGTTATGGTGTCAATTGTCTGTTGAAATAATTAAAAATATTATCCAGTTGTCTCCAAGGTTGATATTTCCTTATTATTTAAATTTATATATCAAGGATCTTCTCAATTGATTAAAGGACATTTATTGTTCTTGTGTGGTTAGGTTAACTGGCTCCTTCAAGGAAGGATTAAATTATTTTAATTAATCACAGTAATCTATAAAAGGTCATTTGGATCAATAAGAAGAACTTGATAATTGCATCCTTGCACGTTTATGCAAGGAATAAAATCATAAAAGTGCCAAAAAATTCAAATTTTATCCAGAAATAGGACACACATATCATTTACCTCTTGACTACATTAGCTCAATAGAAGTAGGCATTAGTCATACCAATTCCATTTTAGAATTTTATAAAATCTTATTCAAACATTCAAATCTCAAATTTCAATAGAGTATTTATTAAGCTTTCATCTATGCCACTCCCAATTTCCATTGTGGATAGATTGCTCAAGTAGAAAACATATAGTCTAAGTCTGCCTCATTTGCATAGGTGCACCTGCCTAGGTCTGGTAGAGCCTGAAGAGAAGAAGGTTCAAATATTCCATTTGGCCTTGTTCATTAGCCAAAAATGTATCAAGAGCTTGGAAACCTCTTATGGTTTCAAACTATCATTTTTGAGAACACACAATCCCTAAATGAATCAAGCTTGGGTCTCTACATCCTTATTGATCATCAAACACCAATAACTATAATTTTTATATATGTTTTGATACAAAAGAAATGGTAAGAATAATGGGTGTTGGAATGCTCTGTTCAACAAAATTTGAGTATCACACCCATGGAACTATTTGGTAGTTACTTAGATAAATCTTGTCTGGAAATACCATTTTATATTATCTAAATGGAAGACCCCATTCCATCATCATGGGGCTAAAATATTTTTGCACAAGGGTTTAGCTAGAGCTCATGAGGCTTCATGATGCCAATATGGTTGGGTAGAGAGAAAGTTTGATTCTTTTGAGTTAGATCATTATTGTTACTAATCTCATGGTTAGGGTTGGTCATTGAACATTTCACTTAACTAGGATTGTTTCCTTGAAGAGAAACATATATTAAGTCCAGACAATAGATTGTCATATATGTGTGATGTGCATTGATTACAAATAAACAGTCTTTATAAAATGAGTACATATTTGTAAATGATTCTTAGGATATACCAAGATCCTTAGAAAGCAAGCAATATGAAATCATAAATCCAGTATTAAATTTTCCTAACCTTAATACTCAGTATTTTCATATTTATCCAAGGCTTAATATTGCAAGATTCCCTAAATATATTTCAACCACTTATTGATCAACAAAATTATGATAAGGGAAATATGAGATATTATTGCCATGATCCATATAATGCATTCTTGTGATAATACACATATTCAACTTCTATTATGCATGATTGTGGTTTGTCAAACTATCAGGGATGGATTCTATACTCTGATGTTGTTATGATATCTTGAATGAGTATTCTAATCCCCGGCTTCACCTAAGTGGGTGGAAGTTGACTGTGAAACTATCTGGGGATTTTAAGACCCTAGAAAGGGCTGTGTACCCACTCATTTAGTTTATAAATAAAAGAATAGAGGCATAGGATTAATTGGAGTAGATAAATGTGTTTTGAATATGTCAATGTTATTGGGTCATGAGGGTGACTAAGGTAGAGTCATCTTTTACCCTAAGGG
This sequence comes from Sequoia sempervirens, assembly GCA_007258455.2. Classification (NCBI taxonomy): domain Eukaryota; kingdom Viridiplantae; phylum Streptophyta; class Pinopsida; order Cupressales; family Cupressaceae; genus Sequoia; species Sequoia sempervirens. The sequence continues at coordinate 247,328,027 of VDFB02075321.1, read as the reverse complement.
TTATACCCCTTGTTTTAGTCAACCAAGTGTATGATGGTTGAATATTCTAGAAAGATTCAATATGTGGATTATCTTGTTAACCTTTCACATTGTAATCTTATTAATGTTATATGGTGACCATTGTATGGTTTGGATTAAAACCACAACTTCAATTATAATCATCTATTCAAAATATGATATGGTTACCTTCATCTTAGATCATTCTTGGTTATCTATTTTGTCAAGTGGCCCTTGAAGAGCATTGTAATCATGATTTTTAACCATTACTCCATATAGTAAAAAGGATCCCTTACAGATTTACCATTGTTGATCATTCCTTGTATTTCTACCACTGTGATTTAGTAGTGATTCAAACCTAAGTGAAATGTGTGATTGTTGTTCAATCAAATATGACTTGGGTGCACTCAATTTTCCAAACCATAGAGCCTCTACACAATACATAGGAAAGGCTATTAGAGACGAGCCCCTGAGGACTAGGTCTAGCCCTTAGGTCTTGTTTTCTTATTTTTACTTTGAGATTACTATATATATATATATATTATTGCATAGCATGTGACTTGAGGGTGAAGCCACAATAGTGGTTTACAATTGAAGTGAGGATGGAAAAATCACAAAAAATGAATGCATGGCAAAAAAAATTATTTTAGGGGTTCGTATGAACCTATTGGTTCGACTGAACCCATTAGGGGTTCACTAGAACCTAGGTTCGGGGGAACCCTTTTAATGCTTTCCTGCCAAAAATGCCAACAAAACCCCTTATAAAAGGGGGGTTCAAATGAACCCTAGTTCGAGCGAACCCCTAGGGGTTTGCTCAAACCCCCCTTATTCCTCATGCCCCCTCAAACAAAAAAAATCCTAAATTTTGTCACTTCGGAGCTTGGGTTGAGGATGAAAATGGATGAATCTTAACAAACCCAACTAGAATCAGGTAGTCCTCGAAACGAGCTATCTAATGAATATAATTTTAATATGTTTTAGTTTTATTATGTATTTGTTTTTTTAGTTTTATTAAATGTAGGTTTTTCATCAAAAATAAAGGTCTTTGTTCTACACATGTGGAAAAATAGCAGATTATCAAAAAAAATTGAAAAATATGAGTGCACCATATATTGAAGTCCTTGATCCAACAAAAAAAAATAGAATTTTGATATATACAAAAAATGTTATGCATTATACGGCCGTGCTATGTCTGAATTGTAATTGGTTTGACTTCGAAACTTGATTAAAGAAAAAATATTTAATAAAAAATTTTCTAACCAAGTGGAAGCACTAGATATCAGAGTTACGAATCTAAATTCAAAAGAATTAGAATTTTATCCTTCATGGAACAAAATTTATGCCTTATACAATGTGTGTCACTTTTTAAAAATGTTGTTTTTTGAAAAAAAATAGTTTTCATGGGAGATGGAAATATAAGTGTAATCTGATTCCAATTTTTTTAAAAAAAACATTTTTAGATTCTACAGACAAAATGTGATGAGACTCTAGTTTTCATCATCTTCAAATTCTTCACAGTTTAGCCGCTATAGGTGCCCGAATGTGAAGATTTAGTTAAAAATAATAATTTTAATATCGAGTTTGGCCAAAAATTGTAAACCACTATTATGGGATCACCCTTGAATTATGTTTCAGATCATTAATTAGTTAGTTGAACTAATTAGGTCTATCTTGGTGATGTGGATTCCATGTCTCCACTAGAACTCAACCATGATTGTCACAATAATTGTTATTTGACTGAGTTCTTAGAATGGATTTGTCAAATATTGTTATGCTTTCATGAAGTGTGTGTAGAGGAAGTAGCCTTTTGTGATTTATGCAAGTATTTATGGTCAAAATTTGAAAATTGTGTCCTATCCTTAAATATATTTTGGTGTAAAATTCTGGAAATGATAGGTTTGAAGAGAATTGAGTAAACATTAAACGAAAATTCTCCATTGTTGTATTTTTGTCAACAAAGTTGTTAAGCCATGGAAACTTAGTTACATAATTCACTGATGACATTTTGACACTTTTAAAAATTGGAATTAGGATCTTAGATCTAGCATCAAAGGAATACAAAATAAGTTTATAGATCCTTAATCAAAAACCCATTCACCTAGGGTTGACTGAGTCCCTCTTCACATTTTAGATCTAGCTTTTGGTCGTAGGCACATATCATCTGATACTTATGAGATCCACTTGTAATTTTTGTGTAATTATAGAATATAACATTTTTCATATTAGGTCATATAGTTCAATTAGTTCAATCATTCTAAATCACTTTCAATCCATTTATAATACTCAAAAGGATCAAATCCAAGTCTTATTGGCTCACCTTTGAGGTTTAAAGTCCATATTTTCACCTTGTTGATTTGTATCCTAATGAAACCTTTAGAAAATTGGAATTGAGCCTAGGCTATTTACATTTAGAACACCATCATAATCCATCCATCCATTGTTATATGTTTCATTTTGGTGAACCTAACATTTGACATCATAGATTTTTGATTTGGTAGTCTTTCAAACCCTTTATCTAGGTTTTGCATCATTTTGTCTTTCATTTTGCATTTACAGTTTCAAATTTGTATCATAAAAATTCATAAAAATAAAAAAACTATTGCATCTATATTGTATCTTTACTTGCATTAGGGTTTCCTTTGGTAATTTATATTAAGTTTTCATTTCAAAATTGCATTAAAAAAAGTGTCATTTTTATTAAAAATTGTCATACATTTGCATTTACATTACATTGGAAAATTTTGGAAAAATAATCATTGTCAAACCTATTTGTAGATAGGAACAACAACCTTAAAAAACTTAGACATTAAATTTTTTAGTTTTCAAAACCCTAAACAAGGACCCATTTTCCCTTGGGAAACCCTGTCCTTATATAGGTGCATCAACAATCTTTTTCACACTTTCTTGTTTTTGTCTACTTAGTTTGTCTTTACTTGCAAATCTCAGTTTGAAATTCATAACTACATATCTTAAGTCATTTTTCATTTAGTTAATTTGGTGAAAGAAAGTGCATCATTTGTGTTCAAAAATTTACATTAAAAAAAATCATCATTTTCAAGTCCTATGCATATTAGAATCAGTCAGTTATGGCATTTTAGATATGAAATTTACATTCAAACTTGTTTAAACATCTTTAACATCATTGGATACTTGTATTTTGTATCAAAATGGGACACATTAAGCAAATTATGGAAATTTATTTACTGTTGCAAGTGTTTGCAAGTAGAATCAACATTCTTAAACAATGTAGTACATAGTCATATTTTAAACTTCTAGAACCCTTGACCATGACCCAAATTCCCTTGGGTGACCCTATCCTACTTGTCTTGGCCAAACAAAATTTCCTTGAAATCTCTATTACTATATTTCATGTTTTCTCTTGCTATCTTATGTTTGTTTTTGAGTGTTTTTTGTAGGCTTTTTTCATTGTGAAACTTGCAAGAGTTTTATGACTTGGTGTCCTATTGGCAATACTTTAGTGAGATGTAGTTATAGACTTATGGAATCCCATGTTGGTCTCATATTTTTTGTGGATCATGAGAATTCTAACTCTTTCATGACAAGTTTTTTCAATACTCAACTCACCTTGGAATCTATTCTTGATGTTACCATACCAATGACAACTTTACAAGAATCCATATTTATAGATGGTGAGACTATGGTTTCCCATGTTCCGGAAGAAAAACTAAAAAAACTAGACAAGGACTTGGAAAAAATTCAAGACTGTGTGGTGAATACTTTATTACTATAGCAATTGCTAAATTAACAACATGAGGAAGTTTATTAATGATGATCATGGATTAGACGTTGTGTGTAGCCTAGCCCATATAGTTGATCATAATGTGCTTATAATGGCTAGTTTTCTTAAGCTTTGGGATACACCCAAATTCAAGGAAGAAGTCATGTCTCCCTCTATGACTCTATCCTCTATTCTTACATACATAAATCCACCTATTGCTTCAAAAATATAACCAAGCATTGGTATAACGTCAACAATAGGTCTTTCCACTTGAATCATTATGGTTTTGGATCTTCACATGTCACACCTCAAGTTCCATCCCCTCTCATAAATTTGAAACATAATAGCCCACCTAACATATAAAAACTTCCACCATATTCACCTCATTCCCAAAACATGTCAAGCAATGATTCTATCATAAAACATTTTTTGCAAAATGGGACATCACTTCAACAACAAATCTCAACAATGAACCAAAACCAAAATGGACAATCATCAAAATATATCAAAAGGAGCACATTTTCACTTGATATGTTGAAAGAAAAAATACCACAAAACACAGAGATCCCTCAATTGACAAGTACAATGGTAAAGGAGGCCCTAGCAATTACATATCAACATATACCACCATGTGTAGTGACTTTATTTTTGAGGATAAGCTCCTAGATAATCTTTTCTCTAGGTTATTGAAAGATATGGCTTTGGAAAGGTATTTTTCATTTCCCAATAAATCAATTCACTCATTTAATGAGATTTTTGATGATTTCCTCAACCATTTACGAGTAAACATTGGTCCTAAGATAAACATAATTGATTTAATGAGATGCAAACAAAAACAAGGTGAAAAGATAATAGATTTGATTAGCCACTACCAGTTGATATTATCACAAGTTTATCTAACTCTTCCTAGTGCAAATATTCAAAGAATGTTCACTGATAATCTGAAAAAGGACATAAGAGAGAGATTTATATTGATGAAGTTTTCATCCTTCATACATTTATGTACGACTATTCGTTTCTATTAGAATTTGATTAGTAAGTATGAAGAAGCATCTTCATCAGCTCATACTAAGAAATCCAAATCCTTACATCAAATCATTTTTCAACCATTCAAGGAGCCAAACAAGAACTTCATAAAGATAAACACACATAAAACAACTAATCATGTTTAGCCTCAAGTTGTTTCCATAAGTTCAAATCCATACCAATTTAGAGAAAAAGATAGACAATTCACCCTGCTACCCAATTTCCTCCGTTTGACCATACTATAGCTTTTAAGTAAGAACCTAATTCACTTGTCTCCAATTCAGCCTACAGATACAACCAAACCTCTAACTTCAAATTTTAATCCAAGTTCATTTTTTTAATATCACTACACAAATGGATATGATATGGAATGATGCATGTGTCTAAACATCAAGTTCAAGAGCTCGTTGATTCTAATCACATTTAGTTGGGTGGTGTTAATGATAAAGGTAATAAGTTTGTTTCCCTTCCTAACCAAAATTTGCAAATCTTTACCAATCCAATTCCCAATCATTCAACCAAATTTGTGTAAACTTGTGATGTTAAGAATGATGAGATGATAATTGATATAAATAATAACATGAATAATGATTACAATAATAATGAATATGGTCTACAAACAACTGTTGGCCTTGTAGATGTATAACCTCGTAAAGGCCAAACCACTAAGTTACTTGACATTATTTTCACCAATAGTTATGCACTTAGAAATGTACCTAAAGATCCTCCCTACATTGCTAGCTATATTAATGAAAATTCTATACAAGGAATACTCATTGATCTCACCTATGTAGAGAATGTGATCACTTAGAAGTTCTTGTTTGTACAAGAGTTGTATCAAGATTCATATGAAAAATCAAAAGCATGGATAGAAACTCATAATGGTTTTTCTTTCCCCATGGTAGGCTCGATCACCCTTCCTCTTAAAGTTGGACAAAATCAATTAGATATCTCATTCTCCATCACCCCTTTGTCAGACCAATTTTGTGTGAAGCTAGGCTACCCATCATTACACTCCATGAATGTCATCCCGTTGGTTATTCACAAGTGCATAAAGTTAACTTTTTGAAAATGAGATATTTATAGTGCATCATAATGGGTTTAATCCTCTATCTTCCCATGGAAATTTTTTATTGTATTTATTTTTTCCTCAACCTATGGAATTTGTAAAGCCTCATGAATATTTATTTTTCAATTCATATCAAAAGTTCAAGTCAAAGCTTATAGCAAGGTTGTCTCTTAACAATATTCGTGGGAATGTTTTTGATAAAGGGTAAAATGGGTTTTACAGGGACCCAAAACTACAAAGTTTTACAACATAATAGATATGAAAGAAAAGTTCAACAAAAACAACCAGCTACTCAAAAGTCCCAGAATAAATTGCAGCCACCCACAAAAGACCAGGAAGGTCAAAAAATCCAACAAAAAAGCTAACAAAAAACCGGTAGCGACTAACCCAAAGTCTTTAGGACAGACTCAGTCTTTGCCTCCAATTTCTTCATCTCATGAACACCCTTCTTAAACATTTGAATCATCTACGGAGTGGGGGGAGCTTTCCTCTTCAAATTGGCTCTAGGTCTCTTAGAGATGCCAGCATCCTCCTCCTGGTTTCTTTCATTGGTATCCTCTAGGTCAACCACTAGAGATCCTTGTTGGGCTTTGTCCAGTTTCTCGGTCATGGCATTGATGATTATGGCATTGTGTCTGGCCATATGATTGTTTTGCTCACCAATGATTTTAATAGTATTTTTCATTTTTTCCATCTCAATTTCAATGTTTCTATTTTTCCCAGCTTGGTTCTAAGTGTCATTGCTGAGATTGTGATCTCTTCATTTCACTTCTATTTTTTCAATCGATGCAACCTTGGCTCCCAACTCTTCCAGGTTACTTTGCAGGGCCTAGTTTTTTATCTTTAGCTCATTAATTTCTTTGAAAGTCTATTTAAAAATTTAATATTCCTGGGAATGTTAGGTCTATGGTTGTTCCTTATCCCCAACCCATCATGGATGAATCCATGCTTGAACCAAATAAATTTCCATGTAACCCAAAAAAATGTAACTATTCATCCACCTATATCTTATAATAGACCAAGAGAAAATAAATGATTCATTTTGTGCCACTAAAGATAAAACAAGTGTATAGACCTAAAGGGATAGTTTTTTCACATCCCTCAATGGTTCCTTCAGTTCCTGGACCCCTAAGGGAAGAAAAGAAACCAACAGTTGATAAACCCGCTCCTATCCCATCATTACTTGAAAATAATGCAAGAAATCAAAATGCTAAAGAGCATAGGAATAGATGTCATGCTATTGATCACCAATTGGAAGAAAAGAATTAAATCGTGCATGAAAATTTAACACCCATGGAAAAAAATCAAGAAGAAATCCAAATTTTACCTAAGCAAGAAATGGAACCAAAACAAGACATAGAACTAAAACAAGAAATCGAACAAAATAATTCAAATGCAATTTTCATAAAACCTCCCTTTGAGATCATTTTGGATGATGACAATTCAATTGCTAAAATTGATGAAGAGGTTCATAATGATCTTAATGTTTTATTTTCAAATCAAAAAAATTAGATGGGAGCAACTATGTTGATCCTCCTAATGAGAGTGACCCACCAGGTGTTGCACCTGGAGATGCTCCTAGTATGGAACTTATTGTAGGCCCTTTAGCTAGTTGTCTGCTTTCCATTTATGATGAGAAAGATTGGGATGCAAATGACATGCTTTAGGTTGGCTTGCATGTACGGTACTCTTTTATGTTTATCTTAAGTGTTCTTTGTTTTTGCTTCCACATGATGTGATCTCATGTATTGTGTTGCTTGGCATGTCTTTGTGTTTGTGGGTTTTCTATGGATGACCCTTGTTGCTCTATTGGCACAAGGATACAAAGGAAACAAACTTTTCATAAAACTTCTATTTGTATCTTCATTCTTCTATATGTCTTAAACTTTTTCTTTTCCTTTTGTCTCGTGTTTTCCTTTTGAGGAATATTCAAAGCATTAAGACATTTAGGTCTCTTCCATGTTGACCCAAAAGTTTCTTTTTTTTTTCTCTCTCTATGTGCCATTCCTTCTTTGTGTTCATTGTTCCATGAGTATTTATGGAATGATGTCAATTTTGAGCTCTATTATATCATCACAACAAATATTTATACTAAGCCCAGATCTATGGATCTAGCCTATATGTACCTTTCTATGTTATTTTTCACATTATATTTGGGGGTAACCCCTCATCATTATGTAGCTTTATTTGGAATAATTTCATAGGAAAATGGATTTCCAAATAAGCTCTTGTGATCTTTTGTTACATGGCAGTTATTATTTTCTACTTTAATGTAATTGCATACAGCATGGAATTTCATAATTTCTTTAAAGTGGGGGCATACATTTGTATTATTTTTCTTCAATTTATCCATAGGGGTTGGATTTATTGGTGCTTGACATTGACATTGACATTTTATCTACTTTAGTTTGTTCATGAGAGTTGAATTTAGTGTAGCACTAACATTGCATCTTGTGGCACCTTATTAAGGTTTTTAGGGAGTATAACTCTTGGTATGGTTTTTATGGCCACACCTTGTAAACCTAGTGTGTGTTTCTCATTTTTTCCACCTTTCTATGGGTACACCTAGTAGACCTAGTGTGTTTATCATCTTTCCTTGGGCGCTCACCTGGTGAAAATCGATCCTCACTAGCTTGTGTGCCTTCTAGTTTATGATTCACCTAGAAAATATTGGACTTTTCTATTGTGTGAGTCATGAAATCCTTTTTATATGGGTCCTAAACATAATACAACTTATTGGTCCATACCCTCTTTTTTCATTTAATGTTGATATTGTATGTTTTTACATGTGGTCTTACTTCATTTCATACATGTGTGTTCCTTTGTGCTTATATTCCATTGGATATGGGGTCTTGGGGGCTTGATCACCTCCCTTGATCCTTAGTCATCCTATATTTTCAATATTTGGACAATTGATTCCCTCTTCACATATATCTCTCTACTTTAGTGTGATTTTGAGTGTAAGTTTATACTATCACTAAAGTGGGGACTAAATGTAGTGTCAAAAATTGTCACTCTTAACAATTTCACATTATGTTTTTCCCCCTAATTTCTTGGACTTAATTCAGCTTCTAATTTTCTAAATTATGCATTCTAGTGCCTAATTTTTATTGTTTTCTAAAGGATTTCAAGCATTGAATAAATACAACCAATTTTTATTTTTCTCCCAACTAAGCATGTCTTGGAAATTTTGGCAAGGACCCATGTGCTCATGGGTGAATGGGTCCCCCTTCTTAGCTAGGACAAAAATTCAAATATGTTTTTGGTGGCATTTTAACATCTAAAATTCAAGTATCAAGTGTCAGCTTTTGGAATCTAATTTTTGGGAGATTAGTACAATTGCATATAAATACTTAGTTATTTTATCATTTGAAATATAACAAGAAATCCATTGGAAAACTTATGAGGAAGAGCACTATTGATCAAGTCAAGAGCATTATTCCAGATATTTCTTGCAACAATTCAATATCCTAACAACATGTCAAATTCTATTTAAGTTTATGTGTGATCATGTTCATGTTTTGTGAAGGCTAACCTTTGGTGTAGGTCTCCAAAGAATTTGAGCATTCAAGAAAGCAAGATTCAAATCCGTGAGGTGATGTGTATGACTTTAATCCTTTAAGTAAATCATTGAAGGGTGGTGAGTTGCAAAATTTTGTTCATTCATCATTCCTTCCTTTCAATTATCAATCCTATCATTGAGATTTCCATTGTGGAAGTAGGAACACTTACATAGGGTTTGACTAAGGAAAGCCCCTAAATGGCCCAATATTTTCTCCCTCTTTGAATGTGAAGGTTATAGGTTTGAAGAGGATTAAGGAAATATTGAAGGAAAATTCTCCATTGTTGCATTTATTGTCACCGAAGTTGTCAAGCCATGGAAACTCAGTTACAGTATTCATTGACAACATTCTGATAGTTCTGCAACTTGGAATTAGGAACTCAGATCTAGCATTAGAGGATAAAAAATTTAGTTTTTGGATCCTTCATTAAGAACCATTCACCTAGGGGTGACTAAATCCCTCTACACATGTTAGATCTAGCTTTTGGTGATACGTACATATCATTTGACACTTCCTAGATCCACCTGTAATTTATAATTTTTGTTTATGTAATTCCAAAATATTGCATTTTTCATATTAGGTCATATAGTTCAATAAGGTCAATCACTCTAAATTATTTTCAATTAATTTCTAAGACTCAAAAGGATTAGATCTAGGTTTGATTAGCTCATCTTTGAGGTTGAAATTCAATCTTTGCACCTTAATGAAACCTTTATAAATCACACTTAAAAAGAATTAAATTTACCTTTAATATTCATGTCATCAATTAATTCATCACTTAATGGATTCATGCACTCAACATGTACCTCAAGTTTACAATATGGAAAATAATTACCCTTTAATAGGTTAAAAGATCATACCCCATCTATTGTCTTGAGCATAGAAACCTGATCATAAAGTATGATAATCTCATAATCAATCATGTCTTTAAATTCTACCATTATAATTGATTCATCATTAATATTATAATAACATTGGGATACCTATATAGTTATTATCCATTCTTGAGACTCCAAAGCGACCTTCTAGGCTCTTGTTGTATGTATAACCCCTCACATGTCTTCTTGTTTACCTCCTCTATAGATATTCTAGTAAATAGAGTAGGATTAAATGTGTATTGGAATCTACTAGGCCAATGAGCTACTCTATATATACAAAAGGTTCAAAAAATTGAATATTAATCTCTTATTTTATTTGTTCATATTTTTCATTCTACTCAAGATAGTGTATTTTTCTACCTAATATGTTTTTGTATCACCATCTAATGGTCCATGCCCTAGATTGACCCTCTACACTCGATAGTTCTTTGGGTGCATGAATCTTTCTTCTTTATCTATCAAAGGAATATCTATCTCTACAATCATAAATCCTTGAACATTAGTAGAAATTATAGTTGATATTTTTTTCTCTTTTTGTCTTAGTATGTGCCTTGAATAACTATAACATGGAAAGGAATTCCTTTGCAAGGATTTTGTGACTCATTTTTCCTTCCCAATCATTATTTTTGATGAAACTAGAAAAACTAAACTTTATATTGTATTTTAATATTTACAATAGAATTATAATTGAGCATGTTCTATTTTTAGGACTTTAAATTAGACTATCATGGACATGAAATGGAATACGAACTAGAAGGGGTATTAGAATCATTGGTGTAGGAATGTTGTGTGCAAGATAAGATGTCCTAGTAAGGATGGATTTAGGAGAATAATTGGGTGAATTTATCTTAATATAGGTAGGAGTCCCTTGGGAAGAAGGTGACTCTTTAGATAAAGATAACACTTTTTTAACCTCTACATCCACATTTATTTCTTATTTCTCTTCCTCAATTATAGGATACATATAAACATTTCCTTTAGGTAATTATGTCTTTTATGACTAACCTAAAAGTGACTATAGAAATGGGGTCTATCAACCTTCAATTTTTGGCTACACTATGGGCTTGAGGTAGTTAAAATATGGGGAGGTTTTGGAAGAATAAATGAGTGGGGATTTGATATCATTCTTCTCATGATTCTTGATATCTTATCTAGGATTTCTTCTTTAGTAGAGGTGTTTTTCTTCAAATCCTTCATCATCTTCTTTATTTGTCTCCTAGACATGAGTCCTATCATTTATTTTCCTAAAGGACCTAGCATCATGAACTTCTTTTTTCCCACCCTCCTTTAATTAATTTTTACCTTTATAGATCTTTGAGGACTCTTAATATTTGGTATGCTTCTTACTTTTTGTATTCTCCTGAGGATAACCTATGATATTTGTGGTCTACAACCTTTTGAGCCATTTATATATTCTTTACATCACCACCTAATAAATTAATTTGATGCAAGGATACTTCTTTTTTATCCTATTAGTATTTTTATTTACCTTGTCCTAGTTGTATTATGGATATATGATGTTCCCATATTACACAAGGGATATTTATTATTTTGTCAATTTCTAAGTTTATGATTGAATAAAAACTCATAGAACAAAACTACCTAATAATCATTGCATATGGATATAAGTAGTCTACCTAATTGTCCTTAATATTTAAGGCATAATTATAAAATTCTCTATTCATTTCCCCTTCATTTTTGGTTAGCTGAAATATGTTTCTAATTTTATTGATTCCCATGGAATAGATGGCCTACTCCTACTTAGCTAGTTTAGCATTGAACATATTGGAGAAAGAGTAGGATCTAGAAATATGGGGAAACAAAAAATTGTCTTAACCTTCACAAATTCCATCCTATATACCTCTACTACATATCTATTGATCCCAAAAAAAAATGATCTTGTAAATAGGACACTTTGGGAGATTATATGGGGATTTTTTGAATCACCCAATTATGTTGTGTGATAAATTCTTAAAATAGATAAACCACCTCTTCTAGTTTATAAGTCTTGGATTATCTCCAAGGGCACCTATTTATATATTTATTCTCCAAAAATTTTACAATATAGAAGATGAATGCATGACTAACCCTTTGACAATTCATTCATCTCACCTTGAGGAAAATTATTATACACTAGGGTTCCACTAAGCTATATTATTTCCATCATATGTAGTCTTAGGAAATTCCCCCTCGTATCCAATAGATAGACTAAGTACAAGGCCATATATAATTTTTGTAGATTATCTTTGATGTTATTTCCTTAGTAAATATTTTTCTAATCCAAGATAGATAACAAGAAGTGTCATATATAGGGTTATAATTCCCTAGAATCTAGGCTACCTATTATACTACTCAACAAGCTCATGGTATAATTGGTATATTATTTTACTTCATTATAATGTAATAAATTACATACCCTTATAATTTCACTCTATGTTTTGTTTCCACTTTGGTGTCCATTCCCTTGGTTTTTTTATAGTCTCATTTTAGCCTTGGAATTAGCATTTTCTTTCTCATGGTGCATAGGTGTTATTTTTTGTGGTCACTTTTTTATGTTTCCTTTGTGCTATCCCTATGTTCTTATGTTGTATTTTTACTTTTGAGGATAAAAAGTCTAGAAATTAGTGCTTCATATGGATTTCTACACATCATTCTAGCGTATCATGATAGTTTCCATTTGTCATCTTCCTAGGTCACTCAAAATAGCTTAGGACAATCCTAAATGGCTTTTCAACCCTTACCTTTATCCCTCTCTCTCCTTCTTTGATAATATTTCATTTTGGATCTCTCTAGTCTCTCTCTTAGCACTTTAAAGCTCATACATAGCTCTCACAATCTCTACAAATGTCTACATCACTCATATAATATTATTGTTATCTTTCTTATCCTATTTGTCTTCCTCAAGCCTATATAGATGTTATTGTTTCTCATTGTTACTATAAATTTATTTTATTAACCCCCAAGTACCTTGGTATTATCACATCCTATAAATATCTAATTTGACTCATTTTTATTATTTCTACATACACCTAGAATAATAAAATAGGGTGCTGGCAAGAAGTTGAGTCCACTTTTTGGACAAAAAATGGTAGTGTTTTTCTTGATTTTCAGAATTTGACACATTTAACCTTAAAATTTGAAGCACTTAAAGATGGAATCTTTGAAAAAGTCACTAATCATAAAATGTAGTACTCAGAGTCTAGTTTTCAAATATGTAATTTTATTTCAATACCCAAATTCTACAAATTGGGTTTCAATAGGCATTTCTAAAAACCACTATTTAAAAGTCACTTTTTTATACCATACAATGCACGTGTACAACATCCATATTTTGACCTAAATTATCATATTTTTCTAAATCCTTTTGGGAAAAGATTTGTGACTCACTGAAGCTTGTTCTCAATATTTTTCTATAATTTTTTATTGAGTTTTTTTTGTTAAATCTTTATTAGGCATATTTGTCGTTTTGAAAAATTGTCATGTACGACATGCATAAGATAACCTAAACTTATCATTTTTTCATTTTTCTTTTTTTAAATTGAAAAGAATTGTCTGAAGTTTGTTCTCGTGCAATCCATTAGTCAAAATGTTATGTTGATCAAAATTTATTAAAATATTAAAAATCCCTGATATTTAAAGTTTATGGACCAATTTCATTAGAAATTAATTGAAAAATAGAAAAAATAATCCAATTGTAAGAAAATTACATATTTGGAATCTGCATTGTCTCATCTAAAATGGGTTTTAATTTTGTCAAAAAAATTTGCAAAAAAGGTCGTCAGCCATATGTCCAAACTCGATATTTTTCTCTAACATTGTTAGGACCTTCAACTTGCAAGTGAAACTAGGTTGAAGGCCTAGGTTCAGATTCCCAATGCTTTTCCCGAACCGAAATACAAGGTAGTAACCCAACCACAAAGCAAATTCAAATTTAAATTTTTGGAAACGGGATCTCATTTTTATAAAGCGGGATCCCATTTTATAAAACAGGATCTCATTTCCTAATATTAAATGGCATGACCATTGATAGGGAAATGAGATCCTGATTTATAAATGGGATCTCATTCCTTTGTCAACAGTCCCCACATTAAATATTAGAAATGGGATCCCGATTATAAAACGAGATCCCATTCTATAAATGGAATCCTGCTTGTTTTTAACCATTTTATTTAAATTTATTGTCAAAAATTAATGTGAAGTCTGCAACTTCACATGTATGGACAAGAGCAGTAACATTGGGCTATTTTTCATCAACTATTGTTTTTACAGGTGGTGAACTTGCATTTTTTATTAATTTTTTCAAAGGAGGCATCGTGTAAACCATTTTTGAAGTGGAATTTTGTTAGTTTTGTACTTGTTTGGAGGAACAAAAGGTCTTCAACTTGCAATATGGATATATTTTTTCAAAGGAGGCATGAAGAAAACAATTTTTAAAGTGGAATTGTGCTAGTTTTCTACTTGTTTTGAGGAACACAAGAGGAATAATTTTGTCCTTATAGGTCTTCAACTTCCAATTTGGATTGAATTTTTTGAAGAATTTCACTATTGACATTCATTTGTGCTTGAGAATTTTATAATCATGGGAGATAAATCTCATAATAAGAGGAGGAAGACATTGACTCCTAAATAAATTGAAGCAAAAAAAGAGGAGAGACAAAGATAAAGAGAAAGAAGAATGAGAGTTAAATCAATAAATGATGGGGGAGCATCGAATTCCACAACTATTGAAGATGGAAACATTGAGGAGACCATGGTTGTAGATGAAGCTAATTTGCAAGAAGTCAATTTGGAGAAGAATATGATTATACAAGAAAGTCCTACTATGTCTTCAAATCCCTCTTTCAATGCTATGGAGAATGTTTCAATATGCACAAATCCAAGTACATCTTCAAATCCACATGTTAGTGAAATGGTAAATTTGTATGTAGAAGTTTTACAAGATGTTGGACTTAACAATTTCAACATTGATAATATTCAAAGAGATGAAACTTTTATAGAATTTGTATAAAATGAAAATGAGAATGATCCTTTTGTTGAAAATGAAAACAAAAACCATTTTGTTGATGTAAATGAAAATGAAAACCGTTTTGTTGATGAAAATGAAAACTGTTTTGTTGATGAAAATGAAGATGAAAATGTAAATCATTTTGAAGTTGAAAATGAAAATGAAAATGAAGATGAAGATGAAAATCTAGAATGTGATGTTGAATTTAATGAAAATAATTTTTTAAAAATTGAAAGTGGTTTTTTTGATAATCTTCCTGGTCAAATTTCTTGGAGGCAAATACGAACACATGTGAATAAAATATACAACAAATTCTTTTATCGTAAAAAAATTGCAATTCAATGTCAACTAATGATGCAATTGATGAGAATGCAAAAAATGAGGAAAATAATGAAAAGGTTAGGATTTTTTCTTAAATCAAAAAGAAAAGATTAATCATTAAAACATGTTATGTCTACTGTTGCTAGTGCCATTCAATCTATTGGGAAAAATAGTCGGTCTAAAGATAAAAATGCAGCAAGAAGAGCTATAACAACTGCTATTGTTAATAAAGCAACTTTGAATAAAAGAATGGTAAGCAATATTAGTGAAGTTTTAAAAATACATCCTTAAACATTGCTAAGAGTGGCAAAAAGAAGAGAAAGTATAGAAAATGATCCTATCAACCAATGTTGGAGTTTTAGTGGTCGACTTCTGAGGTTTGATATGAAATTGAATGTTGAAATTAAATAGTTGATTGAAAAATATTGGCATGATAATACTAGGGTTTCATCTAATACTAGAGATGTTTTAAAATTAAGGGTGGGGTCCAAAGTTTGCAATCCTCACCCAAGAAACCTATTAAATACAACATAAACTGAATTTTATAGAAAATTTTGTGGTGATTTAGTGTTACCTGGTAATATTAAAATAAGTTAAAGGTCTTTTGAAAAATGTAAACCATGGTATGTAAACATTTTTAAGCAATGAATATCTTGTTGTTCTAAAACACATGTTCAATTTTGTTATTTTTATGATGTTTTTGGATATATACATTGTACCTTGCAGACTAACATGATTATACAAGAATGTGGTATTAATATGCCACTTGAAGAAATAAGGGAGTTTATTTCAGGTTTGTTTTGTGAAATATCTAATGGTAAATTGTTTTATTTAAGTTCTTGTATTTTTGGACAATGCATTGACCATCAAAATCTTTCATTCTTAAGAATTTGTATGCATGAAAGTGTTGATAATGATTTTGGACAACAATTAGTAGATGTTAAAAGATTTAAGAATGTTAAATATTCATTAAAAGATGGAAAAATAGGAAAGTGTTGTGATTTAGTTACAGAAAAAGTTAGTGTGCATGCATTCATGAGTAAATTTAAGAATAAGATTGTACCAAAATATTTCATGCACTCTCAACATGCTTGATGGCTTGATGGCCAATTTTGCACATGCCAAAACACATTTCCAATTGGTACTATACTTTCAATGGTTGATTTTGCAGAAAATTATACTCTAGCTACGCAAGAGGAAATTCAATCATAGTATTATAATTTTGTGCAAGTAGCTATGTTTTTCCATATTGTTTATAGACATGCAGATGATAGCACTAAGGATGATAGAAAATTTTTGAGGGAGTATCATTTTTATTTGAGTGACAATTGATTACACTCGTCAGAGTTTGTTCAATACTGTTTCAGTATATTTTATAGAAATTTAAGAGAAAGAGGAATCCAAATGAAAGAACACCTTATATGGTCAGATAATTGTACAAGGTAGTTCAAGAATGCTTGAATGTTCTATTAGTTAATTAGGGTTCACAAGGAAATTAATGTCTAGTATATATGGAGTTTTTCTAAAGCTAGGCATGGTAAAGGAGAACATGATGGAGTTGGTGCGTGTGTCAAAAGAATTCTTGCTAGAGAACAATTAAAATTTGAGGATGCAGTAAAATTTAAAGATGCACATGGGATTGTGGATTGGTGTAGTACAATATTATCTACACCTGGTTCGAGTGAGTACTCTATAGTTCATCGATTCTTTTGGCTGGTTGAAGAAGATAACATTTTACCTAGAGTTGACTATGAAGCAATCAATGGATCTACTAAATGGAATTCATTTAGGAGTTCGACAACAAGCACATGGACTATTTGGACAAGGGAGCTTGCATGTTTTTCTAGTTTTGTATCTCAGGAGATTGGGAAGCATGTGAAAATATAGAATGGGTTGAACAGTGGGAGCAAAGATCGTTGACACCTACACAAGAACATGATGAATATAGAACTATTGAAGAAAATGATCAAGTGTTTGCATCTAAAGACTATGAATATGTTTCAGACCTTGTACAAGAAGGTAATTTAATTCAATTTATTTCATTTTATTTCACTTTATTAAGTTATTTTGTAATACTAAATTATTTATATGGATATGTGCAAGATATTAAATTAATTTTTGTTTGCAGGACATGCGTATGTTTTTGTTGCACTTGAGGGGAATGAAGAGAAAATAGAATATTGGTTGGCTCATTGTGTGGAGACTAAACATAAGTTAATATCACCTTGAGAAGATGATGATGGCTATCATTATCCAACAGGTTCGGTGATCCCCTTAAGACATCCCCTTAAGTAAATTTTGATAACAAGTTTTTGATCCCCTTAAGCAATTTTTTAGAACAAGTCTTTGATCCCCTTAAGAAAATTTTGAGAACTTATTTGATGATGGTTTTCATGTTTTCCAATAGGATCGGTGGTCATTGTTGGCACTTGGCTACGAAAATACCTAGCAAGGAAGAATGGTCTACCTGCATTCAAAGATTATGAAATGCATAAAAATATTATACATTATTCACATTTGGTGGTGGAAAAAAATATAAAACTATATCGGTATCATGGAAGACCTGCAAATAAAGTGCTATGGACAATTTCTATGGAAGAGCATGAGACAATCATAGATGCATTGCAAAAAAGAGAGGATGCAGATGGTACAATGGAATAAGTAAATACAGGTAAATATAGTTTTAGTTTTATATTGTCCTTTTAAATAGATTAAATACATGTTTTAGTATTGGTCAAGTGTGTTATTAGCCAAAATTGATTTAAATTGTCCTTTTATAGATCCTTAAGCCATCATCAAACAAAGGATCTAGTCCATGCATATTCAACCTAGACAACATGGAATACTTGGTAAAAATAGGTAATTATTAGTTAAATTATATTTAAATGCATATTTCAATTACATATTGATATTGCTTGTGCATTAATAGTTAAAATTGATTTATTATCCTTTTTTATCCTTAATCCATCATTGCATTGATCTCATACTTTGAAACAGTAAGGAGAGGATGTCTGGATTCAACCTACACACATGTGAGGAATACTTTTAAATGCAAGTACTTGAGTTGTGTACATATAGATAGTTTTATATAAATTAAAATATGTATGTTTTGATGATTTCATTGATATTTATTGTACCTTTTAGATATCAGGTGGTGTGAAGAGCTACTACATTCTAGGCACGAGTTTGAGATGTTCTTGAGCACGAGTTTAAGATGTTCTTGACATGGCATATCCAAATTTTGCAAAAAAAAAAATTAGATGACATATATGTACATATATACTTACAAAATTAAACATTTTGTACAAATTACAAATACATGTACATACACAATTATGTACTGTATGTACTTCTATGTATCAAAATTGATATTCTATGTATTTTGTTTGTTAAATGTGCATGTTTTCTTACTTTGTAACTTTATATTTGATTGTATAATCACTAAATATCATGCATGCATTATTTTTAAATCAATTATATCCTTAAGACATATTATGACCCCTTAAGACATCCCTTGAACCCTAAACCCTAAACCCCTTAAGACATCCCCTTAAGACATTGTATTATGCCCCCTTAAGATATCCCCTTAAGACCCCTTAAGACATCCCCTTAAGATGTTGTATTATGACCCCTTAAGACATTCCCTTAAGACATCATATTAGGACCCCTTAAGACATCCCCTTAAGACATCGTATTAGGACCCCTTAAGATGTTGTATTATGACCCCTTAAGACATCCCCTTAAGACGTTGTATTATGACCCCTTAATACATCCCTTTAAGACATTGTATTATGACCCCTTAAGACATCCCCTTAAGAAAACCTATAATTAGTGTTGGATGTTATTATTGTTTTGACAACTTATAGATTAGTATTCAATGCCATTATTTGTTTTGAAAGCTTATAAATTAGTATTGGATGCTATTATTTTATTTGGCAACTTATAAATTAGTATTGGATTCCATTATTTGTTTTGACAGCTTATAATTTAGTATTGGATGTCATTATTTGTTTTGACAGCTTATAAATTAGTGTTGGATGCAATTATTTATAGAATTTATTAATGATTTTATTCTCTAATCTTCTATGGTATTGTTTATTTCTTAAAAAAATTTCCTTTCTGGTATATAAATGGATTGCTTTTGTTTGTAAATTATGATTTATTGACTAATTATTGATTTACGTGAATTGAATAAGTTCATTGACTAATTATCCCTAATTATTGAATGTACATATCATGTATGAGATCACTAAATTTGTAAAGTATAAATATTAAAATGTCCTATTAATTTCAACTTTAATTTCATATTTATATTTAATTTCACATTAATGTCTTGACTATAAACATAAAATGCATAAATGTACATGTGTAAATTAAAATTTCAAACAATAATAAAGTCCATAATTTATGTAATAGATTAAGTGCATGAAACCAATATATTAAGCACATGAAATAAAGTCCATCAGAATACAACCCACGAACTAAAGTACAACTAAGTACTTGAGCCATGAAATATAAAGTCCAATAGAGTACATGAGAAACTAGAAATATAGTCCATGAAATAAACAAATATAACCATAAAATCATGTTTCTAGGTCATGTATTGTCTCTATAATCAAGAGACCTCTTCATGCCATGCAGACTATGTGAATGACTTGAAACACTCTCTACAAGAGGAAGATGAAATTAGATATAAGATAATGAAAAATGATTTAATGACAATTTAATTTATAATTCATCATAAAATTAAATTACCATCATATCTAGGTTTGGATGCTCTGGTGCACTTGAAGCAACCTCTAAATTCTTTGAATCAATCTACATAAACAAGACAAATAAAGTTGAAATTAGATGTACAAGTCTACAATTAAAAATGATTTAATTCAATTTAATTTATAATTTATCATATTTTAATTGTATTGTATTTTGAGGTTGTGCACCCTCTTCTCTAGGACCTCTCTGTACATGCTCAACTACAAGATGTGTCTCATGCTATAAAAGAAAAAGAATTTAAAACATGTATTAGCTCATATTATTTATATATATATATATATATATATATATATATATATATATTACATTTAAAATTTAAAATTAAAGTTATATTCAGAATGTATAATTTATAATTGACTTTAAATATAATAAAAAAATTAAATTACCATTTGATCTAGAGCCTGCTCTGCATGTCCTAGAGGTGTAACTATGTCTGGGTTAGGGCTGAAAGTTGAACTGACAAAGTCCTACAAGATCAAAATTAAAGCATGTATACTTGAATTAAGTTTATATATATATATATATATATATATACAAGTTTGCACATTTTGTGTAGAAAATTTTTCAAACAACCTAAAAATTAGAGGCTTCACGAGTAGCCGCAGAATCTAATGTTTGCTCGATGCCCATTCTCATTGTGGTATCAACCTAGACATACATACATAGACATTTAATGCTTATAATATTTACAAGTGTACATGCATGTATTTCATATATAATGAATTCAAAATTCACAATTGTAACTATACTAATGTAAACTTTAAAAAATTTACAATATAAATGTACCTTCCCTTGATCTACGATGCCTGATAGTGGAGGAGTGCTCAACAATCCATCGGGTGGAATCAACGTGGAAGCTGATTGACTTTCCTAAACCAACATAAATATTTCAAACATATATGTGATTCAATTATAAATTTAAAACTCAAGCTAAAAATAATTTGATATATAAATTTAAAAATTGAAATCAAAATACCCCATAAGGGTTGCCAAGTAGGATTGGTGTCAATGTATGTACCCGTGGAATGGATGATTGCCCCATCATTAGTGTCATCAGTACAAAAAATTTGATTGTTAAAATGTATTGCAAACTTTTCTTTGATATATAACATTCATCAAAATTATTATAAAATGAACATGTAGATGCATATTTATACCTATGTCGTAGTGTCCTCAGGGTGATTGTGGTCTGATGTTGAGAACTACTCTATAGAATGAACTGATGTGACCAGATGAACCACCAGATCAATCTCCACATCCACCTGAACTAGGTGTGGCCTAATCAGGTCCATAGCATACTGGATGAAAACTAGTACATATATGGGGTACGAGCCTTGACACTCTTGGAGTGGTACTCAAACCAACTCCATAAAAACTTCCTCCATCATCATCGTCTCTATGCTCCCCACCCACTATTGCAGAAGCATGTTGATCAAGGTCTCCTACAAGTGTACTAAGGGAACCTAATGTCGAGACTAGAGTTTGATGATGCACAGGTGCAAGAATGGGAGACTAGGAGCAATAACAAGGGGTTGCGCATGTACAAGGTATTGAGGATCAACCCTTTCCCATAACCTCTATTGTGACATGCCACCACCAACACCCTAAAATGATTTAAAATAAAAATAATTGGGCTTTTGCCCCATAACAAACTCTACATACACTATTCTCAAAAAATACAATGGGCACTCCCAATTAGTATGTGGGGGACTATCAAAAACCATATACCATTGATCCCAAAATGGTGCACTCATCTATGGATGTATGCACCAACTCATGGATATTCTAGATTTTTTGGGAGGAATGGGTTGTCGAGTAACATGGTTGATAAAGTAGGGGGCTAGGTGGGCTTTCATTATTTTAAGGTCTAAAATTTGTTTGTAAGAGAGAATGTCAACATAAAATTGTCTCATTTGTTCTTTGTCTCATTAATGCCTATCTAGATCAAAATCAATGGTCTTGATGGCATCCACAATGTTTTGTGTTGCAGATGCAAAACATCTCACATGTGGTGGAATCAGTGCTTTACTCTGCATAGCATTGATTTTATTTTGTATGGATGCAACCTGATCATTTATGCATACTCACAAGCGAGCCTCATCAGATGCAACAGGTGTTGGAGGTGGCATATTAGGTGGAGTGGGAGGTGGAGGGGGAGGTGGATGTGGTTGTGGCTGAGGTGTTGGATTGATGATATCATCAATGTTAAAATCATCCATGATATGAGATATAAATGTGCACCTGCATTATTTATTATACAAAATTAACATACAAACTTAAAAAATTACAAGAAATAGTTAAATTTGAAACACACATGCAATTTTTTTTAAATAGGATATGCATACATATATTAAGATCATATAAAATTGAAACACACATATTCATTGATTGAACTTGATCATGTGCATACAAAATTCAAAATTTAACATGTACATACATTTAAAATAAAAAATATGATGCATAATTTCCATGCATACATCATTAAACTAAACTATGTACATACATACAAATTTCAAAATTTAAGAACTATATTCAATTTTAATACATGTGTACATACTAAACAATAAACTTGAAACATTCACAAAAACCTCATTTTATGTCTAACACACACACACACACAAATATTACAATTTTCCAACATGAGAAATCATGATCTAGTAGATAGTCATAAAATACATACTATTATAAATTCAACATTATAAGTTCATAAATTCCACCAAATTCATAAATTCATGTCACTAAAAATATCCATCTAGAACCAAAATCATAAATTCACATCACTAAAAATATCCATCTACAACCAAAATCATAAATTCACGTCACTAAAAATATCCATCCAACCAAATTTATAAATTCATCACACAAAATATCCATCGTTCACCAAATTCATAAATTCATAACTATTTAAGATCATTGTCTTAATTTAGAAACTATTGTGGCTCTCTACCACATCTCTTCATTTCTTTGTGTTTTCCTTTTCAGAATTGGAAGTTCTCTCCTCTATCCATTGTCGATGCTCATCTAAGATCCCATCCATAGCCTTGACAACATCAACAAGGGTTTGCATCCTAGATGCAAACATCCTCACAGGTGGTGCGACACATTCTTCATTTTGAATAATGTTGATTTGATCTTGGATTGTTCTAACATTGGCATTGATTCATGCTTGCAAATGAGCACCATCAATTTCAGGTGGTGGAGGTGGGGGGTTATGAGGTGGAGTGGGTGGAGGTGGAGGTGAAGGTGGTGGAGATGGATGGTGTGGAGGTGAATTGCAAATATTATTGAATCAATCCATGTGATCTTTAAGATATGAGTGAACCTACATTAGATTTGTAATTTCAAAATGTAAGATACATGTTTAGGAAATACCTTTAAACCATTCAATATAAATGGCCTAATTGAATACAAATGATAAAATGTGTAAGCCTCATTTATGTCTAAGGCATGTTACTTGAATGAAAATATAATTAACTATTAATATAGGACAATTTATGAATGTTATAGGGTTTACAATTTAGAGTTTAGGATTTAGGTTTTAGGGTAATAGGATGGCTTAAGGGGATTTATGTAGTAAGGTCCTAGTACAAAATGACATGGCTTTTAAGTGAATAAAATTTGGTGAAGATGCCCAAGGCAACCAAATTTCATTAAGGTTTGAGGCAACTTCACAAAATTTTGTTCACTTGAGCCATGTCATTTTTTCCTAGGAACTTACTAGAAATAGATCCCCTTAAGCCATTATATCACCCTAACCCGTAAATTAATCAACCTAGATCATGATTTACCTCATTCATATTATAATCTTGCATGATCTTATTATCGTTAAGAAATCGATTTACGATTTAGGGTGATAGGATGGCTTTAGGGGATCTATGTCTAGTGAGTCCTAGGACAAAATGACATGGCTCAAGTGTATAAAATTTGGTGAAGTTTCCCAAGGCAACCAAATTTCAATATGAACCTAAGAAAAAATGATGGCTTTAGGGTTTAGGGTTTAGAGTTTAGAGCTTAGGGTTTAGGGTAATAGTATAGCTTAAGGGGATCTATGTAGTAAGATTCTATGACAAAATTACATGGCTTAAGGGAATGAAATTTGGTGGAGTTTCCTAAGGAAACCAAATTTCATTTTAATGTCCTAGGAGAAAATGAATGCTTTAGTTTTTAGGGTTTATTGAACTTAGGGTGAAGTTTTGGTGTCCCTTGGGATATAATGAACTTGCAAGTTAGTGAAGAACATTTTCTTGTGGAACAGTTCATTGAGATAGCTCTTGTTTCAACTAACCAACCTAGATCATGAAATCTCATTCATATTATAATCTTGCACAATCTTATTATTGTTAAATTTGGTTGCCTTGGGAAACTTCACCAAATTTTGAGAGCTTCTTTGATCCCCTTAAGAAATGTCATATTAGGACCCCTTAAGACATTGATTTATGATTTAGGGTGATAGGATGGCTTAAGGGGATCTATGTTTAGTGAGGTCAAAATTTATTCATATTGACCTCATTGGTTCATAGCTCTGGGTCAAAAGTGTTTACCCCTCTAATAAAAAAAAGTATCATGTTAAAAATGAATCAATCTATACATATCACAAAAATAATATACATGTATCAAATTAAGTAAAAAATTCCTCCTACATTAGGGGATATCAAAATAAATATAAAATATTTTAATAATTATACTTTTAATCACTTATTAATAAATTATATCATACATAATTTTAATCACATAATAAATAAATAAATATACATATGTAGAAGATACAAAAATAAAAAGAGGCTACTCACATGGATCTTGATCCTTCTAGGAAGTACCTAGATTGGTGTATTTCATGTAGGACTCTATGTAGGTGTTGGGACCTTCACCTCTCTCCTTGTATATTTTCAACAATCCCACTCACTCCCTCTATCGAATTATTTCCTTTGTTATTAGAGTTCTCTTAATCTTCTAAATTGGCCTCTTATTTATAGGATCATAATATGAATCCTCCCCTTCTCTCTATTGTAATAATAGCCTAGTTCCTCCAACCTATCATCATGAACCTCCCCCCTTTCCCATGTAATAGGTACCTTAGGTGTTAAATGGTTCCATCTTGGTCTCCTTATTGATGCATTTCTATCCTTCCGCATCCATCTATATAGTATCAAAATATAGGTAATTTTTTGGTTATCATCTCCCTTCATTGCTAAAGAACACATTATGCAAGGATGGGTGGATGATTATCTAGGATCACATCTTAAAAATCCTATAGAGGTCATGGTATGTGTTTCTTAATACATTTATTCCCATACAAACCTGTTTCCATGTATTATCAACTCTCCTATAATAGACACCTTACTAAAATTTCATATGATATATACCCAAGTGTTTCCAATTGGAATTGCTATAATTATACTTTTATGGTATTCTAGATATTCATAATAGTTTTCATAAATCTACCAAATAGACCCATTCTTGACATTGAACCTACATAATTTTAGGTATCTCCAATGAAAGAAACCCATATCACTCTCACTCACACTTTCCTATCTTGTAGATATAATAGAATAAAGTTTTCTTCCAATGATTTAGATCCCTATTGATCATGTAGGTGTCATAGAGAGTGATCATCCACTCTTCATAAACTTGTAGAAACCAAAAGGTTTTATATTATGTGTTCCAATAAGTGAAAACATTACAAAAATCTCTATTGGATGGTGACAACAGATGGTTTTTTAAGGAAACCAAATTTTATTTTAAGGTCCTAAGATAAAATGAATGCTTAGTGTTGAGGGTTTAGATTTTATAGTTCAGGGTTTAGGGTTTAGAAAACTTAGGTGAAGTTTGGGTGGCCCTTGGAATAATGGACTTGCAAGTTAGTGCCAATTGGAAATTGATTGTACACTTGGATTTATGAATTTTCTAACTAAATTTGCAAACAAACATTGATAAAAATTATGAATTGTAACTATTCTTTAACATATTATTTTCTAATCTAATTATAATTTAACATTGAAACTAAAGTTTAACATATTGTTTTCTCCATACAATGCAAATGAAATTTAAAACATTTAAGCAATGCAAATGAATTTTCTTGAGCTTGAAATTATTGTTTTCAAAATAAAAATGATTTGTTTGATTTCAATTTAGGGTTTTAGCAAATTTTTTTGTTTCAATTCAATTTAGGCTTTCAATTTCTAAGGAATTAGGGTTTTTAATGCAATTTTTTCATTTCATTTCAAACTAGGGTTTTCAAATTCAATTGTTTTGTTTGATTTGAATTAAGGGTCTCAAAAATCTTGATTAGGGTTTCTAAATGCAATTTTTTATTTCATTTCAATTTCTAGGGTTTTGAAATTCAATTTTTTTTGTTTCGTTTCAATTAGGGTTTTCAAATACAATTTTTTTTGGTTTGATCGAACAATTTAGGTTTCAAAAGCTAAATTATATTTCTAAAATACAATTCAAGGTTCATTTTTTCATTTCTATTGAGAAATATTTAGGTTTCATTTCATTTTTTCATCTATTTATACAATTCCTCATTTCTACTATAACAGGAAATAAAATTCTTAAAACGTTAAATAAATTAAAAAAAACATGCTAAAATCAGTTATTATATTGACAATTTTAATTAAAAATGAAAAAATGCAAAAAAATGGGGGTGGATGAGTACCTGGAGACTATTTGTGGAGGTCATTGTCACTCAAAACACAAGATCCCATGCGTAGGTAAAATGCAATTTGTTCATTTTAAAAAAAATAAATACCATTAGGAAACAAGATCCCGATTTGTACAAAATGGGATCCCAATTTTTATAAATCGGGATCCCATTTCATACTAATCAGGATCTCATTCCTTGTCCATCGATTCAAGACCCTTTAACAAATAGGATCTCGGTTTATAAAAAGCGGGATCCCATTTTACATTTAGGCTCAGGATCCCGAAGCTAAATGAGATCCCATTTTTGCAATGTTGATTTCATTTTTTTGGCTAAGGAAAAAACTTCCACGTTTCATGGACTCAACTTTGTGCAGTTACCCAACACACTACATTTATTTCTATCTATCTACATATTAGATATTATGGAGGTATAAATACCAAAGTATGGATTTGACTAAAGTAAATCTATAAAAAACCTAAAAATAAATCATTTTATCTATTCTTGTATGTATTTCAAGAGCACTCAATAGCATGGAGGCTTGCAAATAATTTTTGTTTTATTGTTCATTTTTTTCATTTATCAAAACTCATGTGAATCTTGTTATTTATTTTATTTCTCTATTATTTTAGTATCTACTGGCACATTTCTCATTTCTAGTTTTGTAGACAAGGAAAATAACAAGGTTGGATTTTTACATTTTTTGAAATCTTTTCTATATTCTATTTATATAGATGGAAACACAAAACATGTATGTCTATGCATCACACTAGAATCCTAGGTAGTGACTTCCTTTTTTGACTCCAAGTTTCTCTTTCTATTCTCCTTTCAACTCTATAACTCAATTTTGTGAACTATTATGCTATTTTCTATAAAATTGTCTTTTATCATCTTTCTTCTATCATTTTAGTTAAATAAAAATCTCTTTCCAAAAAATTATAGGATTGTAGAGTTATTATGTTAGATAATAATAAACTAGTGCAATCCTAATGTAAAAGACAAGAATATGATTTGACTAATGTATTTTAGTTAAATCACATTTTTTTTCATATTTTACATTAACTTATGTTAATTACCATTTCTAACTTCATTGTTAAATTCCTCGTTATGATCAAACAATTATTATTGATGAACTTTTTATCTTCAGTATTATTTATGTCTTAATAGTGTAGAGCCTCCTTCATGTATACATTATCCTATTGTACATAGGAGGGAAGTCATGAGTCTCTTCAATGGGATCAACTATGATGTCAAAGTTGGTTTAATGTGTTGGACTAAAACTATTTTTTAGTCTATAATTATAGTGTTTTGAATATTCCCACACCAAATTTTGTGATTATAAAGCTACATGGAATGGGGCTACCTATTCTAGTATAATTTGAACCATACTCTAAACATTTAGAGTTGTATCTCCCTTTATTTTTGAATTTATAATTAATTCTTAAAGGTCTACATGACCATGTTCTCTGTATCCAATTTCATTCTAGGGGGTAAGATATTAGATTCTATATGGTAACATTTATAAGTTCACATTTCCTCTCTCTAGTTGGTCAAACCCCTTGCATGAGTTTTGCAAAGAAAATATCAAAAAAATAGATAGTTTATATACTAAAATCATGAAAATTTATAAATTCGCATGAAATTAAAGTGCATCCCAAATTTGTGAAGTATATAAAGCATAAAGAAATCATTCCTTGTGTTTTTGGGATGCCCCATACATGATAACCAAGAATAGGGAAATATTCCCTTATAATTGATGTTATTTTGGTAAGAGTTTAATTAAAATTAATACCATACATGTCATAGATGGTCAAGGAGACTATCTTGGAATCCCATGATTATTGGTCCTAACTAGGTATCAAGGAGCCTATAAGTATAAAATCTTACATGTAAGCATGTAGGAAGATGTATAAAGTGAATACCCTTAGGAAATTAGTGTGATTTATCTTTCAATAAATTTGATAAAATAAACTAACTCATTGAGAATTAGGAATAAATGTTACCTCTTACCAATTATCAATAGAGAATTCATGTGAAAATGACCTTGAAGTATAAAAATTAAAGAACAAGTATGGTGAATAATATGGGGATTACGTATTGGGAATACTTCATAACTCTTAAAATATAATTATTCAATTAGGTGTATTTTCAAGTCTCTAAAGCCAAAGAAAACATAAGATAAAGTGTCTAAAGCATGCCAACACATGAAATCACACAAAAATTATTCCAATGTAAATGAGATTATAGATTCATAATAATAAGTACATGATGGGAGATATTAAACATCTCCAAACCCAAAAAGTGATATAAGATCATATCTAATAAAATGTTAACCTCATTTGAAAATAAAAACAAATGAAGTTTCTATAAAAACATGACTATAAATATAATATAATATGGACATATAAGATATGAAAAAGTAAAATAAAATTGAAATAAAATAGAACATAAAGAATGGAAAACATAAAAAACCCTAAAATCCATGCATTGAAAACCACAAAAAGGAAAAATAAGTAAAACAAAATAAGAGAAAAACCCTCAAGATCATGATAACAAGAAAAACTAAAGGAATAATGCTCATAAAGCAAGAGATAACAGTAAAAAATGTAGAATTTAAAGAATAAGGAAGGGCATGAGAAATATACTTTAAAAGCAAAGGAAAAATGTGATATCTAGCTATGGCATGCAAAGAAAATAAAAGAAAGCCTCCATCCAACAAACTTCAAACTTGTGAATGCAATAGGTATAATATTTGGATGGTCTCAAACATATCACCAAAGGATGGTAGGATGAACAAAATAACCAAAGATCAAGAAATATAAAGAGTAAAGTTCTAAAATTAAAGACCAATGAAACTGTGGTAATGGAAAAAATATCCCTTTACTTTTCCTTGCTTGTTTGGGCTCTCATTAAATTAAGCATAATGTTCCCTTGATTAAGTGTTATAATGTATTTGACATGTTCACATTAGGTCTTGGGCCCTTGTGAGCTAAATTAACTTAAGTGTACCTTATTTGGGGTGTTGTAAAGTGTTGTTACACACTTTCACACTTATCTACGGTCGTCATAATTAATTAGGATTCTTTATGCCTTAATTGTCCTAATTTTACATTCACAAGCCTTAATTAATGCATCTTTCTAAGCATAATCCCAAAAAAAACCAACATCCAACCATAATTCATGTCTTTCTAGGTTGTGTGACCTATATTTAGTGATCTAGGACTCATACACCACCTTGGGTGTATAGATCCAACCTAAGTTTTGGGGTCCTAATCCTGATTTCTCATGAATCTAGGAATTTTTGAAAAATATGTCTCATAGTTAAGCCTAATGGGACTCATACATCACTTCTGGTGTATGAGTCTCCTAGATTTGATGTTGGGTTGTAGTGTTGTAATTTCAGGAAATTTGGCATAAACAAATATAAATACAAGGTTATTTCACTCATTTTCATCCAAGACTTTCATGAGAGCATCCTTCTAGAAAATTTTAGTTTACAAGAGCATTCAAGAGCCTTCAAGAGTTGTTTATCAAGTGTTTTGGAGCATTATTCAAGTATCAAGCATCATGCCAAAGTCATCATGCATCATGTTTGTTTTTGAGCTAACATTTGTGATGTAGGGTTTCATGATTCAAGATAGCATTCAATTCAAGGTCTATCACATTCAAGAAAGAGTCAAGATCTACATCAATTGGAACCACTTCATACATGTTTGCAACCTTTTATTTCTAGGGTTTGGTGACTTGCAACATTACATTTTGTTCATTCATCATTCCTTTATATTATTTGATTTCATTACAAGGTTTGATTACCAAAATGAGGTTTGACTGAGGAAAACAACTTTCTTCTAACAAAAAAAAATTTCCCTCTCTTTAGTGTGTCATTTACAGATCTATATTGAAGAAATATTGAAGAGCAAGATTGGAAAAAAATTCAAGTGTTCAAAGTTGTCAAATTTGTCACATCACTTAGAAGATCATTGAAAGACTTTTATAGTGCAAAATTCAACATTTCAGATCTAGAAACTACGTTGAGAAGATAGAGAAAATATTGAAGAGAAAATTTAGATCTAGGTTCTCTAAAAAATCCAAATTGGATTGATAGGCCACTTCTAGTGTATGAGTCCCAATATAGTGAATTTTCCATATTTTAGGAGTTCTAGACATATCTCTGCAAGATTTTTGTTCCTGCCCAAAAAACCTAATCTGGGACTAAATCACCGAGTCTAGCATATGAATCCTAGTAAGCATTAAATTCAATGTTTCCAACATTTCATGTCCTTATTCATTCCTCTATAGGTTTCTAGGTGCACACCTCTGATCTCCTAGCTTTCTATTATGATTTGCATGCATTTTTAGGTCATTTAGTGAAGTTTTGCATTTTACTAGGTTTAAGCATTAGGCCTTGCATTTCATTAGTTTTTCCAAGCCCTATCTTGGTGGTGAACTCCTCTTTAGTCATTATTCATACCCTCAGACAACCTTTAGCAAATCTCTTTCCTTCATTTCACCCTTGTATTGAGATCTCTAGTGTTTCCTTGAGTGAAACTTGAGTGAAATAGGAGCCCTATCTCTTCAAGGATAGAAACACCCTCTTCCCATTTTTTTTTTCATTTTGGTGAACCTACATTTGGAACATCTTATTTCTGATTTTGAGTGCATTATCATCCTAGATTTATCTTTCATTAACATTGCATTGCATTTTTCATTACTTAATTGGCATTCTAGGGTTTCTAATTCTTGCATTAGTGAAAGTGCATATAGGTTGCATTTTTGCATCTTGCATCATTGAAAATCATCTGAAATCTGAATTTACATTTAGTTTATAGATCATCCAAACCAAAAAGAATAAAATCACTTAATTTTTTTTGAAAATTTTGAAAAAATCCCTCACTAGGACTCATACGCCCCTCTGGGTGATTTAGTCACAAATTTTAAATTGCATTTTCCAAAATTCAAAACTCTATTTCTGAGCTTTTGTTTGTTGTTGATAAATTTTTGTTTCACTTTACATAGTTTATGTTTGATTTAATTTAGATTAATTGCATTTGAGTTGCATTTGCATCAATCTTGCATTTAGTATCCCTTGCATGAGCTTTTCTACTTGGTGTCCTATTGCTAATACTATATTGAGACAAAGTTCGAGACTCGTGTCATCCCATGACAGTACAATCATCATGGATCTTGGGTTGTCTAACTCTTTCACTCCTAGTGTTAACATTAGTTCACTACGTATGGACCAAACCTTTGACAACTCTTTTCCTTCAAGTAGTGCGACACATGTTGAAACAATGGTTGCTAGTATTCTGTAAGAAAAAATAATCCAAATTCATGAAGACAACAGACCTAAAAAATCAAGTAAGTATTGAGAATATTTCAAATACTTCCATCCCTACCATAGATAACATTCATCACATGCTTGAAAGTGAAGATGGAGTTGATCTTGTGCATAACATAGTTTAGATCTTTCAAAAATATCTTACCTCAACCGGGGACTAGTTTTCCTTTACCCTTGAACAATGTTACAAGCCAAGGAGGAATTCAATTTCCTCCTCCCACAACAATTACCTCTATTCCTACCTATACTAACCATCAAGTTACAACAACAATGCAACCTACTAGTAATGTTATTCCTTCCTTTGGTATTTCTACTAGCATCCCTAGTAACTTTGTGGCATCACATTTCATATCTCCTACCACCTTACCACCTATAAGTATTCCATTAACTTGTCCCTCTAACAAATACACACCTCCACCATATTCACCTCCATCTCACAACACAAACAATGACCCTCTCATACACCAACTTTTGCAAACCATTTCATCCCTTCAAAAACAAGTTTCCACCATAAATATAAATCAAAATGGACCACCTACATATTATGTCAAAATCAATCTGTTTTCCTTAGAGATATTGTGAACACTGATGCCACAAGGTGTAGAGGTGCCTAGATTTGAGAAATATGGGGGAAAGGGATATCCTTCTAACCATGTTTCCTCTCACAGGGCCTTATGTAGTGACTTTATTCTTGACAAAAAACTCTTGGCTAAAATTTTCCCTAGATCCTTGAAGGATAGTGCCTTAGAATGGTTTACTTCATTACTGAAGAACTCAATTCGATCATTCAATGAGATTGTTGAGGCATTTATCAACCATTTTCAAGTGCATATGACTCCTAAAATGACCTTTTTTGATTTGATGAGATGTAAGAATGAAGAAGAGGAGAAGATTATTGACTTTATTTCATGCTGTCAATCACTTTATTCCCAAATCGATGTAAAGGTTCTTGACCCTCACCTTCAAAAGATGTTCAGAGAGAATTTGCAAAGCAAGATATAAGATACGTGTTGTGTCATCTCACAGCATGCCCCAAGACTATAAGACTCAAGGACCCCAAGTCAAAAATAATGCTTATGGTAGTTATTGGCTAGTTGTAAAGATCACTGAAAGTGAAAAGAAAAGAGAAATCTTTTTGAAAAAGAGTACTTCATAATTCAAGTGTTTTGGGTACTAGGTACTGGGAACTAGGAATGCTAGAAATGTTAAAGGTAAAGCAAAGTGTTCCTATCCAAGAGTCGAGGTCTGGTAAATATAGAAGTTTTGGTAAAACCAAAGTCTGGGAAAATCATGGGTAAAGTTGAATACTAGGTACCGGGTACCGAGTAACAATGCAAAGAAATTTTATAAAATTTTAATGTTATCTAAGAAGTTTGGTGGTCAGGTAAACCAATCTAAGAGATAATTACACAAGAATATGTGATTTTCTTGAAAGCATGTTATTCATGATGGATTTATATGATAACAAATTAATGATGGTTTCATTTACATGAGATTTTTATAAAAAATAATTTAAAGGGATTTAATAGGTGGAATTTATGATTATAGGAGAATCAAATTATGATGCAATGTTTGGGTATGGATGATTAGGAAAAATAAGGTTGCAGATAGATCTGATGGTGTTACTAGGTTCAACGAAAAATTATGGAAGCTCATGCATGAATAAAGTGCCTTATAAAGAAATATTGGATACCGGGAAATTGGAACTCTGGAGTTTAAGCATGCAGGGTAGAAACGCGTACTCATTCTAGGGATTAATCATTCTTGGGAATGGTCAAATGGAGAAAGAACCTGAATGTTAGAATTCCACCTGATCATTCTGTATGTATGGGAATTTCCTACATTATATTTGGCAGATTTTTTTGGTTCCAGGAAGGAACCTTGATAATAAAGAGATAAAACACCCAAAGGACATCAATGTGCAAATGAAGGTTGAACTTCATTGACTTTGTTTACAATTATTTTATGAATCACCACATTCCACATGCCTTGATGTGATTCATCCTTTGGATTTCCTCTCATGTATTTTTCTTATCCTACCTGTGTCTTGTATAAAAAGCTAGGGGATACTTCCTTTTTAAGTTAAGTTCAAAACTTGTGGATGTTAGAAGAGCCAAAGTTTCTCTAAGTTTTGTTCTTTTTTCCTATTTTTTGAATCATTCTGGTTTAAAAACTTGAATGCACATAGAACTTAATCAATATCAAAGCCAATTTGATAGCTACGGATCTCATATTTTTTTGTAGTTGGTTTGTTAGTTCATCCGAACAAGACTGTGTTCTATGTAATTTAAGGTTGCATACAAAACCTACCCGATGTCCAAACTAAACCCCCTCCTTTAAAAGCTCACACTATTTTATGCCTAATTGTGAAGCAATCTAATGAAGCATAAAGGGGTTTGCTTTTAATTGATTAAATCTTGGGGCATGCATGGACAATAACTGGGAGATTTTTTTTTTTTTAGTATATTGATGCTTTATTTTAGATTAGATATTAAATTTCAAATAATAATTCCAAAAAATAGATGAATGAATGGAAATTTATTGAAAATATTTCATTTCTATGAAATTGTTGAATGCTTAAAGCTAAATCTACTTAATTGATAGAAATATTGTTGATGTTCATGAAATATTATTACAAATCTATTGATTTCATGAATTTATTTTATGGGTATGTGTAGGAACATCATGGAAAAAATAGGCCCTTAAGTGGCAAAACAATTTTAAAAATTAGAGTTAGGCAACTTGACGTAAAAAATTGAATAAGTTATCTACATTATTTCAAAAATATGTAAGAATAGAATCTATAGCAAATTGAATGTAATTTCTAAACTACTAGGTTTATGTAAAAAAAAAAAAAACATTTGGTAAAAATTTGAAATTTCAATGTAGTAGTACTTAAATTTCAGGGCAAAAATAAGAAGTAGGTGTCTATCTAACCACCCTAACCACAATAAAATTATAATATTTTAGATATAAGTAGAGGACTCATGTCCCAATGTGGTGCATATTTTTTTGTAATTTTTTTCCAAGTAAATAATTAATTATGTTTTTTTTATGACAACTTTTAAAAAATATAGAAACTTGTATGTTTGACCACCTTAACTTTGTCAAAACTTCATGAAATTCCTTTTTTATTTTCTAATCCTATAGTATGTGAAGCATAGAATGTGACGCATGTTTTGGATTCAAAAAATATGATACTCTTTGAAAGCTATAGATGTTTTTTATCCAGCCTATCAATCAGGACTTTAGTCATAATTCAAATAGAAAATGAATAATAATTATTTATTAAATTCAAAGTAAAACATAATTTGCATTGGTGGAAATATGAGAATCTCCTCAAGAAACCCTTTTCATTTCATCAATTCTGGGTTAAAAAAAAAGTCGTCAGCCACATACCCTACAAATACCCATCATGATCCTGAACATACCCTTATGATTGAATTGAAAATATTTTATCTGATACTAAGGATTCTTAATGAAACTAGAGATAACTATAGACCCCTTGAGATTAACAACAATATCACATCATGCCTTGAAGCGAACCTAGTATGGTCAAAACTTGACTATCAGAGACTTGGGATTAAGCTAAGTAAACCTTTTCCTATTGCACAAACACCCTAGGTTTCCCTAATTTAGTCTTTCAAGAAGATAGTTTCTTCAGGGTTTTCTTGTGAGGATTTTTTCATTATTGCTGCTAGTGACATCGTTATCAACAAGAACTAGTGCTAGAAGGAGGGCCTCTCATTTTTCTTTATATCTTTCCCTCTAGATTTAATTAAGGAATATATACTAGTTTTGAGTTCAAAAGGTAGCTCGTAAGGAAAAATTCTAATGCAAGCTGGTATTTCAAAAATGGAAGTTGAAAAACTCTAAAAAATTCTTAACCAGAGATTACATCCTTTGACTTTATTCACCTTTGGTAGAGTCGTCGAGTGTAAAATTCATGATACAATTGGTCATGGTGAACTTGATCATGAAATTTTTTTAACTAGGGTAAGTTTGGCTATGTATAAGGTGATTTCGTTAATAGAAGAAGTTTTAACTGCTAGAATAAAGCAACCATTAATGAGGAATCTGTTGAATCCTAAAACAGACTATAACCCTAGTGGAATTGAAAATGTTAAAAATTTAACTAATATATCAAAATGGTTTAAAAATTGCAATTGTTATGAAGAAAATCTTAAGATTTTGCAGGAAGACAGATGAGAATGTCGAGGCTTAGAAATATTGCACTGAAAATGAGGAAATGACATCGATGAGTCATCATTTTCTTCATATGTGGAAAATGTAAGTGAAGAGAAGGAGAGATAAAATCAAGCAGGAGATGCATGTTTTTCATTCCAAACTGAAAACTCAAAATCTGAAAATGGAAATTTTATTAAATTTGTGCAAGATATAGAGTATCAAGTTCTTACTTTTTCTCTCTCTGATAACAATATAAATTGTGATATCACCTGGTCTAACAAAGTTCAAAGTGAAGATAAGGTCGAAGACGTGAAAATTTTTAGAGGAGAAGAAAATCAAGAAATGGACATAGTCATTCATGGAATTGAATAGAGTAAAGAGAAAAACCTTGAACCATGATATAAAGAAAGTAGAGGTATTGATGAATTGGAGAAAGTGTGCATGATCGACCTTTAATGAGGTCATTTTCATACATATGAGCCAAGTTATTGGTAAGTTTTCCTTTGAATTTACGTTTGTTAAATGTAGAAAATTTAAAGAAATTCATTATTACAGTAGGACATTTCAAATCTATTCCAATGAATTCAAGGATAAACCTGTTGTAACTTGTACTAAAACAACAATGAAAATAGTTATTGAACTTAAAATAAATTTCCTTTTTAGGGTTATTCATTTGTTAGGGTAGATTTTTGGTTAGTTAGGGTTAGTTTTGTTTTGTAGGGTTTGTTTTCATTTTCATTTTTTTCTTTTCTCTATTTGTCCCTTTACATTAGAAAATTTTGCTTATCATACACATGAGATTCAATTTAAACATTTGTAACATTATGTTGTGAAATGTAGAATGATATAAGCATACATAGTAAATGCAGGCTTTAAATGTACGACAAAGCCAAATATATATGTGTGTGTGTGTGTGTGTATCACGTATATACATATAAGTATCAAAATTATTGCTGTAAAAGAGGATCAAAAAAGAAAAAAGAGGGATTTGAGTTGTAGAGAAGAGTGGTTATTCAGTCAATCTGGGATGCCTCTTCCATCAAGGATAAATACCCTACATAGGCAATTTATTGGTGAGTTTCAAAGTCAAGAGTATGGAGGTCAGTCACGAAAAACTAGAGTGGAACTACTTCCTCATGCTCCAAGAACCAAGGAATAACATCCATGGAAGGGATTACAATGGTCGGGTGTGCAACAAATAGAAGAGTATCTAGATTCTCCAAATACTGAGACCACACTATCATATTCACAGCTGAGTGAACATCTTCAACAGGAATCCCAATGTCCAAGAGTGATACTACAAAGCAAGGAGCCAAGCCAAAATAAAACTAGTAGTAAGCTCTATATTCCACATATTATTCCCTAAGGACTAAGCACAAGTTTGGCATAGTTAAATTGGTAGTCTGAATGAAGGAAACCTTTTCAAGCATTTAAGTCATGATATGACCCATGAAAACATTCTGGCGGTGAGAGTAGGCAAAGAAAATTGGAGTATCCATGACCTAGAAGCAAGCAAGCACTAGCAAAGCAGAAAATACAAAATAAAAGGGAAGACAAAGAAAAAGTATGAAGAATTAGAGAAATATGTGGAATTTATAGAAATTTGTGAGAAATTTGTGGGACATAGTTGTCTAGATTGAAGTCTTGGAAATCGTAACCAAGGTGGAAACTAGATGAGTTTTTCTAGAAAAAATTGTTAAATCAAATTAATTTTTACACACAATTGGTGACAATTTGCTTCAAATTCGGCTAGTACAAAGATTGTGAATCAAGCAAGTTAAAGATTTCAAAATTAATAGTGGTTATTTCATTGCATTTTCATTAAGCCATATTAATCATGAAGCTTCTCATGTTTGTAAAGTAGAAAGGAAAATGAAGCTAGTAAGGCAGCACATGTCATCACCTAGGAAATTTGAAAGAAATGATACGTGTGCATTGAGGCATGTGAATTTAATGTAGAATTGTGTGATCATGTTTGAGTGTCATCATGACATTTTTGATCCATTAATGTGGTGTAGCGCCATCAAATCAGAAATGCTAGCCAAGTATTTATTAGTTTCCATAAAATTTGATTGGAAGGGTGGTAACTAATGGTTCTAAATTTAGATTTAAATTTGGTGATTAAGTTGTTTGTTGCTAAATTTTAATTTATGCATATCTTCTAACATATAGCGAGTTGCAGTTAACTAGGATTTGGCATAAAAGTAGTAAAGTTTAGCCAGGAATACACACCAACAGGTAATTATTAAATGAATATTTGGGAAGTAGTGAAACAATGAAGGGATTTTCATTGAATCAAAAATCAAAAGGTAACCTTCACTACCATTGTAATTTCCAATGTAATAGTGGGCTTCATTGCTTGCAAGTTGAAATGAGCTATCAATGAAATATTAAAAAAAAAGTATATATCAATTCTGTAGGCTATCCAAATATCTCTATTGGGGCTATGAATGCCTGGCTGGTAGTAGAGCTATGTTTGGTAGAATTATAGAGATAACCTTGTCGGGGCTATGGACGCTTGACTAGCAACAAGGCTCTATCCTTGGTTGGATTTGGAGGATTACCAAACTATGTAGTTCAACGTTAATGAACTAAAAAATTTCACTGAGTTCCAAAAACTAGAATTAATCAAAGCACACATAGATATTTCTAAAGAATTTTACTATTTTTATGTCAGAATCTAGGTAAAGGTAAATATTTATTGTTTTAAAAAATGCATAAATTATAATTTATGACTGGTGATTTAATCTCAAGTTTTGGTTTAAATTTGGTTTTATTAGCTACAAGTTGTTGTGTGGTCTCACAACACACCCCAAGTGAAAACTAACACTTATGGTAGGTGTTGGCTAGTTGGAAAGATCATCAGAAGTGAAAAGGAAAGAGAAACTTTTTTGAAAAAGATTACTTCATAATTCAAATGTTGCGGGTATCGGGTATCAAAAATCGAGAATGCTAGAAATGTTAAAGGTAAAGCAAAGTGTTGAGAAAAGTGTTTCAGTCTGAGAGTCAAGGTTCAATAAATATGGAAGTTTTGATAAAAACAAAGTCTAAGAAAATTGTGGGTAAAGCTGAATACCGAATACTAGGTAACAATGCAAAGAAAAGTTTTAAAATTTTAAGGTTATCTAAGAGGTCCAATGGTCTGGTAACCTGATCTAAGAAATAATTATGCAAGAATATGTCATTTTCTTGAGATTTTGTTATTTATGATGGATTTATGTGATAACAAATTAATGATGGTTTTATTTACATGAGATTCTTATAAAAAAAATTAAAGGGATTTAATAGGTGGAATTTTTGAATGTAGGAGAAGTAGATTGTGATGTAAAGTTTAGGTATGGATGGTATGGAAAAATAAGGTTGCAAACAAATATGATGGTGTTACAAGGTTCAACAAAACATTATGGAAGCTCATGCATGAATAAAGTTCCTTATAAAGAAATATCAGATACTGGTAAATTTGGACTCTGTAGTTTAAGCATGCAATGGAAGGGCATACTCATTTTGGGGATTAATCATTCCTAGGAATTTTCAAACTGAGACAAAACCTGAATGTAGGAATAGAAATTCCACCTAATCATTCTGTATATATGGGAATTTCATACATTATATTTGGTGGATTTTTTTGGTTCCAAGAAGGAACCTTGATAATAAAGAGATAAAACACCTGAAGGACATCAATGTGCAGATGAAGGTTGGCCTTCATTGACTTTGCTTACAATTCTCATACCAGTCACCAAATTCCACGCATGCCTTGATGTGATTCATCCCTTGGATTTCCTCTCATGTATTTGTCTTATCCTACCTATGTCTTAATTCTATAAAAGGCCAGCAGATACTTCTTTTTTAAGTTAAAGTTCAAAATTTATGGGTGTTGGAAGAGCCAAAAATTCTCTAAGTTTTGTTCTTTTTTCCTATTTTCTAAATCATTTTGGTCTAAAAAATTTTATGCACATAGAACTTAATCAATATCAAATTCAATTTGATAGCTACCTATCTCATGTATTTTTGTAGCTGGTTTGTTAGTTCAACCAAACAAGACTGTGTGTTGCATCATTTAAGGGTGCATACAAAACCTACTCGGTGTCCAAACTAAACCCCCTTCTTTAAAATCTCACACCATTTAATCCTACTTGTGAAGCAATATAGTGAAGCATAAAGTGGTTTTTTTTATTTGATTAAATCTTGGGGCATGTGTGAAGAATAACCAAGACAAATTTTATTTTTTTTAGTATTTTGATGCTTTATTTTAGATTAGATGTTAAGTCTTAGAAAATGTTTCCAAAAAATAGATGAATGAATGGAAATTTATTGAAAATATTTCATTTCTATGAAATTTTTGAATGCTTAAAGATAAATCTACTTAAGTGATAGAAAAATTGTTGATGTTCATGAAATATTATTGCATTTTTTTTG
Source organism: Sequoia sempervirens (assembly GCA_007258455.2). Classification (NCBI taxonomy): domain Eukaryota; kingdom Viridiplantae; phylum Streptophyta; class Pinopsida; order Cupressales; family Cupressaceae; genus Sequoia; species Sequoia sempervirens. The sequence goes on along the minus strand of VDFB02075321.1, from coordinate 247,287,074 downwards.
ATTTCATGAATTTATTTTATGATTGAATTGAAAACCTTTTATCTGATACTAATGATTCTTAATGAAACTGGAGATAACCATAGAGCCCTTGAGATTAACAATAATATCACATCATACCCTAAAGTGGACCTAGTATGGTAAAGACCTGACTACTAGAGACTTGGGATTAAGCTAATTCAACCTTTTCCTATTACATGGAAACCCTATGTTGTCCTAGTTCAGTCTTTCAAGAAGATAGTTTCTTCACAATTTTCTTGTGAGGATTATATCTACACTATTGCTATGAGTGACATCATCATCAACAATAATCTTACCATGATGAAGCTTCTCTCCTTCATGCACTTATGTATTGCCCTCTGTGATTATCAAAACTTGGTTAGTAGTCATGATGCAAAATTCTCCTCTAGCCAAACTAACAAGTATGAGTCCACAAATCAAAACAATTACCAACCTTTTAGGAAACAAACTAAAGTTTTTCTTCAATTAAATCCCCCTCAAAAAACAACACAACATGTTGATACCTAGGTAGTGGTTGTAAAAGCAGCAATACCCTTTAACTATGGGAAGCCGAAAATACAATAACTCCCCTACTTGATACCCTTCATAATTGATGTAATCAGGGGAGGTCCTGCAACACAACTTAACAAAAGTCCACCAAGAAAACAACTATTATATCACCAAACTCTCAAGACCACTCTATCTTGACCTATTCTCACAAATTCCTTGTAGCATTGCAAATCAACTCAATCGGGTAAATCTTCTCAATGAACTTTTAGATGAAGACCTAGACCATTTCAAGGACCCATCATGGCACACAATCACATACCAACAAACCACTATTGGTTACTTTGAGAAAACTTCAACAAACAAGCTTTTTACGCCTTTTAGGCCTCAAATTAGCCCTCTTTTTCAAAGAGACTTGTCTTAGTTCATTTCCCAAACCTCTAAAACATTCAAGGTATCAATATACAGGTACTCAAACCACATAATTTACAACTTACTTGTAGATTTACTCACTCTAAGAGAAAAAAACAAACCCTCTTTATTCTCCTAAACCCTAGGGTTTTATTGAAATGCACACATCCAACCTTCAAACTACCCAACCAAGACCTCATTCAGGTCCAATATAGCCTTCTCAAACTCAATCCACCAAAAAATCTCACTTCCCCAACTCTTTTCTCCCTTTAACATACAAAACATCTCATTTTCTCACAAGGGCTTCATGCCCAACCCTTCTCTCAACCTCCCCTACACAAAATCAACATCCACACACCTAAACCTATTATTCTTCACCCATTCCTCCAAGGTACAAGCTTTATAGAAGGTGGAATGGGTTTAATTCATGTTAGAAACTACAAAACCCTTTATGACTTTGTTTTCTAGTCGCTTGGAGAAAATGAACTATAAAAACCTTTTAATCCACTAAGATATAATCAGACCACTTGAAAATAGTTAATCACACCCATATTCAAAAGTTTTTAGAAGATTTCAATCAAAAAAATCAACTGATCAAACCGTGCAGTTCAAGAAATAAGAAGAAAACTCATAAATCTAGTAAAAATAGCAATATTTTAATTGTTTTTTCCTTTGAAATCTTCAAAATCAGACTTGCAATGATTCCTTGCCACTTATTTATTCTTTTTCCCTCTCAAAATAAACTTTCTAACTTCCATAAACTTCCTTTTAAAGATACTTGACCGTTGGACTTCCTTTTTACAACTTTTTCCAATTTTGCAACATTGCACAATTAGCAACTTTTCACTTGCATATTTTGAAGACATGACCTTCTAGACACCTAAAAATAATTACATATGACTAACTAAAATATAAAATGGTCTCAGAGACCTTATTTTATGCATATTCACCAAAATCCTAAATCCTAGACAACAACTTCAAGAATTGACAACTTTTATCCAATGGTGCTCCTACACCATACACCCCAACTTTGAAGCTTTCCAAGTCTCTTGTAGAATATGTTATAACTTGTCTTTCTTTGTGCTCTTTAGATATTTTTCCTTCATGCTTTTCTTCAACAGGTTCACTGTGTCCTTGCCTCTCACTGTCTTTAACATTCTTGACTTTTTCTTCTCTTAATTCAAGCTTCTCATTGTCATACTGCACTATTGGGTGTCTTTTACCTTCTCCACCTTTAAATATTGTTATCTCACCTTATTTTTCATCAATACACTTACCTCCACCAACTACCATCACTTCTCCTTGCTCTCCATGCTTTATCTTATGTCCACTAGTCCTCTCAATTGCAATTTTATCACTGTCAGCAGTACTTTTACACCTTGCAAACTTTGTCAGACTTGCAACTGTACCATTCACTGTCCAATCACCATCACACTCCACTGTCACATCAATCCTATCAACTTCACCAAAATTTTCCCTCTTATTCACTATATCACCAACCTCTGTATTAACAACTTTCAACAACCCTTTCACTCCTTTCACTACTACTATAGGACACATGATTGTCCCCACCAATATGCCATTACTCATCTCTTTCCTTTCCAAAGGCTTTCTACTCTTATACTGCTCTATCTCAAACCAAGACACACTTTCATCTTAATTTTCCTTCCACATGAAAATACTCTTCTTCTCAATTGTCTAAAAATCATCTTCTCTTTTCTTATCCACTGTCAATTCTCTAACATGTCATGTATTGGCTGCCAAACTCTTACCCTTACCTTCATCTACATGCACAAACTCTTTCATTCCAATCATGATGATTTCACCTTTTTCTTTTTTTTCCTCAACCAATGGAGTCAATATGTGTGTTCTTCCCTCCTTTTCTATGGTATAAGTTTTTTACCTTCCATTATACATAACTGACCTATCCAATTGCTAAGGCCTTCCTAGCAACATGTGGCAACAACTGATGGGAAAAATGTCACAAACAACCTTATCCCTATACTGACAAATTTGGAAATCAATAGTAGCTTGTTCATTCACCACTATAGATTGATGATCACTAATCCAAGACACTCTATAAGTATTTTCTATAGGCACTCTTTGCAAATTTAATTTTCCACCATATCACTAGATACCATATTATCAATGCATCCAAAATCAACTACTACCTTACATACCTTATTTTTGCATTTGCAAGATGTCCTAAAAAAGGCTCTTCTTTGAAGTACCTCTTTCTCCTTGGTGGTCTTCAAGATTTGTTACTTCATCATCAACATCTCACCTACTTCAGGAACAACAAAAAGTGTATTGGAGTTTGAGCTTTCAACCTCATCCTCTTGAACAATTTGTGCTCTTATTTAATTTTTCTTTTCTCCTTTGCTTAGTGTGGTTCCAAAATTCTTTGGAAATTTGAAGAAAAGGTGACCAAACTCACCACACTTGTAAAACCTACCTAAAAACTCATTAGAATCTCTTTTTTTCCTAAAACTTGTTCTTCCACCTCTCCATCCACCTCTTGATTCAGGTGCTTGTTCTTTACTTTTATCAACATCTTCAAGATCTTCCTTATACTATCTTGTGCCTCTTCCTCTATTCTTGTTACCTCTTCCCTTACTTTTCTTTCTTTCCTTCTCTTGATTCTATCCTCTACCCTTACTACCATTTTGAAACATTCTTCCATTGTCTTAGGAGGGTTTAAACTAATTTCATCTCTTATGTTCAATATTAAACCACTCAAATACCTAGCCAATCTTTCAACCTCATCTTTATTGTGACCTACCCTAATGCATAACCTATGAAATTCCTCAGTATAATACATCACATCCAACTCCCTTTGCTTCAAATCTTGCAATTTCATAAAATTTTGTATGGCATAATCTGTTGGTAAAAACCGAGCCTTTACTTTTGCTACCATCCTATCCCAAGAGCTTATCTTAGACTTACCTTTCTTGACCCTATCTTCTTAAAAAAAGTTCCACCATGTTAGGGTTGGGCCCTTCAATTTTTTCATTTCATATTTCACCTTTTTACTATCCTCTATATCTTCAAATTTAAAAAAAATATCTAAGGGATCAATCCAAGCCAAAACCTCTTCACTATCCATCTTACCTCTATACATTGGCACTTCAACTTTCACTTTTTTAGTATTGTAACCTCTTACTACCTTTATCATCTTGAACATTATCTTTTCTTCAAGGTCTAAGCCATCTTCATCATTCTGGACTCCAACTAGATGGTTTCCTTCTTCCCCCTTATCCTCTTTATCACTCTGGTCTTCATTCACCATTCCTCTTCTTTGGTTTTTCTCTAGAACTACTATCCTTGCTAAGGTGGCTTCTTGAGACTCTTTATAGAGAATTTAATTCTATAAAAACTACTCTTTCAGTTCCTTTATCTCTTTTTCCATTGTACTAGTCTTTGGAGGAATCTTTAGAGTCTTGCCTCTTCAACTTCCAATCTCAAATTGCAACATTCTTCCACAAAGACCTAGTACCTTTCCTTTGATACCACTTAAAGTAAGTAGGGAGGTACTACAACACAAATTAACACAAATACACCAACAAAACAACTATTAGATCACCAAACTCTAAAGATCACTCTATCTCAACGTATTCTCACAATTTCCTTACAACATTGGAAATCAACTCAATCGGGTAAATCTTCTCAAGAAACTTCTTTTAAACAAATACCTAGACCATTTCAAGGACCCATCAAGGAACAAAATCACATACCAACAAACCACTATTGGTTACTTTGAGACAACTTCAACAAATAGGCTTTTTACGCCTTTTATCCCTCAAATTAGCCATCTTTTTCAAAGAGACTTGTCTTAATTAATTTCATAAACCTCTAAAACCTCTAGAGAAGAAATCTATAGGTACTCAAACCATATAATTTACAACTTACTTGTAGAGTTACTCACTCTAAGAGCCAAAACATAAAAAACCCTCTTTATTCTCCTAAACCCTAGGGTTTTATTGAAACTCACACATCCAACCTTCAAAATACCTAACCAAGACCTTAATCAGGTCCAATATATCCTACTCAAACTCAATCCACCAAGAAATCTCACTTCCCCAGCTCTTTTCTTCCTTTGATGTACCAAAACCTCTCATTTTCACATAGAAAACACCATTTTTCTCATGAAGGCTTCATGCCCAACCCTTCTCTCAACCTCCCTTACATAAAATCAATATTCAAACACCTAAAACTAATTTTTTTCACCCATTCCACTAAGGTACAGGCTTTATAGAAGGTGGAATGGGTTTAATTCATGTTAGAAACTACAAAACCCTTTATGACTCTATTTTTTGGCCGCTTGGAGAAAATGAACTATAAAAACCTTTTAATCCACTAAGATACAATCATACCATTTAAAATAGTTACTCACACCCATATTCAACAAGTTTTAGAAGCTTTCAATCAAAAAATCAACTAATCAAGCTATATAGTTCAAGAAATAAGAAGAAAACTCATAAATATGGTAAAAACAATAATATTTTAATTGTTTTTTCCTTTCAAATCTTCAGAATAAGACATACAAAAATTCATTTTCTCTTATTTATGCTTTTTCCATTTCAAAATTAACTTTCCAACTTCCACAAACTTCCTTTGGAAAATACTTGACCATTGGACTTCCTTATTACAAGTTTTTTCCAATTTTGCAACATTGCACAATTAGTAACTTTTCACATTTTGCATATTTTGAAGACTTGAACTTCTCGACACCTAAACACCATTACATATGACTAAATACAATAGAAAATGGTCTCATAGACCTTATTTTATGCATATTCACCAAAATCCTAAAGCCTAGACAACTTCAAGAACTTACAACTTTTAATACTCAGGATTCTTAATGAAACTAGAGATAATCGTAGAGCCCTTTATATTAACGGTAATATCACATCATACCCTAAATTGAACTGATTATGGTCAATACTTGACTATTAGAGACTTGGGATTAAGCTAAGTTAACCTTTTCCTATTACATAGACACCCTAGGTTGCCCTGGTTTAGTCTTTCAAGAAGATAGGTTCTTCATGGTTTTCCTATGAGGATTTTATCTACACTGTTGCTACGAGTGACATCATCATAAAAAATAAGCTTACCATGATGAATATTCTCTCCTGCATGCACTTATGCATTTCCCTCCATGATTATCAAAACTCAATTAGTAGTCATGATGCAAAATTCTCTTCTAGCCAAATTAACAAGTCTGAGTCTGCAAATCAAAATAATTACAAGCCTTTTAGGAAACAAACTAAAGGATTTTTTCAATTAAATCCCCCTCAAAAAACAACACAAAATGTTGATACCTAGGTAGTGGCCATAAAATCAGTGATACCCTTTAAGTATGGGGACCCGAAAAGACAATTAACTCCTACCCGATACCCTCCATAATACAATGTCACAAATTTTAGAACAACAAATGATCACCTTTCCACCCGTTAAAATACCTGATCCTAATAAACCTTTACCTCCAAACTTTAGATAAAATGCTTATTACCATTATCACCGACAAAATGGACATGAAATGGAATATTGTAAGCATATTAAACATCTTTTGCAAGACCTCATTGATTTAGGTCATCTTTCAATTGGAGGTGCTAATGATCAAGGAAATAATTATGTTTCCCCTCCTAACAAAAATTTGCAAATATTTACCAACCTTATGTCAAAACATAATACTTCATTTGTCAAAACTAGAGAAACTACAAAGACTGATGTGATGAATACCAACAAAAATGATGAGAACATAGATACAATTCAACAAACTCCTATGGATACTAATCAACAAGAAAAAAATCCTATTGATGGTTTGGTTGCATTGGTCAAAACTCAAAATCGTAAGGGCTGAACTAAAAAGCCTCTTGACATTGCTTTCTCCTCTAAAGATATCCTCAAACATGCACCCAATGGTCTTGTTTACATAGCCAACTGAATCTATGATAATCCCACTAATGGAATATTAATAGATCATGTATGTGGAGAGAACGTGATCACCGAGGTATTCCTACTTGTGCATGAAATATATCAAGAAACATATATCACAAACCAAAAGCATGGATAAAGATGCATAATGGTCTTGCTTTCCCTATGATGGGATCAATCACCTTACCTTTACAAGTAGGATTGAAAACACTAAATGTCACATTCTCCATCATATTGACATCAGATCAATTCCATGTGAAGCAATCATGTCGGTCATACATAAATTTTTAAACTTTACCTTTGACAATGAAGTCTTTAATGTGCATCATAGTGGCTTTAACCCTTTCTCTTCCCATGGAAACTTTTCCTTAGATTTATTTTGGCCTGAGCGTATGGAACCTATTAAACCTCATGAAGACTTATTTTTCAAATCCTATCAAAAGTTCAAGGAAAAATGCATAGAAAAATTATCCCTTCCAAACATGCCTCAACCCACAACCAAGCCTACCATACTCGAAAAAACCATTATTGAACCTAAAGACATTCCAAAAAACCAAGAAAAAATAAGATAAATCCTTTTCCTACTTCCTATAAAAGACCAAGAGGTAAAAAAAAAATATCATCACACCTCCTAGGATAAAACAAGTTTACAAGGTTACAGAGAAAGTGGTTGAACAACCTCCCATGGTTCCTTTCATTCCTCCCCCTAGGGAAGAAAAGAAACCCATGGTTGATCATCTTGCTCCTACACAAATACAACTTGAAAACTGAACTAAAAGAAATAGAGGTGCTAGAGAGCATAGCCATAGATTTTGTTCCCTTTCTTGAAGGTTAAATGAAGAAACAAACAAAGAAAATCAAAATCCAAACTTGACTGAAGCAATGTGCAATGTATCTCCCCCTTCACCAAAACAAAAAGATCCTATCGCACAACTGCAACAAGAGCTAAATACTTCTTTAGATATTATCATTCGACCTCATGTTGTAATTAATTTAGATGATGATGAGGTTGCTAAAATTGATGAGGATGTGTATAGTGAATTGAATACATTGTTTTCCTCTTCTATGAGCTAAAACAATAATTCTCCTAGGAATAGTGTTGAACTTGGTGTTGGTCCTCATTCAAAACTTGCTATTGTCCCTTTGGCTAGTTGTCTGCCTTCAGTATACAATGAACATGATTGGGATGTGAATGAATTTCTAATAGTTTGAATCGCATGTTCCTAACTATTCCTTTGCATTGTTTGTTTCTTTTTTGTGTGATTGCATGTGCGTAATGTGATCCCCCTGTACTATTCTATTTAATGTATCTCTTTCTCTTTGTGAAATTCCTCTATTTGTACCTTCATTCTTCTCCATGTCGTAAATATTTTATATTTTCCGTTATCTTTTCTTTGTCTTGTATTTTTCATTTTAGAGATCATGCAAGGTGTCGAGACCTTTAGGTCTCTTCCATGTTGACCCAAAATATTTTTCTTGTATTTTCCTTTTGGGGATGATGCAAGGCATTGAGACATTCATGTTTCTTCCATGTTGACCCGAAAGGTTTTTTCTTTTTTTTCACTCTCTTTATGTCATTGTTATAGTTCTATGAGTATTTTGGGAATGATGACAATTTTGAGCTCTCTAAAATCATTGTAACAAAGAACATATTGACCCCAAATCCATGGATCCATCATGTGTTTGGAGTTTCATTTTTGGGGAAACCCCTCTCTTTCTTTTTCATGGTGTAGCTTTATTTGGAAACATATGACTTGGAATAATGCTTTCCAAGTGTGCTCTCATTTCTTCTTTATTGTTAGCATTTATCATTTGCTACTTTAAATTAATTGCTCATAGCATGGTGTTTAGAAGTTTCTTTAAAGTTGGGACATACATTGGCATCATTCTTTTGCATTTTTCATGTTTCATGGTGTAGTCTTCTTACTTCATGTGATGCACCTTTCGCTTTGTGGTGACTTTGGGTGTGATGTCCCTCAAAAGCATGATCTCTCTTAGTATATTATGTTACTCTTGGTGGCTTGATGTGACACATTGCATCCCCTAAGTTGTAAATATTTTATTTTATTGGTACTCTCTTGGAGACATTAGATAAAATATTCCCTAGGTTAATTCCTTACATGAACTAAGAAAGAATCCTTTGAATGTTCCCTATTTTGCATTTACAATTTTTTTATTATATGGCCTCCTTGCATAACACACCTTGCTTGCTTGTGGAGCCATATTGTTTGTTCATGAGTTCCAAGCATATGAAGCTTTCCATGCCTCATGAAGTTAAAAGTTCATTTTTGCATGGCACCTTATCAAAGTTATCATGAGGTATAACTTTGGTATGGTTGGATGGGAAGCTGATCTAAGGTATGACTTTCCCATAGCCACTCACGTGTGTGTGAGTGCATACCATTCATGTTTGTATGTGTCTCACCTCTTTGGATACTCAACCAGTGGACAACCTAGAGTTTCGTTGCCTCAAAGTGAGAATGCATTTTTTGGACAAACAACCTAGATATGATCCACAATGTGATGGACAAATGGTCAAAGCTTGATCAACCCTTTTTGTTTTGTTTTTCTTTTCTCTTTGTCTTTGGTATTGTATGCATGTGCCTTTTTTTTTCTCCTTATATCATTTTTCATGTGTGTTCTTTTGTACCTATGTTGGTCTATCATAGGATCTTGATCATGGGGGATTGATCACCCCTCTTGATCATTTTCATCTTATCTTACTGGTATTGGTATATTGAACCCCTCCTAATGTGTGTTTGTCTACTTTAGTGTGATTTTGAAGCAAGTTCCTCCTCTCACTAAAGTGGGAACTAAATGTGGCAACAAAAATAGTATCCCACTACTTTTCCTTGCTTGTTTGGGACCTCCTGGTTAAATTGAGTATAATGTTGCCTTGATTTAGTGTTGTAATGTGTTTGACACATTCACATTAGGTCTTGGGCCCTTGTGAGCTAAATGAACTTAATTGTACCTTAATTAGGGAATTGTAAAGTGTTGTTACACAATTTCACACTTATCTATGGTTGTCATAATTAATTGGACTTCTTTATGCCTTAATTAATCCATCTTTCTAAGGATAATCCCAATACAAACAAGCATCCAATTATAATTCATATTTTTTTTAGGTTGTGTGGCCTAGATTTAGTGATCTAGGACTCATACGCCACCTTGGGCATATGGGTCCCACCTAAGTTTCAGGGCCCCAATCTTGATTTCACATGAATCTAGGCATTTTTGGAAAATGTGTCCCATAGTTAAGCCTAATGGGACTCATACACCACTTCTAGTCTATGAGTCTCATTTGGCCCAAAATTAAATTTAATTCAAATTATTGGCAGGATTTTATTCTCCTAGTTCTAATGTTAGCTTGTAGTGTTGTAATTTTGGGAAATTTGGAATAAACAAGTATGAATACAAGGTTATTTTACTCATTTTTATCCAAGACTTTCATGAGAGCAACCTTATAGAAAATTTTAATTCACAAGAGAATTCAAGAATTTACAAGAGCATTCAAGAGCCTTCAAGAGTTGTTTATCAAGTCTTTTGAAGCATTATTCAAGTATCAAGCATCATGTCAAAGTCATCATGCTTTATGTTTTTTTTTGAGCTAACATTTGTGATGTAGGGTTTCATGATTCAAGCTAGCACTCAATTCAAGATCTATCACAATCAAGTGAGAGTCAGGATTTACATCCATTGGAGCCACTTCATACATGTTTACATCCTTTTATTGCTAGGGATTGGTGAGTTGCAACATTATATTTTTTTCATTCATCATTCTTTTATCTTATTTGATTTCATTACAAGGTTTGATTACAAAAATGAGGTTTGACTAAGGCAAACCCATTTCTACTAAAAAACAAAAAATTTCCCTCTCTTTAGTGTGTGATTTGTAGATCTAGATTGAAGACATATTGAAGAGAAAGATTGGAGAAAAGTTTTCAAGTTTTCAAAGTTGTCAAAGTTTTCACATGACTTACAAGATCATTGAAAGACTTTTATAGTAAAAAAATTCAGCATTTCAGATCCAGAAACTATGTTGAGAACATAAAGAGAATATTGAAGAGAAGATTCAGATCCAGATTCTCTAAAAAAGCTAAATTAGAATAATATACCACTTCTAGCATATGAGTCCCAGTATAGTGAATTTTCTAGATTTTAGGAGTTCCAAACAAATCTTTGCCAGATTTATGTTCTTGCCTAGAAACCCTAATCTAGGACTAAATTGCCCAGTTTGGCATATGAGTCCTTGTCAACATTAAATTCAAAGTTTTCACCATTTCAAGTCCTCATCTAGGCCTCTATAGGTTTCCATCTCCCAACTTTCTATTCTCATTTACTTGCATTTTTAGGTCATTTAGTGAAGTTTTTCACTATACTAGGTTTAAGCATTAGTTCTTGCATTTCATTTGTCTTTCCAAGCCATAGATTGATGGTGAACCCATCTTTAGTCATTATTCATACCCTAGGATAACCTTTAGAAAATCTCTCTCCTCCATTCCACTCTTGGATTGATATCTCTAGGGTTTCCTTGAGTGAAACTTAAATGAAATAGGAGGAGCCCTATCTCTTCAAGGATAGAAAGACCCTCTTCCCATTTTCATTATTTCGGGAACATTGAAGAAAAATTACATTAGAAAGATCTACCAAAAATATAGATTCAAAAGGGTAGGTAAAACATAGAGAAAGGGATCCTAGGTCCTAAATGCAAATAACCTAGGATGCAAGGGGCCATTTCATAAGGTTTTATTGAGATGTAAATCAACAAGGTGATAAGATTGACTATCAACCATGGAGGTGAGCCAATTGGACCTAGATCTACATCTAGTTGGGGGTTAGAAAGATTCTAAATGAGTTGGAATGATTAACATAATGATCCTACATGCCCTAATATTAAAAATTTAAGATCTTGACAACTGAAAAACTGAAACAATCAACCTTCAACAAATTTGGAAAGTGTTGATGATAGTAAACCTACTAAGAAAAAATGGTTTTGTTGTGTCTACAAGGACCTATACACCCAAGTGTATCTAGGTCTTTGTAGGTGTGTCTTGAAGTGATTTTGGGGTCCTCTAGTGTTGGATCTAAGCTTTCGTTTCCCATCTACAATTTTTTTGAAACATCGTCTGATAAATTTTTTGGTGAGTTTTCATGACTTGACAAGATGTAGGGCTTCAAATCCAATAATGGATAATTTTTCTTCAAGACTCCTTCAATCCTCTTCAACCTAAGATCTACACATTCACAAAGGGAGGAAATTTTAGTCCATTTTAGAGGCTTTCCTTAGTCAAACCATATGTAAGTGTTTCCACTTCCACAATGGAAATATCAATTATAAGAAATGATAATTGGAAGGAAGTTTAGACACATAAAAATGGTCTTGCCTTGCAAACCACATTTTCATACGATGACCATGCTTCTTACTCGCATAATTCAATTATTTAATCAGGTCTTAAATGTCATAATTATTCCTCCATGATTATTTAAATAAATAAATTGCATTTATTTATTTAGATATGTCACTAATTAGTCCTTATGCCCTCTAATAATTCTCCATTTAACCATTTATCCTTCAATCAAATAAATTTATTCATTTATCCCACTTTCCATCTCACCAAATAAATAATTAAAATTATTATTTATTCTCTTTTGTCTCATTCCCATTTATGAATTAAATCATTATTTAATTCATAAGTCAACATTCTCCACAAATTAAATAATTTCTATTATGCCAACTACCTATTTTTCTCCACCATTGATTTGATTATCTCCAATTAAATCTCAACCCTTTATTTCAAGGCTTGCCCTAACTTTGACCTAATGTTGCCCTAACCCTAATCATCCTTATCACATTGAATCCTAGCCGTTGATCTTAGGGCTTCACCAACTTTTAATCTTGTCCGTCCATTCACCATTTGGAATTCTTTAAAAGGCCCTCTCTCAAGTCATTTTACACACACACAAGTTATTTTCAGTATGCTTGAGAGCTTTTTGAGTGCTTGAGCATACACATTTCTTCAATATTTTGCTTGGCTTTGTCATAGGTTATAGTTGCACTTCAAATTTGAGGGCAATTATATCATTTTTAGCAAGATAGAGAAGACCAATGGAGGTGAATCAATGGAGGCTTGAAGACTAGGTGAATTTGTTTCATACTCTCATGTTTCTTGCTTTCATTGTTCTCCATTGTTATTAGGGATTTAATGGTTTTATGCTATTTGCAATCTAACTTTGGAAATTTCTCTAATTACATTTGGTGAACCCGATTATTCTAACATTTTTGGGGATTTTAGATTATTCTAAGTTTGTGATAATGCTCAACTATTCCAAGCAATCAAGCTTCTTGGCTTTGGCTAGCGGGGATTCCTAATTACTAATCTTCGCATTTATTGCTGCACTATGAAAAAAAAATTGTTCGTCTAATTACTAGTCTTTGCATTTATTTCTGCACTGTTGCGAACAAAGCTGTTCATTTTACAGTTATTTCTAGACTGTTGGCTTTTATTTCTGGCCAAAAACAACAAATGAACTGTGTGTGAACATGTATACAAGTCTTTGAGTAAATCAAATTCATGGTGTGGTAACAGGTATAGCTGTCATCTCTACTTCATACCCTGAATATTTGTTTGATATACAACAACTACTGGTTACTACACCTGGCTTCATCCATCGATCTAGCATCTCTTGCACCAAATTCCCCATCTCCGCATTCATTCCCTGCTTTGCCTCTTGGATCATCTTAAACCTCTCCTTCTTCAGCAAGCATTGCATCTCCCAACGCCGACCATTTATCCCCTGCCATCTCATGGCAAGCTTTTCGTAGGCATTTCGGAGCTTTGAGAACATGCAATCAGATTTAAGCCCGAAATCAACATAAAACGTATTTGATTTCTCCCCAATGCTATAGCTTACTACGCCTATTTTCTGAAGTATAAGTTCCCTTGTCCCTGTAGTCTGACGAAAAATATTGGGTATGATAACGCTATTGCCATTCTCTGAGGAATAAATGCTCCCCAATGGCTTGGAAGCTTGAAACGATCTATAAAAAAAAAAAAATGCAGCTTAGCATGGTTGTACAAGGCGAGCAAAGTGGGGCAGTAGCTTAGAGTTCTTTCCTAAACGCTATTCCCTTACATCATTTTCTTATTACCATTCTTCCAACGTACCCCTCGCGATTTTTTGTGCAACTAGACTTGGAACTTGGTTTTCATCAGGCAAAAAGCCATGCATTAGAGGCATTGCGCACCCCTACCCAGCACACTAGTTTTCCCCTGCGCTATTGACTTCCACTCCTCCAAACTCTTCTTCACCTTTCCTCTTAGGAAAAAGGGCCACACGAAGAGGGCAGCATGGGTGGCATGAGAGGTAACAAAAGCCCTGAATAGCCAGTAGAAAGCCCCAGAAAAACTACAGTGCGCGTAAATTCTCCCTTCACACGAGACACAAAAAGGGTGTCCTAGATCCAGTAGTTGTTGCCATCCCATTCCATTGATGATTCCACCCTTACGAAAGGAACTCCAATCTCCATTTTAAATTCATAGAGTCACGCACTTATAAGCATGATCAGTATTCTCTTTTGTGTCAGTCTTGTAGAATAGATCTGATTCGTTGATTTTGTGTGCTTCCAAAGCTCTCTTGAAACAGGAGTCAACAAGCAACTTTATCTCCTTCACATCAATGCCATACATTTGATGACTTGCCGCAGCTGGGTGCGCATGGAGTGCATTCATTTCAGTTGGTTGAACACATGAAAATACAGTCATTAATAGAGCGGCTACGAGTTGGCTGCACACACGCAATGCATTCATCTACGCTGACTTTTGGTTGAGAGATATTCATTAATTCTCTGCCATTGCTAAATTTAAGAGGAGTGCATTTATTAATTTGACACAAGAAGGTCACGTGATAGTTTTTTTTTTTCTTGGTAAAGATCTTGCAAATCGTTTTTGTCTCTCTGAAATTAATGCAGCCACTATGAGAGACGTCTATCTTACATCAATTGAAGCAGCCGCTGTGTTTGACCTTCACTTCTCCATTTCCATGAGCTACGCTTAAACTTGCACTATTGGCGAGAAAGCTTATGGCGAAGACTTCATTTAGCTTTATTTTTAATTTTCTTTAGCTTTTAATCTAGCTTTATTTCGTGCACTTCTTTTAGTTAGTTAAATTACCTTACTTTAGATTTTCATTCGATTTTACTTAGATGTAGATATTTTTAGACTTTAAGTTTATTAAATTTTTATTTAGATTTTGAATGATTTACATTTCAATTTAGATTTCACTTAGCTTTTGATTTTTTTTAGATTTTCATTTAATTAAAATTAGATTTCGATTAGATTTTAACCTTTTTTACTTAGATTTTAATATTTTTAGATTTTACTTTAATTAAATTTTAATTAGATTACATTTTATTTTTAATTAGATTTTATTTTTTTAGATTTTATTTTACTTTTAATTAGTTTGTATATAGTTAATTTAGATTTTTTAGATTAATTAGATTTTCACTTTAATTAGATTTAAATTTTTAGATTTAAATTTATTTTTTTTAGTCTAGTTATAGATTTTTAGACTTAGATTTTCGCTTTTTAGACTAGATTAATGTTTGTCTATTACTTTTCATTAACTAGATTAATGTTATTTTCCCTTCTAGTTTAATTTCAATTATGTGACTAATCTTTGACCTTTTTGTAGGTTTGAATGTCCACGATTCGGGATTTGCAACGTCAACTATCGCTTGTCAAAGAAGGGAGACTCAAAACTACTAATCACATTTTTGCAGGGCTCTCGCTTCAATTGTGCTTTACCTTGAGTGCCTCTTTCACATAGAAGATTTATTGGGCCTAAAAAGAACTTGCATATTTGAGTTGACATCATAAGCTTGGATTACAATGAACAAAGTGTTTGATGTGTTTGCCTCACACTTCAATTTGGCTATTAAAATGAACAAATGCTTTCAACTTGTGTAACCTTCGATTCAATAATAGGAGTATCCTCTCCCCTTGCGCACTTGTGTGATCCTGGGTGCAAGAGAAACTGTTATTGACTCTAGGAAATTGGGCCTTCCTTGGTGGGAAAAAGTACTCACCCCAAGGCGACTCAAACCGGCAACGGAGCTCTTTGGCCGAGCTACCCCCGACCGGTATACAAATGTGAATCCTAAGGGAAAGCCTAGGATTACGAGTGCAGATGTGTCATACGGACAGAGTAGTACTCCCATAAACCCTGTTGAGCGTAACCTCTTCAGGCTGGAATGCCACCTAATTGGTGATTAATCTCTTGCCCCATGTATGGCCACTCGAACGTGGGTCCCGAACTAAATACTCTTGTGTAGTAGCCAAAAACCTTATATCCGCTAGCGCAACAACGGTCGTTGTGAAGGAATCCACATCTTCACAGTCTTTAGTAGAGGTGATCGGCGTGCCATGGGAGTTTTATGGGCGCTGGAAGCTTGGTTGGCCTGAGAAGAGAGTGCACTGTAAGGGGGAGCCCGTGCAGCCAAGCTTTTGGATTCACACGCTAAGGATATGTGGCTGGGGAAACCCAAGTGGAATCTAGCGGATATTGTCCTGGCTTAACCATAGGATTGTGCTTGTCTTCTTTGTGATTGATTACACATTCAAAACATCATGTTTGCCAAGTGTTTTCTACATACTGAAACAAAACAAACAACAATCCCAAATCTGGAAATGAAACAATCAACTTTAGACAATTCAAACTCTTCATCAAAACATCACAAAATTGAATTCGATTCCAACAATTTTGCCTACTGTCAAACATCTTTTCTCGAAGTCTTTATCAGAAACCAGAACTGAAATTGCTCAAAATTTTCATCATTCAACCATTAGCTTGCATTTTTACTTTAGGTTCATCCTTGTTAATTTTAGTTGCATTCCCTAGGCTTCATAATCATCATTTCCTACATAGACTTGTCATTAGGTTTTCATCTTTGCAGACTTTGGATTAGGCCACCTCATCACACTTTGCAAAATCATTTCCTTCAAAAGTAGGTTATCTTGGGATGTAGTCAACAATCTCCTTTTCAGTCATTGTCCTTTTTGTGAGAACTTCCAACTCAACAGTCTAGTTAGGAAAACTCACTAGTCATTTTGACCTTGTCACTTAGTCCCTTTAACAAGTCCTTTGGTAACCAAAATTAAGACATAGATTAAGCTTCGAGTGGTTAGGAAAACCTTTCTCCACATTGCATTCATCTTAGTCCATACTTTGCATATTTTGTGCCTTAAAAAAATAAATAAATAAATCCAAAAAAATAAAAAAAATAGTGTTCACCCTAGTCCTCATTTTGCACCTTGACCTTGCATTAGTCACCTTTTTAGTCAACATTATCATCTTAGTACTCATTTTTCCCCTAGTCAATTCTATCACCTTGCATTAATCAACATTGTCATCATAGCCATCATTGTCACCTCGACATTTGACATATTTCTTTGGCAACTTTGTCATCTTGCATCAATCATTTCCTTAGGAATACATTGTAATCACCTTGCATTGTCATCCTTTATCACAAAAACACCAAAAACATAGACTAGTTGTCATCTTCATTTGAGCAATTCTCTTTTATGGTCAAAACTAGGCTTCAAAGAAAGAAAAGACAAATGGAAAACTTTGGACAAAACTTCAACACCAACATCCACACCAACACTTATGACATGAACCAAGACATGAATTTTAACAATCCATTCACCAACATGAACATACCATCTTCCGTGAACCTGCCAACATCCTCTCGAAATCCATTCGAACCATTCATACAAAGAGACCACACTGGACAAGTATTAATTGAGGATCTAGATGCTGCAGCCCAAAATCCTGACGTAGCTTCATTTGTAGAGGACTTGGTCTTGAACAATGCTGACAAATACCTTGCTATGCTTTTAGACCAAGGGGAAAAACTACCAAAAGGCTTTGACATCAATACCATAAGACCTTTGTCTCCAGACAACATGACACAAAAATTCACACCTCAACAAAACACAAACAATGCCTCCAATAATAACATTGTGTTCACCACACAAATTGCTACAAGCACCATCAATGTTACATCTAGTGGCACCATAAGTCAAAACACCTCCAACTCAATCAATGCAACATCTATTGGAGGAACACCCACGATGTCACAAGCAATATCACAATCCATGCCTGCAATGTCAATGACATCTTCACAAACAGTTGGAACTACCCTTGGATCTACATCAATGGGCGCAAGTTCCTCAAACCCCATATTTGGAACTTCATCTATGACCATAGGGACATCATCATCAAATCCTTATGTTGGAACCTCATTTAACCCCTTTGGAGGAACTAAACGACGTATTCTTATTAGAGGTCCCCAACCAAATGTTAACACATCGTCACAATTAAACATCAATACCTCACAAGGACAAAATACCAACATCCCGCAGGGACAATTCCAAGGACAAAATACCAACATCCCGCATGGACAATTCCAAGGACAAAATACCAACATCCCACATGGACAATTCTTCCAATATGGACAAGGCACTCAAATGACACAACAAATGAATACCTTTGGGCACCAGAATAGTCAAGGTTACCAGATCCCCCAAATATCGACAAATATGGCTGGATCACACATCCCCACATACTCATCACAAATTCACACGCAACAACACATTCCTCATCAAAATTGGCAATACCAACAATTGCCAAACCAAAACATATCATACATTCCACAACAACACATGTCACATTCAAACTTGAACATGCTATCACAATCAATGGGGACTCAAGGGATACCCATCACTCCCATGTGTGATGTGACCAATAATCCCATAATAGACGCCTTGATAGCCAGAGTGGCAGACCTCCAAAAACAGATGGAAAACATGCAAACATCCAACCAAATGCCACCAATGTCATATGACCTATGTCCATATCCTTTTGACACAACTTTATACATGCCACCATTTCCTCCTGGATATGTGGCCCCAAACTTCACCAAATACAAGGGCAAGACAAATCCTATTGAACACATTAGAGAATTCACAACCAACTATATGGACATTGCATATGAACACACTTACTTGATGAGACTCTTCTCCAAGAGTCTAACAGGACCCACACTCGAATGGTTCTCCACTTTGAAGGGGATAAAAACATGGAATGAACTTGTACAAAAATTTGTGAAAATTTTTTCCTATAACATTGACACAGACACCTCCATCACTAGCTTATGCACACTTACACAAGAAGACACTGGTGAAATGTTTATCCCATTTTTCCAACGATGGAGAGGCCTAGCAAGTCGCTGCCACATAGACATACCTGAAAAAGAGAAGGTTGACATGTTTGTACAAACACTCCTAGGCCCATTGAAAAATGGCTTACGAGTTCATTGTTGTACAACCTTTGCAGACCTAGTTGAACGAGGCGTCCAACTTGAGAAAGCGCTCATTGCTGAGGGAAGATTAAAATACGGTCCTAAAAACATAAATGCAAGTCCTCCCACTGACAAGAACAAATACTAGGTTAAGAATAAACATGTCACCAATGATGGCATTGTAGATGCTAAGGCTATCAATGCAATGGGTCCTGTGCTTACCCTTAAAGGGGCTCAACCACAAAATACACAGATGATCACACAAACCCATGCTGCCAATGTTGTACAGACAAATCAAAATAACCAAGGTAATCAAAATAACCCAAATCAAAGACAACCTCGACAATCCAGACAGTTCCCCAGGAGTCACACATACACCCCCTTGGGTGAGTCCATTGAAGAAGTCCTCAAGAAACTCCTTCAAAATGGTGTTATAAGACTTGAGGACCCAAAACCATATGACCCAGGGCAGTTTAAACCATTTTGGTGGGATGACAATGCATTTTGTGATTATCATCGGGCAAAAGGACATAAAACCTCCTCCTGTCGACAACTAAAAAATCTAGTACAAGACCTTATCGAGAATCGTACCATTGAGATAGGTGGACCACAATTTGCATCTAATTTAGACCATACCATACACAAGAACCCACTGCAGGACCATGGTTCTAGTAACCCTTCCACATCAAAATCCAATAACAATAATCGAGCCAACCATGCCCGTATTGCATATGACTATTCTGGGGGACCTATCATAAATCATATTAGAACAACTGCTGAACATGTCAACACAGTTACTGTCAGAAATGCCCCTGAATGCAATGTCACTACCCGTGGGGGAAAAGTCACCATAGTTGGCCCTCCTCCCAGACAACCAAAGATAACAATCGTTGGCCCATCCACCCAACAATCGCAGTCCAATCCATTACCCAAACAATCCCAGCCTAAAGGAAATTTTAACCTCATTGACCAACTTGGGAAGACACCTGCACAAATTTCTATACTTGAGTTGCTATGTATTTCCCCAGCTCATAAGGATATACTCGACAAAACATTACAAGAGTCTTCTATTCCCCAAGACATTGATGTCAATCAATTTGAGGCCATGGTGGGATTTCTTACCGCTCCCCACCACATAACATTTTCAAACCAAGACTACTCCTCGTCCAAATCCAATCATAATGATGCCCTTCACATTGAAGTTTTTATCCATAAGCATAAGGTCAGACGAGTGTTAGTAGATGGTGGAGCAGGACTAAACATATGCTCCTTAAAATTGATTAAGGCCCTAGGCTTTTCTGATGCTTGTGTAGACACTACAAAGAGCATTGTTATCAAGGCATATGATGATGAAGAACGTTCCTCTCGGGGCGTAATTACACTTCCAATTCGTATTGGACCAGTCATTGTGGACACCACTTGTCAAGTCCTGGATCTAGAACTTCCATACAATATTTTACTTGGTCGACCTTGGATTCATGCCTTGAAAGTTGTCCCTTCCACGTATCACCAGTGTTTGAAGTTTCCCTTTGAAGGCACTGAGATTACTATATATGGAGACCCTGACCCATTTCAATATTGTACCAATTTGAGAGGTATCTCAGAGCGCCAAGTGCCTATCAACAGTGAAGCTTCGACATCTTCATCCTCTAAATTCATTGACCCATCAACACTTGTGAAACCTCTCGCATCCACATCCACTCCTGCTTCTTCGACAACCATGACCACCTCCATGACATCTACCACTTCATCCATCACCCCAAGCATCGACGCAAGTATTAAGATCCAGGACCAAGGGTGTGGAGAGTATAAGTTGAATACGGCCTATTGCATAATGAGGATGCCTAAGTCTCCCCAGGTCTACAGCAAGCCTTGCTTCATGTTAGAGTCAAAAGAAATTTTTAGAGTCCCTCCAAAAACAGTATTCATAAAGTGGGGTGAAATGAGTCAAGAGGACATTGACAACGTGCTATCTTGGATTTATAGAGAACCAGAGGATCCAACTCCCTTGCCAATAAAAATGTATGGTAAAGGATATGACATAATAAAGGGAAAAGGCTACGATGGAACTAGTGGCCTCGGCAAGCACAAGACAGGAAGGCAAGAACCTCTAGCACCTAAAGGAAGACCTAAACATCTTGGGTTAGGGTTAGGACCAGGAGAATCTGGTGATCATAGTACCAATGCACTTTCTAGTGAGAGAGTAAATGCTTCAAACTGTGTCGAGACAATTGAAGATCCCCTTTCTGAAACTGACTCCCACGAATGGGAATTTGGCTCCCAACGATCCCTAAGTGACTGTTGCCTTGATGACTTGTTCCTTGAACCTGGAGAGCCTACATTTGAAGAGAGATTCTGGAAAATGTTCAAAATCGACATGGCACTAAACAACATCCAGTCTAGATCCTCTTCTACTCCTATTGACCATAATCCTGACATATTCGTCTACCCTACTGAACCTAATGACCATCATTCAGATTCATTTGAATTGCCACATGACACTACTGACCAAAACTCCACTCCCTTTGTTCCTTACTTTGCTGATGAGTGTGAATCAAGTGAGGCAGAGTACTGGATAGAATCTGATATAGAGCCTGATGATGACAATTTTATCTTTAACCTCTCTGAATCTGTCGGCATGCTTTCCGCGTCCTACCCACCGTTCACCAATACTGATGATGGTATTTCCTTAGTCTACCCACAACTAATTGATTGGGATCAACAAGGCCCGCCAGTTATGGACATATTTCAAAATGATGAGGCCATTGCAGAATTCATGGGACTGCGTGAGGGTATACCAAGTGGAGACCACAAGGCTGGCTTTTTCATTAACCTAGATTGTGCCGCTTACTTTGGGGAGACTGCTCCATCCTCTAGTCAGAAAATGAAAAATAAAAATAAGGTAAAAAATGACATGTCTTTAGGTGAAAACCGCAAGGCACCTTTTGATGGTAAAGCAGTAAAAATAAAGGACGTGCCTAAGGATGGAGAATTGGACTTTCTCCCCGTAACTCAAGAAAAATCAGCCATGCTCATAGAGGACACTATGGAAGTAAACATATCAACAACAGAAGATCCTAAGATGGTCCTCTTTGCGACATCTTTGACAGAGGAAGAGAAACCCGAGTTCCACAAATTCTTTTCAGAGCGTAAGGTAAACTTTGCATGGTCTTATGCCGATATGCCTGGGTTGGATCCAGAACTTGTCTTGCACCATTTGCCATTATTTCCAGAGGCCAAGCCAGTGAAACAAAAACTGCGAAAGATGCACCCACAGATCGCCTTGTTAGTGAAAATAGAACTTAAGAAATTGTTAGATGTGGGATTCATACGGTCCATAGACTATGCCGAATGGATATCAAATCTTGTACCAGTCACAAAGCCAAATGGTCAAATCCGTATTTGCACAGATTTTCGAGACCTGAATAAAGCTTGTCCAAAGGATGACTTTCCCTTGCCAAACATCGATATCATAGTGGACCTTACAGCAGGATATGAGATGTTGTCCCTCATGGATGGTTTTTCTGGTTATAATCAGATCCGTATTGCCCCTGAAGATCAACACAAAATAGCCTTCATATGTCCTTGGGGCACATACTGTTGGAACGTTATGCCTTTTGGTCTTAAGAATGCAGGTGCCACATATCAGAGAGCCATGACAACCATATTCCATGACATGATGCACAAGATAATGGAAGATTATGTAGATGACCTTTTGGAAAAATCTTTGACACGAAGAGATCACTTGAAGGTGTTAGACAAAATTTTCAAGAGACTAGAAGAATACAAGGTCCGCTTGAATCCAAAGAAATGTGTCTTTGGCGTAACATCAGGCAAACTTTTGGGGTACATTGTTTCTCGTAGAGGCATTGAGGTCGATCCTGCCAAGGTGAAAGCCATATTAGACATGCCTCCTCCAAAAAGGATAAGTGAACTCAGGACATTACAAGGCAGGTTACAATCCATCCGACGCTTCATAGCACAATTGGCAAACAAGTGTCACCCATTTCAGTATCTTTTGCACAAAAGTATCCCTTTTGTGTGGACAGATAAATGTCAGGAGGCCTTCCAACAAATAAAAGAATATCTATTGTCACCACCTGTTTTAATGCCACCAATTGAAGGGAAACCTTTGATTCTATATATTTCTACAACAACTTCAGCATTGGGGGCATTACTGGCACAGAACGACCATGAAGAAAAGGAAAGGGCCATATACTACATCAGTAGGACACTGGTTGGATTTGAGCTAAATTACACAACCATCGAACGTGCTTGCCTAGCAGTTGTCTTTGCTGCTCAAAAATTAAGACACTACATGTTGAATCACCAGACATACTTAGTGGCAAAGATTGATCCCCTGAAATATCTCCTAAGTCGCGCAGCATTGACAGGTCACCTGGAAAAATGGGTAATGATCTTGAGTGAGTATGATATTCAGTATGTTGAAAGAAAGGCAATAAAGGGACAAGTGATAGCAGACCAACTAGCAGACGCACCTATACAGGGTGATCATCCACTAGTAGCAGACTTTCTAGATGAGTCAATATTTCATACTGAACCTCAGTCACCTTGGAGGCTATATTTTGATGGATCTCATACTAATCATGGCTCGGGGGCAGGAATATTGTTTATCACCCCTCAAGGAGACTCCATTCCTAAGTCCTTCCGCATTGCTTTTCCATGTACAAATAATGTGGCAGAATATGAGGCACTTGTCACAGGACTCAGAATGGCCATCGAATGGAAAATTAGAACACTACATGTCTATGGAGATTCTCAATTGGTCATTAACCAAGTCAATGATGACTATGACACTAAGGATGAGAAATTAATGCCTTATAAACGAATGGTTGATAGCTTTCAAACATATTTCCACATGGTGACTTTTGAGCAAGTTCCAAGAACACAAAATAAGGCAGCAGACGCAATGGCCACAATTGGCTCTCTCCTAGACATTCCTAGTAATGTGCCTCAATTTGAATTCTTGGTAGAACAGCTTTTGGTTCCTGCATATGACATACCAGAATCAAAGATGGTTTGTGAGCTTGTTGGTCCCAATTCTCCATGGTATCAAGACATTTATGACTACCTCAAGTCCCAAACCCTTCCCCCCAACCTATCCAATAACCAACGAAAGTCCTTTATCCGAAAAGCCGCCAGATACACCATCCTCAGTGACACCCTTTACCGACGCAGCTTTGATAACTCCCTTCTTCGATGTCTTGACACTAATGAAGCACGAACAACCTTGCGAGAGGTACATGAGGGTATATGCGGATCCCATTCAAGTGGTCCTACTTTAGCCAAAAAGATAATGAGACTTGGGTATTACTGGCCAACCATTGAGAAAGATGCACTTGAATTTGTCAGAATGTGTCGCCAATGTTAGATACACAGTGACTTGATTCATGCACCAGCACAGGAACTTCGGCCGATTACATCTCCTTGGCCCTTCACACAATGGGGACTCGACCTCGTGGGCAAGATCCATCCTACCTCATCCAATGGCCACAAATTCATCATTACCGCCACTGAGTACTTTACTAAGTGGATCGAAGCCATCCCGCTCACTTACATTACTGGCAAACAAATTTCCAAGTTTATCCTCAACTATATCATCTGTCGATATGGTATTCCACAATCCATAATCACAGATAACGGTCGTCCCTTCAAAAATCAGGATGTCCGTGAACTTTGTGAACGCTTCCATATCCGACACCACTTCTCCACGCCTTACTACCCACAAGGAAATGGTCAAGCTGAGGCGTCTAATAAAATGATCATTAAACTTCTTAAGAAGACCGTCAATGATGCTGGTCGTGACTGGCACATACAACTCAATCTTGCTTTGTGGGCATATCGCACTAGCATCCGTACTCCCACTGGAGCCACTCCATTTTCCCTTGTGTTTGGAGCCGAAGCCATCTTGCCCATAGAGGTCGAACTTCCATCCCTACGAGTCTCTATGAAAGGTCTAATCATTGATGAAGAATATCGACAGTCACGACTGCATGAATTAGAAATGCTAGATGAACGTAGACATAATGCCTTGAACCACTTACAGGCATATCAAAATCGTCTTTGCGAAAGCTACAACAAAAGAGTGATGACTCAAAAATTTGACATTGGTGACTTGGTTCTCATGCAGAATCCTAAGAATCAGTCTGATAGAGAAAAACCAGGCAAGTTTGAGCCTAATTGGCTGGGTCCATACATCATCACTGCATCATTTGGTTCTGGTGCATATCAGTTGGCTACTCCAGATGGTGAACAATTAACATAACCAATCAATAGTCTGCATTTACGCAAGTTCTATACATAGCATCAGAAAGTCTGGCCGACAACCATTAAAAATACAAAAAAAAAAAATGGAAAAATACAAAAATATCGTCACTTGGATGAAAACTTGGCAAACAGGCATCCTGGTGACACCAAAAAAATAAAATAAAAAAATAAAAAATTGACAAAAATAAAGAGAAATAATTCATCCAATAGTGAAAACCTGGTAAACAGGCGCTTTGGATAAGTACCATGGTGAAAACCTGGCAAACAGGCACCATGTGTAGTCGGTCACTGCTTTGACATCTACTATCACTCTATCTACCTTAGTCCATAATAAACATCCATTTTTTCAACATTGGTCACAACATTCCACCCTGACATCATGACATTTCTTTCCATGGCCGACAGTGATTGACATCGAAGTCTTGCACATCGCCTATCGTCCATACCGGTCATGCTCTTTCCATCAGCTTGACTAGGGGCAATATTTTATCATGAGACTACAGTGGGTATCACACATGGTCTTGACAATCGAAAAAGTCTTGAACAAATCCTAAAAATCATAAAAAGTCTCGAAAAATCCTAAAAATCATAAAAAGTATTGAAAAAATCCTAAAAATCATAAAAAGTCCTCGAAAAATCCTAAAAATCATAAAAAGTCTCGAAAAATCCTAAAAATCATAAAAAGTCTCGAAAAATCCTAAAAATCAAAAAAGTCCTGAACAAATCCTAAAAATTATAAAAAGTCCTGAAAAAATCCTAAAAATCATAAAAATGTCCTGAAAAAAGCCCTAAAAATTGAAAAATGTCCTGAAGAAAGCACAAAAACATCCAAATAACATCACAAATCCCAAAAATAGAGTCAAAGTTAGTCATGTCAGTCATTTTATTCTTTGTCAATAGTTGAACTACGTGGTCTCTGCGCATTTGCTACGTAGGCAAGGCCATCAGTCGATGAGCCCCCGAGGCCCCCTAGGTTCAGTCCCTTAGGGTTTGTCAGGTCAAGTAAAAACATGTCAATTTGTCTTCAATGTGTCTGTTTGTCCCAGTCGAACTACGAGGTCTCTGAGTGCACGACGTAAGCAAGGCCATCTGTCGATGAGCCCTCGAGGCCACCTAGGTCAGTCCTTTAGGGTTTGTCATTTTGGTCAAATAAGTCAAACATAGTCACACTCAAAACCAAGACAGTCATTTGAAAGTCAACATTCAAATCGCGAATCAACAAACAACATAGCCCAGTCAGTCATCAAGCCAAACATCCGTCAAATTGCCAACACAATGTCAACCTAGTCACTTTATGGTCCCCTTCAAGATGTGTCCTTCTTGGAATTGGACCCCGTCAAAATGTCATTGGCCTTTTCAGGATGTGTTCTTCCTAATGACAGGCTTCATCACATAGTCATTGGCCTTTTCAGGATGTGTCCTTCCTGATGACAGGCTTCGTCACATAGTCACCTTTTCAGGATGTGTCCTTCCTGATGACAGGTTTCATCACATAGTCATTGGCCTCTTTAGGATGTGTCTTTCCTGATGGCAGGCATCGTCAAAACGTCAATACTGTCAGACTCTTCAAATTGTCAAACTGTCAAGCTGTCACACAATCAACCTTCGACACACAAATCTTGGCAAACATATTGAATGGCTGTTGATTTTTCTGGTCTATTTTGTTTTATCTTTTTATTGTTTTGTCTTTTGGTCATGTTACTAGCTACCTCAAGGATGTCCCATGAAGGATTTAGAGGAACAATGATGTCTCATGGCCTAATTTTTCTTGATTGTTGTCTTTGGTGTGTCTTGACAAAAAGACTGGGGCAACTTGGCCTTTAGTATGAGTTAGGACATTCCTTGTCTATGGCTATCTATTTTTCACAAGTGGACGACCTTGCACACCTTGGTCTATGTCATATCATGGTGTTTGTTGTCCATTTGTCACATTTTATCGCCCAATGATGATTATGCAACCCCTATGATGTTATTTGGCAAAATATTGAAGTCTTCCATTTTCATCATCACATCCATGACTTCCACACTAACATTTCTTCTATTCCTTCATCTTCTCGTCCTCTCATCCATTTCGAGAGCACACTCATGTTCTTTGAACCTGCCTGTCCTCTCGAGGGGGCATACCACTACCTCCTCGTCATCCTTCCTCTCCTCACTTTCAAACTGGGGCATATTTTTTACTTGTTCTTTGACACAATGCGATAAACTGCATCATGTCAAAGAGGGGCAAAATGTAGACACATAAAAATGGTCTCGCCTTGCAAACCACATTTTCATACGATGACCATGCTTCTTACTTGCATAATTCAATTATTTAATCAGGTCTTAAATGTCATAATTATTCCTCCATGATTATTTAAATAAATAAATTGCATTTATTTATTTAGATACGTCACTAATTAGTCCTTATGCCCTCTAATAATTCTCCATTTAACCATTTATCCTTCAATCAAATAAATTTATTCATTTATCCCACTTTCCATCTCACCAAATAAATAATTAAAATTATTATTTATTCTCTTTTGTCTCATTCCCATTTATGAATTAAATCATTATTTAATTCATAAGTCAACATTCTCCACAAATTAAATAATTTCTATTATGCCAACTACCTATTTTTCTCCACCATTGATTTGATTATCTCCAATTAAATCTCAACCCTTTATTTCAAGGCTTGCCCTAACTTTGACCTAATGTTGCCCTAACCCTAATCATCCTTATCACATTGAATCCTAGCCGTTGATCTTAGGGCTTCACCAACTTTTAATCTTGTCTGTCCATTCACCATTTGGAATTCTTTAAAAGGCCCTCTCTCAAGTCATTTTACACACACACAAGTTATTTTCAGTATGCTTGAGAGCTTTTTGAGTGCTTGAGCATACACATTTCTTCAATATTTTGCTTGGCTTTGTCATAGGTTATAGTTGCACTTCAAATTTGAGGGCAATTATATCATTTTTAGCAAGATAGAGAAGACCAATGGAGGTGAATCAATGGAGGCTTGAAGACTAGGTGAATTTGTTTCATACTCTCATGTTTCTTGCTTTCATTGTTCTCCATTGTTATTAGGGATTTAATGGTTTTATGCTATTTGCAATCTAACTTTGGAAATTTCTCTAATTACAGGAAGGAATGATGAAATCACAATGTTTTGTAGCTCACCACCCTAAGAAGGGGTACCCATACACCCTTAGGCATATAGGTCTTGACCCAAATTTCCAAGACACTAAATGTCAGGGGCAACATATGAATTGGATGCATTTATTCAATGCTTGCCATTTCTTAAAAGGTGGTACAAATAGGCTCCAAAACACAATGCTACCTCACCCCTTTCCCCCCAATTGTAAGAAAAAAATGTGAGCCAAAATGGACTATGTTATGTTGCTCCTTGCAATATGAAATATTATTGAATAAAGTCAATTTTATGCCTCCATGCATGGTAGTGAATATGTTATGATACTATAACTACCACATGGAAAGGAGAAGCAACTAATGTGGTTTCTCATGGTTAAGGGAAATTGTTTTTGATGTTTTTGAAGGAAAATAGCCAAGACCTCTTGTTGTTTCTTGTGGGTCAGGATCTATAGGGGCATAGATACCTTGTTCTTTTATGCCACATCCATTTCCATTATAGCCACATTGTTTTAAAAGTTGATATCCTCTTCCATAAATAACATCCACTTCATTCGAGGATAGTGGTTTTTCATGATCGTTCTCATCATATGTGGATGTATAATTTGTGTTTTCCTCTTCTTTGCTAAAAGTTGTAGACTCAAATGCTTTTAATGACACAAATTATGTTGATATCATGGAAACTTATTTCTCTTTACCTAATTTTGGTTATATAATCTTGTATTCCCCATCAAATGTAGGTGTGAAATATAGGGTAAGTGCAAAAATATGGGGGGCCAAAAAGGGGGCTTAATTGGCCACTTTTTTTCTGAAATTAGGGAATACTGACCTTGGACATGAAATTGAGGATAGTTAAACTAAATTTTTTGAGATGCAACAAAAACAAGGATCGTAGTGTGCTATGTTTACTTTCTAAACTACTAATTTATTTTGAAAATGGTTGATATTAAGGGGTTCAAAAGAGGGACCCATATAAATTGGTGTTGTTTTTGTCAGAAAAACATAACATAGCAACTTTTGTGGGAATATAGCATGGTGAATTTTTTTTAAGTATTTTTAAAATCACTTTTTTGAGAAATTAGCTAATAGTATGTAGTTGATGCACAATTTTTCTAATAATTTTTTAATCAATTTTTGATTTTTTACTAATTTTCAAAGTGAACACTTCCTAAAAAATATAATTTTGGTCATGCTACCCCTATAAATTTTGGAAACTCATTGTTTTTTTTTTAATATTTATAGAATGGAGTCTAGTTTCTAAAAATGTAATTTATTTGAAATTTCAATGAACAATTAATTTATAATGAAAAAAACACTAAACACTATTGTTTTGCCAAAAAAGAGACACACAAACAAAAGAAATTATAGATCAAAGGCTTAAAATTTTCAAAAACTGAAAAAAATAACATCGTTGGATAGCTAAGAGAGAGCCTAACATTACCCAGGTGTTTGATTTGTTTGACATTGAAACACGTGCAATCCTAATGGTGAGCACGAACTCAATTATGTGAAATATTGTAGAATTTGCAAAAACACATCTTTACTCATTGGGAAGGCCCTCCAAGCCTTTGGATTGGTATTCAAAGGAAAATACCAAGCCCAAAGATTGGGGATTCCCAAAGAAAGATTAAATGCGAGTGTGTTATAATATCTTAGTTTTGGCATGGTTTCTTACATTTGTGTGGGACATGTCTAGCGAGGGCATTATAATGCCCATATGTTATGTATTTCTTTATGTTAAATGCTACTTTATTGAATGTATGTTTATATATTTGTAT